>CM051024.1:29936864-30391864 GCA_027627225.1 Congeria kusceri
GTGGTATGTTGGGGTCAGGGTGAAGGTCACCGTAACTAAAAATACAAACACGGTTTTCGCTCAATAACTTGACAATGCATCAATATATTTTAATGAAACTTCATAGATAGATACCTTACATCCAGACCTCGCTTGGGATTGCATATAAGGTGGGTGGGGTCAACGTCAAGGTCGCCGTTGCTAAAAATAGAAAAACGCTTTCCGCTCAATGACTTGAGAAGACATCGATATATTTTAATGAAACTTCATACATATATACCTTATATCGAGACCTCGGTTGTGATCGCATATGGGGTGAGTGGGGTCAAGGTTAAGGCCACCGTTACTAAAAATAGAAAAACGGTTTCCGCTTAATAACTTGAAAAGTCATCGAGATATTTTAATGAAACTACATACATTGATACCCTAAATCGAGACCTCGCTTGGAATTGCATATGGGGTGGGTGGAGTTAAGGTCAAGGTCACCGTTACTAAATATAGAAAAACGATTTTCGCTCAATAACTTGAGAACGCATCGAGATATTTTAATGAAACTTTATACATTGATACCTTATATTAAGATCTCTCTTGGGTTTGCAGATGTGGTAGGTGGGGTCAGGGTGAAGGTCACCGTAACTAAAAATACAAACACGGTTTTCGCTCAATAACTTGACAATGCATCAATATATTTTAATGAAACTGCACAGATAGATACCTTATATCAAGACCTCGCTTGGGATTGCATATAAGCTGGGTGGGGTCAACGTCAAGGTCGCCGTTGCTAAAAATAGAAAAACGCTTTCCGCTCAATGACTTAAGAAGACATCGATATATTTTAATGAAACTTCACACATAGATACCTTATACCGAAACCACGCTTGGGATTGCATATGGGGTAGGTTTGGTCAAGGTCAAGGTCACCGTTACTAAAAATAGAAAAACGGTTTCCGCTAAACAACTTGAGAACGCATCGAGATATTTTAATGGAACTTCATACATATATACTTTATATCGAGACCTTGCTTGGCTTTGCATATGGGGTGGGTGAGGTCAAGGTCAAGGTCACCGCTAATTTAAACAGAAAAACGGTTTCCGCTCAATAACTTTAGAATCCATAAAGATAATTTAATGAAACTTCATACATAGATACCATATATTGAGAGCTCGCTTGGGATTGCATATGGGGTGGGTTGCGTCACGGTCAAGGTCACCGTTACTAAAAATAGAAAAACGGTTTCTGCTCAAGAAACTTGAGAACCCATCGAGATATTTTAAAGAAACAGTACACAAATATACCTTATATCGAATCCTTGCTTGAGATTGCATATGGGGTGGGTGTGGTCAAGGTCAAGGTGACAGTTACTAAAAATAGAAAATGGTTTCCGCTTAGTAACTTGAGAACGTATCAAGATATTTTAATGCAATTTCGTACATAGATACCTTATAGTGAGCCCTCTCTCGGGATTGCATATGTGGTAGGTGGGGTCAAGGTCAAGGTCACCGTTACTAAAAATAGAAAAACTGGTTTCGCTCAATAAGTTGAAAATGCATAGAGATATTTTAATGAAACTTCATACAAAGATACCTTATATCGAGACCTCGCTTGGGAATGCATATAGGGTGGGTGGGGTCAACGTCTCCATTACTAAAACTAGGAAAAATGTTTTCCGCTCAATAACTTTAGAATGCATAAAGATATTTGAATGAAACTTCATACATGGATACCTTGTATCTAGACCACGCTTGGGATTGCATATGGGGTGGGTGAGATCAAGGTCAAGGTCAATGTTACTAAAAATACAACAACGGTTTCTGCTCAATAATTTGAGAACGCATTGCGATATTTTAATGACACTTCACAGATAGATAACTTATAAAAAGCCCTCGCTTAGGGATGCATATTCCACCCAGAACTTTGTTTCATTATTGTGCTGACTTTTATGCATTTCGTTAAAAAAATTTGGTTTTCGTGGAATTTTCACGTTTTTGGTTAATATTTAGCATAGTGTTTGTTTTTAGGATATAAATTATGTGTTATTAAACGCCATAGTTATTTCTCTTTGCCAAATTATTCTACTGTCTTCAACGGAGATTGCCCGGTAATACAACTGATAACCATCATTTTTCACTATGTACCCGGTAGGTATACATTCGGAGAATGTGTTGGTTATAAAAATTTAATGACATAATATCTGAATTTCATTAAAAGTAAGATAATTATGTTTTTAACCCAAAGAAAGACCATGATATTGTACACCGGTCAAAGAATTTGGCTAATCAGGTTTCTTGCCCGACAATATTTTCATTTTTAATTGAAAGTTGTTTTGACAGGCCTTATATATTTAAATCGTACATTGTATTGTTAGCTGCTGTAAGTGGTTGTCTAGTTTTTACACCTGTTAACGCTTTAATTAGTGGCGTACGTATTACAATGGACCTCAGTTCATTAGCTGCACATTTGACAATTCAAAACGGCACTTTTCGAGGCAAAAACTAATATAACTAAACAATGGTTTAGTGGGTGCTGGTTCTGGCTTCTTAAAGACGTTCACAACAAAAAGAAAATAATTGGGTTAATTTCTCCTTTTGCTTCATTTTTTCTTTATTTTTAATAGTAACAGTTTATAAAGCATATATAATAATCAAAAACACACTTATGCAATGTATTTCCAAACAAATAAGTTCAGAAATGATCCTTTAAATATATCCATTCTATTGATACGTTGTTTATGTATGTTAAAAAGAAACAGGCAAAAGGCTACACAGGTACCCTATATGAAATCCAATATTTCCCAAACAAGATTCGTGAGCCATTCTTTTTAGTAATGTTTTGATGTAAGTATACATTGGTTAATGTATTTGCGAAATTTTAAGAAAATCTGTCGTTTGGAACAAAATATGCATTTGATAAAAATGAAGTTTTAGAAAGCATTATTATTTCCCATTAGACACACTTAAACGTCCAGTCAAATTCATTATTTTAGCAGTAAATGTAGGTAAAGCGTTTTTATTATCAACATACACTTGTATATTGCCAAACAAAGCAAGTACAAACATATCAGTTGAAAGAACCATAACCTTGTTTGAAAAAGAAACTATCCTGTATGCTTAAAACATTCAGGATAAAAAAAATCCAAACTGAAAAGGGACTTCGACATGTACCGTATTCAATCCCAATAATTCCGGAACAAGGCCGGTGACCCCTATTTTTTAACACTGCTTTCGTTTCAGTATACAATGACGCATGTATGTGGGATCTTTTAACAAAATCTGTCGTTTGGAACGAAAGATATTCGTATATTTGATAAATTATTGATGTTTTCACGGGCATATTTAATGCATAATTAACCTCGTTAAGTGTCCATTAAAAGTCGTTTGTTAAATGATAACTGTAGATAAAGCGCGTTTTATCATTAAACTGCTCTTGTATATTGCCAAAACAAAACATTTAAAAAAAAGATGCATTTACAAATCTCCATCTTTGTTTGAATATAAACGCTTTATATTATTCAACATTCTAAGTAACACAAACTGAAAAAAGGCTTCGACAGGTACCGTATTCAAAATTCAATATTTCCGGAAGAAGGCCGGTGACCCCTATTTTTTAAGACTGTTTTAGTTTTACGATACATTGATGCATGTTTGTGCCAATTTTAAGAAAATCTGTCGTTGGAAAGAAATTAAAGGAAATTGTTGCGAACGTCTTTAACCAGAATTTAAATGATTTTCATTTTCTTCACGTAAGAACACTGAAGAGCTATTAGCGCAAAAAACGATTATATTTTACCAATAAAACATTTATAAGTTTATCAAAACTGTATTTAAGGTGATATATGATATGGCAAACCTCTCTAATTGCCCAAATTGTCCTTGATAAGGCCAGCGTTTTTTTATTTCTTGGTTCTCGGACATTTTTGGAAACGTGTCCGGTTGGAGGACGGAAAAAACAAAACAAAACAACAACAACAAAGAACTGAATAAATAAATGACTATTATTCCACAAATGGAAATAGACAGTGATATTAAAATCTAATGCTTTATTACCTACAAAATCATATTACACAACATTAACTTTATCACTGAATGATTATCATGACAATAATATTTTTTTTGCATTCCGTGTAACAGGTTGAAACCCTTTTACAAGGTCATTTTTATCGGTTACAGTTCTAATATACAATTTTCATATTATTGTATTTTCAATATATTTTCAAAAAACTCTGCAAAACACACAATACCGGATCCTAAGTGCCTATTGTACTAAGTTATTTGGACAAGTCCATAAGATTCATCGGACGCTATGATGTTAAACAGTGCACTAGCATTTTCAATAACTACTAGTACAAACGAATGTTATAACAGTCATTGCATTTTATTATTGATTTATAAAATGCAAAACTGTAGAAAGACACAATCTCAATAAACCTTTCAAATCTGTTCTATTTAATTTAAACTTGTGTTGCAATAAGCATTTGAATATAGTGAGTTGTGCCTAATGTTAAGCAATAATGAACAACTGTAGTGCCTTCAGAGCTTTGATTACACATAACTGTAAATTACAACATCTCTTCATTTCATTAGCTTCTGTTCTGTATATGTTAGCATTTCATAATGTTGTACAGTAGTTAGGAAAGGACATTCAGCAACATATGGCTGAAAATATTATTTCGAAATTTATAATTATAACTAATTAAGAAATCATTAACGCCTCATTAATGTGTACATGTACATATAATTGCGAAATATTTTTGTGTCGTTTGTATGAAAATAGCAATACGCGTTTATTGCGTTTTACCAAATATAACTTTGTAATAAAATCTTCAATTATGCCGTTTTTTACGAAACAATACTTCATTTTTACGAAATAAACATAATATGTGTTTCAAATAAATGTGCGCAATTTTGCTTTGATGTTTATATATTGCATATATAATTTTTTTTTGAGCATCAATTAAAAAGTCCAAGCAGGACGTTTCTTGACACATGGAACGACCGAAACGCCACCGTTGGTAAACTCTGGGAATATCTGCTGATTATGCAACGTCATGACATCATCAAAGACTGCAGACAAAACATGTGTAAGCACCATTATTATCTAGTCAAGTTAGTGACATATCTTGTAACAAGTTATTCAATAGTACACACTAACGTGATTGTGCGTGTGGTATTGTTGTGTATATAATTGTCACATGTATATGTGATCATATGTTCCGTATCATAGGACATAAACTCTGAGAGTTTTAAATTAGTTTAACTAAACAGATTTGCACTCAACACTTCTGATCTAGTTGTTCATTGAGAAAGATACTTATGACAGCTCTTCTAACTTGTATCCAAAATGTGTCACCTGTGCGAATAAGGGGTACGCACATGCATACCACAGTCTCGGGGTTGGGCTTAAACAAACTTAAAACTGCCAGCCACGTCACGCGATTCAGGCAAAATGAAAGTATTGATGAGTTGTATATAGGGAAAATTTACATGGTGGCTAAGAAGCAGACTATTCCTTACGTGTTAGGTCATTTCACAATACAGACGAACTGTATCGATGTATGAATCATGTCACTACAATTTCACTTAAGCTGATGTGCTTCTTGTTAATGGATTGAAGCTTCATTTGTTATAATAGCAATAGCAGTAACATGTAAAATAACAATTGAAATGCTACTAATAGTTTTGGAAGAAAATATCATTGGGGTCATTGTATAAACATCGGCCAGAAACGGACCGAGCAAGATATTCTGGGTAATAAAACCACACTGTCCTTTCTTATTGGTGTCTTGCCAACGTAATACTTTCAATTGGGTTCCATTGCCAATGTGCTGGATAACCGTAAATCTGATAAAATAAGTCAAAGACCACTGTAAACAGGCAAACAATTAAACTGCATTTTATTGCATTTTGATTCTTTTAAACAATCCGCTTGATGACTTATTTTATATAATTATATTTTTATTGACATGTTCGGAACTACATTTCACTCATATAACCTCGCGTATGTAACATTTTGCTAGTAATCCGACATAATATGTCGATCTGTGTCTGTTATTCTACCGCTATTTTTAAATGGATTGAGGTAACACAATTAAAGCAACTGACTGTGACGTGTTATTAGTCATTGGACTTGTATGTTATACTGGCACATTACTGATGGAATACTTTTCAATGTTATACTGATACATCACTGATTGAGTACTTTTTAAGTATTATACTGATACATCACTGATGGAATACTTTCCGATTGTTACACTGGTACACAGATAAGAGTACTTTCCAATTGTTATACTTATACATCACTGATGGAATACTTTCCAGTTGTTATAGTGGTACATCACTGACTGAGTATTTACCAAGTGTTATAATGATACATCACGGATGGAATACTTTCCAGTTGTTATACTGGTACATCACTGACTGAGTATTTGCCATATGTTATACTGATAAATTCTTAATGGAATACTTTCCAATTGTCATACTGGTACATCACTGACTGAGTATTTGCCATATGTTATACTGATAAATTCTTAATGGAATACTTTCCAATTGTCATACTGGTACATCACTGACTGAGTATTTGCCATATGTTATACTGATAAATTCTTAATGGAATACTTTCCAATTGTTATACTGGTACATCACTGACTGAGTATTTGCCATATGTTATACTGATAAATTCTTAATGGAATACTTTCCAATTGTTATACTGGTACATCACTGACTGAGTATTTGCCATATGTTATACTGATAAATTCTTAATGGAATACTTTCCAATTGTCATACTGGTACATCACTGACTGAGTATTTGCCATATGTTATACTGATAAATTCTTAATGGAATACTTTCCAATTGTTATACTGGTACATCACTGACTGAGTATTTGCCAAGTGTTATACTGATAAATCATTAATGGAATACTTTCCAGTTGTTATACTGGTACATCACTGATGGTATACTTTCCAGAGAGCGATTGCCAGAAGGCGATGAAGCGGAATACAGGGAAACACGAGGCCGTGGTGAGCAAGTATCCTTTATTTTATATTTCTAAATGGTTTCTTAAGATACAGGTATGGAGCCCGTGTTCCTTATTTACATATTGAAATTTTTATTCCATAATTAACATTTGAACGCCCATTCCTAGGCGATCTACCTTGTGTAAATCCACTGATAATGGTTACTTTAATTTATGAGTAAGTTTTGCATAATCTACTTCTGTAAACACGTTTTACTATAGTTGGCTTAAATTAAGAAAATATATATTTATTTTAACATCATAGAATGTACTATATTGAGCTAAAATTACGAAAAAGCTTCATAAGTGACGTGATAAACTCATTTTGTTGAAAACACTGCAACTATTAACAATATATAATACATTGTGACATATCCTGTTATCGAAAAGCATACAAATCTATCGCCGGGACTATTTCCAGAAGTTAATATGATTTACAATGAAATATTTATTTACTGCTTATCATTTTCAGATTTCGATTCCGATTCCGAACCAAAGCTGTTTCATATTCGTAAGTAAAGTTTAACAAAAGTCTAAGTATTATACTCATAAATTACGAAAGGTGTAAATTTAAAATAACATACATGCAATACAGCGTTACTAGTGTCGTCGCGGAGTTCCACAAGTAAGTTAAGTTGGAAAAAAACGCCGAATTGTAAACCGAAATAGAAATGTGTAAATTTAATATAACATACATGTAATACAATGCACTAGACAATAAAAGTGCTAAAATTGTGAACACAAAGCATATTGTATACATATTTTTTTTAATCATTACCACGCTATATTCTTCCGATTTTATTATGTCAAAATGCTTTTCCAAGCAGGGAAAGTTGCCGCCACTTTTTCGTGAGCGTGATATCGTTTAAACTGTTAAATTTAGCTTAACATGTTAACGATCAAGCACAAATGCCTTGAAGTAAGTAAATTTAAACAAGTAAAAGTATATTGCTCATAAATTAAGAAACAAGTTAATGTTATATATATAAAATATTTATACTTGTAATACAATATACTAGATTAGTTGTGTGCTTAAATTATTAACAAGCTTCATATGTGTCGTGGATACAAGCATGTTGTTGAAATAACTGCCCAATAACATTCTCATGATAAGTATGTTACAATCTGATACATTAGCATGCATGGATCATCGGCGTAACTACTACATCCATTATTTCCCCGTAGGGTGGTATTATTTGCTATAACAATAGTGTGCCATTTTAATTTAACAGATATCTAATACAATACACCTGACAATACATTTCGAGACCAGCTGTTTCTGCACTTAAAAGTTGCATACATTGCATGTCTCTTGTTTGCATTATGTTAAGTTTAATAACGATAAATGATGATCCTGAACTAAGAAATGTTTAAATGTAATACAACATACATGTAAAACAATACACGATGCATATTGTATGCAGCTCAAAATCTCGCAATCTTCTCTAGATTTTATTACATTCCGGTACCTTAGCAAGCAGAGAAAATCGCCAACACTAAGTCGGTAGGGTGATGTTGTTTATAATGTTATATTTATGATATTTACTATCAATGTATGATACAAGTATAAAGTAAAGTTTATAAAAAGTCAATGAATAATACTCATAAAGTACGAACAGGTAAATTTAATATATAACAAACATGTTCACGTTTTACAATATACAATAATGGTTTGTGCTCAAATTATTAACAAGCTTCATACACCCATGAAATCACTGTCATACAATATTTTCAAGATTTCTACCTTTGTGACACATTGTCAAGCTGGGAAAATATCAGCGCCACTATTGACGCCATTAATTTACGAAAACATTAATTTCGTCGCCCAGTTTTCGACAGTGTTAAAAGCTGACCGGTAAGTAAGGGATGTGAATCGATATGAATAGCTAACAATGACTAACTTTTTTTATGCAAATCATATTTCGACCTGTTATTCTTATTTACATGATCTAAGATGTTTTATACTGTTAAATGTTACTCTTTTTTGTATAAATTTATTGTAAACGTTTGATTACATGTTTTTATAATTAATATATTTGAACATTTCGTTCCAGTTTTACATCTTCAATAATCAATTTGACATTTTATTTGACTTAAATTGCTGGATAGGATTCTACCAAGCAAAGTCTACAAGTCTTATTATTAAACAAAGCCATTTCGCTAGCATATAATATGTACATGTTATGGTTTTCTACGTAAACATTACGTTTCTTAGAAGCGACCACAGAAAATCTTCATGACGTAACATCGAACGTAGCTTGAAAATGGATTTGATTTCACGTTGATGTCACATAAAATGACATTTACTTCGAAAAATGTATAAAACAAATCAGTGCAAAGGGGGTTAAGGGTCAACAAATACTCTCATAAATCCTGGCACTGGCGTTTTGTTTTAATTTGTGCCGGTCCGTGTTCTATGGTGTTCGTTTTGTTTTACAACAAAATTGCGCCTCTTAAGTTTTGCGAACAGTTTATTCTTTTCTGCGCGTAATGTATTCTTTCCCTTGTCTTGCTAAACGGCATTGTTTGCATCGTGCTAATGTCGTCTACCAGCGATCCGCCTAACCCGGACGTTTTCCTCGATTTGTATTCACAAATCAAGGACGGGATCTTCAAGATAAAAATTGTCACATCTAAGTGGGTCTGTCACATGGTTACGCCTTCCCCAATAGGTATAATGAAACAATGAACATATTTAACCCATCCGAATATGGTTTCTTTCACATACATCTGATTATATCTGCGACTAAATACGTTACCCTAAATGGTTAAAATGTAAATGTAAAATGTGTTAGTTAGTTATGATGCTATTACACATGGATTAATTACCTCAATATTTATTGATATTATTGATTTATAACAATACATCAGACAAGCTCAATGATTTATGATATCCATCCAATAACAGACTGGGTCTAAGTATACTTCTCAAAAAAGAGGAAAAAACATCAAGCAAAACATCATACATTCATTACATACTTGTATTATCTAATGGATCGGTCGAAAATAAATGTAAGTTTTGAAATGGACATTTTTAATTATTTGATGCTTAATTAATCACGTTACAAAAAATAGTGAATTTTAGTTTTGTCATAATTCGGCGGCAAACTAGAGGGTGTCATCCCCATCCCCTTTGCAAACTGAATACTGCCTAATTTTAGCGCTTGAGTACTGAATAATGCGTAAAATTGGATTTGCGTACTGAAAAGTAAATGTTTGTTTTTGCTTACTGCGTGATGAACCCCATTTGTGTACTGAATACAGAATGTATCTCCGGCATTGGTCTTCTCAAAATTTACCGCGAAAAAGAAATAAATTCAAACATGGAGGTAGACATCTTCTCAGGACGAAGGGAAAGACCACTTGCTTTGATGTTTATGCTGTAACTTTGTCGAAATTGGTGGCATATAAACTGCAAGTTTTATAAAGATATACTATATAACTAACAAAATCAGTTAGTGTTGTTTTATAACTAAGCGCCAGCCAATACACATATTTTGTTAGCAACCTCTATGAAAGTGACGGTCTAAACTTGTCAGAAAAAACAATGGTCTAAATGTCAGGAATGGCGTTTTAGAGGATTATAGAATTTTAACGTTCTGGAGCTTCCGGGGGCCTTCGGCCCCCTGGACCCCTAGCCAAATCTTTGCACTGGGGCCCACTGGGGGTCCTAGCGGCCCCCTGGCCTCAGATTATTTTGTATTATTTTTTTATTTCGAGTAACAACAAATTTGGCCGCGCTACGCCCCTGATGTGTTTATCTGCTAGATGCATGTAAATTGTCTAATTTATTGTGCATTTATATCGCAGTTTGATTAATTGTTTAACATGTACAATAAAAAGAAATGCATTTTGAAATTTATATTAAAATGTTATCCTTTCTACGACAAGTTATGCCTAGTCAAAGCAAAGAGCTTAGATACGCCCGTGTGGATGCTTATTGATCGCTGACCTAGCATACACGTCATCAATGTGTTTAGTGTTGTCATTTGTGAATTGTTTTGGATTTGTCTCTCCGACTAAATTTTTAAAAACATGTTTCGTCTATATGGGCGAACGATGTCTTGTCCGAATTAGAAATTAGGCGATTTGTTTTCGAAGACTGGTCAGAACGTATCTTTTAATTCATATTTGTCACCAAACCTGTATCCGATTATCACTTTTTGCGTCCAAAATTATTTTAGGCGTCGCCGATGCATGGTTTGTTTGAGTGTTAGGTTGGTTCTTAAAACAAACTAATACGACACAACGCAATCGAATGTAACAATGTTAGTGCAGTGAAAACTGGTTTGTGTCGTCACTGCTCATGTTATATACAGATTATGCCACCCATTTATCGCGTTTTGTGTTCTGAATATCCAATTAACACTTTCCATCAGCTATATACTATTCCCTGTTGTGTCACACGATAACTTTCACCCGAATACGTCATGTTTATTCCTGATTTAATTAAACTAACGCGCTGTCGAAACTTCCTATCGATTATGCCATCTTTTAAACTTGAAGCGTCTTAATATAGCTGAACATACTCAACGGCCATGCCTGTAAAAGGTTACGGTCGAATTCTGCGAAGTATTTGAATAAACGGACGTCTGCAGTTTTATAGTGGAGGAACCAAAATAGTTTTATATCGAAAACAGGAACACATTTTAAATGATAAAAATAATACGAGAAAACTACTGACGGAGATACGAGGTTAAGTGGTAAATTAGCCTTAAAACGTTTAGGTTATTAGGTTATTGGTGATTAGGCTGATCGTTCAGGGCATTTGACAGGAAAATATAAGTTGTCTCTCTTATGTTCACTTGTTTTTATTGTTCGGTATAATAACATATATATCACACCCCACAGAGTGTGATGCAACGTATTGTCAATCCTCGAAATGTTTATGTGAATCTCGGCTTATTCTCGGGTTGACAATACGTTAAACCACTCTCTACGGATGTGATACTTATATACTGCCAAGTTCTTTCAGATTTTGATTACGAACTTACGCCGTTTTTACCTTCGTAAATAAAGTTAGACAAGTCTATGCACATGTATAATACTCATAAAATTCTGAATGGTGTAAATTAAATTTAACATACATGCAATAAAATATATAGAGGATATTTGTTGATTTCGGTGTAAGATCGTATTTTATTTCACGAGTATTTATAGAAAATGATTACACGAATGGCGAACCACGAGTTAAAATATCTTTTTTCTATAATCACGAGTGAAATAAAATACAATCTTACACCGAAATCAACAAATTTTCTTTTTATTTTATGCCTTTGGACAATGAATAAATAACATTGTGCGAGATAAGCTTAAACGCCACAAGTTCGTGTATTCTGACGCCATAAAAATGACGTAATAAATGATTCCAAACTGTTACTCGTTAGTATGGTGGGACAAAATTGCCATATTTTGTGAGTCATTGTCGCTACATTATAGTTTTGTTGAACTTTATACTGTGTTTTATGTAAACACATGCATGTATATACTGTAGATGTATATAAATTTGCCAAGGGTTGTAAACCACTACTTGTAAATCAATGCTATTGATGGAAAATAATCCGTTTTATGTTATATTTTCACTTCAGTGAACATGTAAAATCTTATATTTTCACTACTGTAACAGTGAAAATATACAATTTTAACGGACCAATAAAAATCGATATTTTACTGAAAAGCATATAATAAACTAGAATATTTACTTCGCTAAAGATATGTCTCAACTCACAGTGCAACGTAAAACGCACATTGTTGAAACCACTGCCAATCAATATTTCAAGGAGTTTTTTACACTGTAACGTCGCCAAGAATTGAAAATAGCCGTTACTATGACCGCCTCTGTTTCCGCTAGGGTGCTCTCGTTTACAATAACATTAATTGTGTTGCCCAGTTTGCGACAGTGATACCCGCTAACCGGTTGATAACAGATGTGAGTCGATATAAATGGCTTTCATACAAGGATGTGTATGTGTATAACGCATGTTGTTGAAATCACTGCCAATATTCTAAAAATATTTTTCATTGGGATACATCCTGTCATGGGCAAGCATAAAAATATGCGCCTCTATAGCCACCACTATTTTCAGAATGAAAAGTTTTTTTACAATAGCATATTAAAATACTGCTCAACATTTTAAGATTTCGATTTCAAAGGAATGCCGTCGCGCTTTCGGAAGCTACAAATTAAGGTATAACTCTGTTGATTTCAGAAAGGTGTTAAGTATATATATTTCACATGCATAGACATGTAAAACAACATACTAGAACTGTTTGCGCTAATTATTAACACGCTTCATGTGTCGTGATACAAGCATGTTGTTGAAATCACTGACACACAATATCTTCACGATAAGTGTGTTCCATTCTGATACATTAGCAAACATGGATCATCGGTGTAACTACTACAGCCATTATTTCCCCGTAGGGTGGTTTTATTTGCTATAACAAAAGTGTGTCATTTTAATATAACATATCTAATACATAGAGGATATTTGTTGATTTCGGTGTAAGATCGTATTTTATTTCACGAGTGTTCATAGAAAATGATATTTTCACGAGTGGCGCAGCCACGAGTAAAAATATATTTTTTCTATGATCACGAGTGAAATAAAATACGATCTAACTACGAAATCAACAAATTTTCCTTTTATTTTATTCTTTTGGACAATAAATAAGTAAAATTGCGCGAGATAAGCTTAAACGTCACAAGTTAATGTATTCTGACGTCATACAAATGACGTCATGAATGATTCCAAAACTATCACTCGTAAGTATGGTGGGAAAAAAAAGTGCCATATTTTGTGCGTCGTTGTCGCTAAATTATAATTTTGTTGAATCTTATAATGTGTTTTATGTAAACATATGCATATACATACTGTACATGTATATACATTTACCAGGGGTTGTAAACCGCTACTTGTAGATCGATGCTATTGATGGAAAAATAGTCCGTTTTATGTTATATTTTCACTGCAGTGAAAATATAAGATCTTATTTTTTCACTGCTCGGACAGTGAAAATATAAGACTTTATTCCACCAATAAAATTCGGTATTTCACTGAAAAGCATACAATAAAATACACTTGACAATACATCACGCTAAGTTTCAAAATCCCTGCCACGCAATATTATCGGGATTTTATATTACATTATGTCACTATTGCCGACATTATTTCAGAAATCATTAACGATACCATTGATTGCGTCGCCCAGAGGGTGACAGTGTTATATGTAGGCTTTAGGGTTACTAAATGAAGTCCTTATGAATATCTAACAATAAATAAGAACCTGTGTTTCCAGACCAGCTGTTTCTGTAATTACAAGTTGCATGCAATGCATGATTCTTGTTTGCATAATAAAATATTTATGTATTGTTTAATAATTTCAGTGCCTCTAGTGCCTCGAGAGCCTTGAAGTAACTAAAATAAAAAACGATGAATGGTGATCCTAAATTAAGAAATGTGCATGATTAATGCAATATACATCTAAAAATTACACATCACAATACATTATGCTAAATGAGGAACAAGCTTCATAGTTCATGCTTCTTTTTAAAGTCTCTGCAGCGGAATGTTTTAGGGATTTTATATTACATTATGTGACATTGGCAAACAGTGAAAATTGCCAGCACTATTTCCGGTAGGATGATGTCGTTTATACTGTTATATTTAGCTTAACATGTTCAGATGTCGATTATGAACCTATGCCTTGTGGTTATTCAAGCTAAAAATGTCGACCTGTAATACTCATAAAATAAGAAAGGTGTCAATTTAATATATGATATACATATACATGTAGTACTAGAATGTTTTTGTGCTAAAATTATGAACAAGCTATATATGTGTCGTGTTACACGCATGTTGTTGAAATCACTGCCAAAAAACACTCTCGTGATAAGTATGAAACGTTGGTTAATTACAAGTGCACTGTCTAGGTGTCTAGAAATAGAGATATGGGCGTCAGATATAAAATATTTAGATTGATAACACATGTACGAAACAATTTCTCCTATGTAATAAGTATTACCATTGTACGGTTATTTTGCAGCTAGTTTTGTTTGCAAACGTGATGCATGGACACTAAAGATCCATTGGTCACGTTTTCAGCAAATGTAGTGGTAACATAGTTATTGTCACAAATAAGCAATCAAAGAGGGGTGAAACCTTCCTTCTTTTCGTGAAAAATATATCACATACATTTTTATCAGTCTCTATTTTTATTGACTGCTATACATATGCAAGCAGGAAAGATTTGCGGCACTCTCGCCGACACTATTTGCAGTAGGTGATGCCATTTAAATTAACATTGATTTTGTTGCCGGCTTGGCGACAGTGTTACACGTTGGCTTGTGGATTAGTGATGGAAAACGATATGAATAGCAAACAATAGGTAGGAAAGCGTGTTTCGATAGTAACTGATTTTGCACTTGAAACGTTGCTATCATGCATGATTCAGTTGTACATACTAGGGTTGTCGTCACAAGTCAGTATGAATATCTAATAACCGTCATAGGTATCACATGTTTGTGTTTCCAAAAGTACCGTTTCTTTTTTTATAAATTACATTTTTGCCCGTACTATTCTCTAACTAGTTGAACCCGACTATCCATACGATGTTTTCGTGTGCTACAACCAAGAAGACCCGGAGGACGACCGGTTTGTACAAAAACTAATACAGGAGTTAGAAGCTAGAAGAGGTCTTAGACTCTTCGTTCCAGGTCGGGATGACCTGCCTGGTGCTTCTGGAAACATCAACACTGCTGACCAGCTCGAGAGAAGGTAAATACACTAAATTATGGCTATAATTCAAATATTTTAAAAAGCGACAGAATTACATCCTAATAAAGCAATGGTAACTGTTAATGATAACTCTTAACTGGTATATACAATTTAGCTATACCGAACTCTTAAGTTTGACATACACATGTTTTTATGCCACCATCATTGATGTGGGGTATATAGTGTTTACCCTGTCCATGGGTACGTACGTATGTACGTACGTACGTGTGCAGTATACAAGAACCATAACTCTTAATTGACCAAACATTTTAATTACTACCCGTTATTGATTTTTTACAGGACTAAAACTATTGATTGGAAATTTGTGACACCTCAAGTTACTTCAGCAGAAAGTACAAAATAAAGAGACTTTTCTCCTTTTGCAAAATAATTTGTATGAGTATAGACAAAGCGGCGCAATGTAGAACAGGCTGCATAGGCGTGGGAAGCCGTGTCTGTGGAAAGATTTCTAGTTTATCAGTTTTTTCACCTTAAAGCTAAACCTTGCCATAACAGGCAATTTATACCAAGTTTTATGCATTAATTTTGCAATCTTATATTATAAATAAATAAAAATGCGTAAATGCAAACGATGCAAGGCAAAGATAATCCAATATGGTAATGAAACCACTGAATTTTCAAAATGATTGTGGTAACGTTGTACAATGAAATGTATATCCGAATGGATTGATGAATGTTTGGATGGATTAAACATGTACATTTGCTAAAAAGAGTTCTCTCCTGCTGTCGCAGCTGGAGTTTGACTTTGTTCATATTGAAAGAATATGAGTGTTTTTTAATGCTTGTTTTCAAAAATGTAAATAAAACGCTTTGCAAACGATGAATTATATTTTGAGTAATTCAATTTAGGTTTTTCAAAAACGACACATTATTGCGAAGAGTGTCATTTCACACTTTTCTATATAATTTCTTATTATTTTGGTATTTGTTTTTGGAATCGGTGTCATTATATTGAGTAAGAGCTGGGGCGGAGAAAATGTTCGGTAATATCCATATACAACATTTTTTGCAACATATTGAAAGTTTACTTGCGTAAATATGTCTTCAAAGTTATACCTAGAGTCGGACAGTTTTGCTATTGGTCATAATACTTGTTCATGTTCTAACAGATTGCCTTTTCCAGGTTACATATATTTTTTAAAAATGCAGATTATTATCTATAATGTGATGCAAGTTGCAAACATGTTCGACATAGTTCGTTTCTCAAAAGAGCGTGACGTAATTCAACTTTCTCATTTGGTACACATCGGGCACGTGATCAAACGATCTTTTTAGAAAAAACTTTTCCAAAGTTTTCTTTCTTGAACTACGAACGTTATACTTTTCAGGTGTCGAAGGGTGATAATTGTCATGTCAAGGTCGTTTCTACAGAGTTCGCTTTGGAACTTCCAGGAACAATTTGCACAAGCATTATCGCCAGGTTCAAATGCTTCTTCTACACTTTGTCATATAAATGTGATATATAAGTGTAATGTATAAATAAATATTTTGGTACATTCGTAGTTCCACAGGTCATTCTTCGCCGAAAAGATATTATTTCTGCACGAGGGATGTGTCACCGGAGACAGTTTCACTAACACATCAAATGCTGAAAGATTCTATGGTAAAATAATACAATATGTTTCATGCGTTGTGTATTCATTAAATATTCTTGCATGCACTTTATTTCATGCGCCAGAAACGAACGGTTGATTCCAATCATCCGAGAAGAAGGAGTTGTCGTACCTAGAGCTATACAAGTTCATAACACCTTCGACTTCACCAATACCGACACGTTTGAGGCAACCACGGATCGCCTGACATCAGCCATCACAGCGCCGGTGGGAATAGAAACGTATTTGGGACTTCCTAGTTATAAAGCGTTGCAAGATATTAGTTGGCGAAGTGACTATTTCCTTACAACACCTAAGGAGATAATAACGACTTCTGGTAATGTGTCGACTCCGGCCCACCCCGGCTCATCCGCTCCATCTTCATCAGGAACATTCCAGAAAACAAGGACTGACTTAAAACAAAAAGCTTCAAACCAGCAAGAAAACTATCGTTAACATGTTCAATGGAAGCAAAAAAAAAATCGACTGCAACAGAAAGTCCAAACCCGAATGACTTAGAAAAAAACTCGTTGCTTTCAAGCGAACAAACGCAACCAAAGCAAATCCAGATCATAAGTGATACCTTATCTAACAGTTTGTCATTTACATCAGTGTCTCTGGAAGGCCAGACACGTGTGTTGCAAGAAGACGAAACACGACCCAAGGCGCCTGCGATGCTAGACCAGGCCCAACCAATGCGAGAAGACGAAAACTAAAATTCAGCCAACTCCAAACCTCAAAAATGTGCACGTGAATAAGCTCATAGGTAATGAACAATTCCTATTGCCCCGAGGCCTTGCACAGCGATCCAGTACAGGACTCCGACGAATCCAGCACCCTGGTTGACCGGGAACCAGAAGAGGCTTCCTAATACCCTGGCGAAAGTCATGTGACTATTTTAACAAACGTGTCCGCGAGACCTGACGGAAAACATTTTCGAAATGAGCCCGTGGAATCATCATTTCACCAGTCTGATAGAGAACAATACTGAGTGGACATGTGATTGTATCGATTCAGTAAAAAATTTGCTTTTTTTGAGGCACATACATGTATGACTTATTTAGTTCTTTAATGTGTATATTTACAAACCATTCTCTTGAATTACTTGTTACTTGTTCCAGAGACTGTATTTGTTTGCATATTACAGTGACTATAATAATTGTTTGTACTAACATATTTATTTAGTACAATTTCAATTATTCATCATATCATAAATTGTTAATTTGGTATTGATAAAACTATTATTTATATGCAGACTTGTACGCATTGAGCTTTTTTAAGTACATTGTGTTGTATTTCATGTGAACTAATGGGCGTAAAGATGGAAATACACTCTAAAAATCTAAGCTCATCACACAAAAGAAAAATACAGACTAGAGAGACCAAAGACATTATGTTGGGAAAACGATACATGCCTTTCCGAGAGATTCGTATTAATCTGTTGAAATGGTGTTGAGGTGTGCAAAATCGGTGTTCTTGCCTAATATAAACATTCCTCAAAAATATAACAGAAATAAAAATGTATCGTTGGATCTATAATTGGCAAGTAATAGACAAATGGTTGTTATTTAAAAGATCATTTAAATGCTATTCGGACATATTTATCGCAGTTGTGTGTAACTAGAATCCTCGAAGAAACAAACAAGCTGATAAGTGTCTTTGTGATGTCATACAGGTATGGGCGTACCTTGAACTTAACTGAACACAATTCTAGTGAATTACAAGAAAGGTCAGACAGATTGTATCATCACATTGCGATAAAAGCTCACAGTTGACATGTTCTCCATTGAATTTTTTTTTTATATCTCATAGTGGGCCCATACACTTTATTTTATTTATTTATTTTTAGACTGGCCGGCTAGCTCAGTTGGTAGAGAGCTGAACTACAAATCCGAGGATCGTGGGTTCGATTCCCAGGCCCGGCTACATAACTTGTGTGGGAATTGGCCATGAAATTATTTCTACGCCCATTCTCCTCTACCTCTGATTCAAGAAGGGGAGTTGTCAGTTACTGGCATGAGTATGTGCACTTAGTACTGGTTAACCAGCTTAACCAGGGACAGTGTGAGTAGGTTAACTGACCGCCGTTATATGACTGAAATACTGTTGAGCACGGCGAAAATCCAAATAAACAAACAAACGTTATATTTTTAATAAATTGGTATTAAATAATTTGCTTTATTCCAAATGTCATTTTGCTTGATTTAACTGTTGAATTTATATTTTTTTACTTTTTTATTTGGTGTTCATGTTTATTATATATTTTTTAAGTTATCAAATGTATTGCTATTGGTTTTTTATGATTGCTGTAGTTTTTTTTTTCGATTCCTTGCCGTGATTCGTGTTTAATTCTTGTCCTACCGTATGTTTTAAGAATTAGATTTTTCAGGCAAATGTCAATAAGCTAGCGTTTATTGTAGAATTATCAATATTTTACTTTTTAAAACTTTACATATATGTATATTATATAAATAGTTGTTACTGTCGTAGATGTACTATTCATATTTAACTATATTGCCACTAATTATGAATAACAGTTTTTTGCTGTGAAATATCATTTTGTTTTTGCTTACGCTGTATATTTTTGGACGCACTAATGATTTTCTAGGGTGATATTCAGCAAAATGAACTGACACATATTTCAACGCTGAGATGTATATCTCTGTGAAAACCATTATGCTATTTTCCATTTCGTTTTTGTTTGTTGTTATTGGTCAAACCATCCGCATAAAACGCGTCCACAGTATACCCTATAACAGCCATACGATACTATATACATATATATAAGCGAACTATACAATACAAATAAAAGCACATGTCATTAACCACGTCATAAATTATATCGAGACTTTACCATTACAGAAATAGTTATAACCAAGATGTTAAATATTCCACTATCTTAAAAGTATTGCTTCAAAACACGTTTAAAATACAAATGATTTATTCCAATAATGTTCATGTCAATTGTGTTATTAAGTACGGTTATTGGGGCTTGCTTTCTCAATGAGCAAAGAGTTCAACTAAAGTACAAACATGAACATCAACTTGAGTTTTAATTTAGTGAGTGTTAGTTACTAAGTCATCATTTAGTGTTCATCCAACATTATTCTAAACTTAAATAATGATCAGTACATGTAGGAAAACTTATCTTACTCTGCCTATCATTTAATGGTTGGAACTGACCACATATCTGATTGTGGTTTATCAACTGAACAGTATGATTCAAGAACGGTTAATCGTGTTTTAAATAACCATCTATAAATGTTTGTAGCACCCTGCAATGCATTACAGTGTGGAGTTCAAGTACTTACATCATTTTTGCCGTGTTGAACTCTACCCCGAGTATGAGCTACACCTTTGCTATACTTGCATGCTGCGATTTGTTACTGCGCTTAAAAGAAGTTACACAAACGACTTACGGTAAAACCTAATACAAAAGATAATACACCTCAGACATAAGACATAACTTAAACACGTAAAAAACAAAAGCGCTAATATGCTTCCGTACGTATAGCTTGATTGGGTTTTATGCATTAATTTTGCAATCTTATATTATAAATAAATAAAAATGCGTAAATGCAAACGATGCAAAGCCAAGATAATCCAATATGGTAATGAAACCACTGAATTGTCAATATGATTGTGGTAACGTTGTACAATGAAATGTATATCCTAATGGATTGATGAATGTTTGGATGGATTAAACATGTACACTTGCTAAAAAGAGTTCTCTCCTGCTGTCGCAGCTGGAGTTTGACTTTGTTTATATTGAAAGAATATGAGTGTTTTTTAATGCTTGTTTTCAAAAATGTCCATAACACGCTTTGCAAACGATAAATTATATTTTGAGTAATTCAATTTAGGTTTTCAAAAACGACACATTATTGCGAAGAGTGTCAATTCACACTTTTCTACATAATTTCTTATTATTTTGGTATTTGTTTTTGGAATCGGTGTCATTATATTGAGTAAGAGCTGGGGCGGAAAAAATGTTCGGTAATATCCATATACAACATTTTTTGCAACACATTGAAAGTTTACTTGCGTAAATATGTCTTCAAAGTTATACCTAGAGTCGGACAGTTTTGCTATTGGTCATAATACTTGTTCATGTTCTAACAGATTGCCTTTTCCAGGTTACATATATTTTTAAAAAATGCAGATTATTATCTATAATGTGATGCAAGTTGCAAACATGTTCGATATAGTTCGTTTCTGTAAAGAGCGTGACGTAACTCAACTTTCTCATTTGGTACACATCGGGCACGTGATCAAACGATCTTTTTAGAAAAACCTTTTCCAAAGTTTTCTTTCTTGAACTACGAACGTTATACTTTTCAGGTGTCGAAGGGTGATAATTGTCATGTCAAGGTCGTTTCTACAGAGTTCGCTTTGGAACTTCCAGGAACAATTTGCACAAGCATTAGCGCCAGGTTCAAATGCTTCTTCTACACTTTGTCATACAAATTTGATATATAAGTGTAATGTATAAATAAATATTTTGGTACATTCGTAGTTCCACAGGTCATTCTTCGCCGAAAAGATATTATTTCTGCACGAGGGATGTGTCCCCGGAGAGAGTTTCACTAACACATCAAATGCTGAAAGATTGTATGGTAAAGTAATATAATATGATTCATGCGTTGTGTTTTCATTAAATATTCTTGCATGTACTATATTTCAGGCGCCAGGAACGAACGATTGATTCCAATCATCCAAGAAGAAGGAGTCGTCGTACCTAGAGCTATACAAGTTCATAACACCTTCGACTTCACCAATACCGACACGTTTGAGGCAACCACGGATCGCCTGACATCAGCCATCACAGCGCCGGTGGGAATAGAAACGTATTTGGGACTTCCTAGTTATAAAGCGTTGCAAGATATTAGTTGGCGAAGTGACTATTTCCTTACAACACCTAAGGAGATAATAACGACTTCTGGTAAATGTGTCGACTCCGGCCCACCCCGGCTCATCCGCTCCATCTTCATCAGTAACATTTCAGAAAACAAGGTCTGACTTAAAAAAAACACTTCAATCCAGCAAGAAAACTATTGTTAACCCGTTCAATGGAAGAAAATACATCGACTGCAACAGAAAGTCCAAACCCGAATGACTTTGAAAAAAACTATTTGCTTTCAAGCGAACAAACGCAACCAAAGCAAATCCAGATCATAAGTGATACCTTATCTAACAGTTTGTCATTTACATCAGTGTCTCTGGAAGGCCAGACACGTGTGTTGCAAGAAGACGAAACACGAGCCAAGGCGCCCGATGCTAGACCAGGCCCAACCAATGCGAGAAGACGAAAACTAAAATTCAGCCAACTCCAAACCTCAAAATGTGCACGTGAAATGAGCTCAGAGGAAATGAACAATTCCGATGGCACCGAGGCCATGCACAGCGATCCAGTACAGGACTCCGACGAATCCAACACCCTGGTTGACCGGGAACCAGAAGAGGCTTCCTAATACCCTGGCGAAAGTCACGTGACTATTTTAACAAACGTGTCCGCGAGACCTGACGTAAAACACATTCGAAATGAGCCCGTGGAATCGTCATTTCACCAGTCTGATAGAGAACAATACTGAGTGGACATGTGATTGTATCGATTCAGTAAAAATTAGCTTTTTTTGAGGCACATACATGTATGACTTATTTAGTTCTTTAATGTGTATATTTACAAACCATTCTCTTAAATTACTTGTTACTTGTTCCAGAGACTGTATTTGTTTGCATATTACAGTGACTATAATAATTGTTTGTACTAACATATTTATTTAGTACAATTTCAATTATTCATCATATCATAAATTGTTAATTTGGTATTGATAAAACTATTATTTATATGCAGACTTGTACGCATTGAGCTTTTTTAAGTACATTGTGTTGTATTTCATGTGAACTAATGGGCGTAAAGATGGAAATACACTCTAAAAATCTAAGCTCATCACACAAAAGAAAAATACAGACTAGAGAGACCAAAGACATTATGTTGGGAAAACGATACATGCCTTTCCGAGAGATTCGTATTAATCTGTTGAAATGGTGTTGAGGTGTGCCAAATCGGTGTTCTTGCCTAATATAAACATTCCTAAAAAATATAACAGAAATAAAAATGTATCGTTGGATCTATAATTGGCAAGTAATAGACAAATGGTTGTTATTTAAAAGATCATTTAAATGCTATTCGGACATATTTATCGCAGTTGTGTGTAACTAGAATCCTCGAAGAAACAAACAAGCTGATAAGTGTCTTTGTGATGTCATACAGGTATGGGCGTACCTTGAACTTAACTGAACACAATTCTAGTGAATTACAAGAAAGGTCAGACAGATTGTATCATCACATTGCGATAAAAGCTCACAGTTGACATGTTCTCCATTGAATTTTTTTTTTTATATCTCATAGTGGGCCCATACACTTTATTTTATTTATTTATTTTTAGACTGGCCGGCTAGCTCAGTTGGTAGAGAGCTGAACTACAAATCCGAGGATCGTGGGTTCGATTCCCAGGCCCGGCTACATAACTTGTGTGGGAATTGGCCATGAAATTATTTCTACGCCCATTCTCCTCTACCTCTGATTCAAGAAGGGGAGTTGTCAGTTACTGGCATGAGTATGTGCACTTAGTACTGGTTAACCAGCTTAACCAGGGACAGTGTGAGTAGGTTAACTGACCGCCGTTATATGACTGAAATACTGTTGAGCACGGCGAAAATCCAAATAAACAAACAAACGTTATATTTTTAATAAATTGGTATTAAATAATTTGCTTTATTCCAAATGTCATTTTGCTTGATTTAACTGTTGAATTTATATTTTTTTACTTTTTTATTTGGTGTTCATGTTTATTATATATTTTTTAAGTTATCAAATGTATTGCTATTGGTTTTTTTATGATTGCTGTAGTTTTTTTTTTCGATTCCTTGCCGTGATTCGTGTTTGATTCTTGTCCTACCATATGTTTTAAGAATTAGATTTTTCAGGCAAATGTCAATAAGCTAGCGTTTATTGTAGAATTATCAATATTTTACTTTTTAAAACTTTACATATATGTATATTATATAAATAGTTGTTACTGTCGTAGATGTACTATTCATATTTAACTATATTGCCACTAATTATGAATAACAGTTTTTTGCTGTGAAATATCAATTTGTTTTTGCTTACGCTGTATATTTTTGGACGCACTAATGATTTTCTAGGGTGATATTCAGCAAAATGAACTGACACATATTTCAACGCTGAGATGTATATCTCTGTGAAAACCATTATGCTATTTTCCATTTCGTTTTTGTTTGTTGTTATTGGTCAAACCATCCGCATAAAACGCGTCCACAGTATACCCTATAACAGCCATACGATACTATATACATATATATAAGCGAACTATACAATACAAATAAAAGCACATGTCATTAACCACGTCATAAATTATATCGAGACTTTGCCATTACAGAAATAGTTATAACCAAGATGTTAAATATTCCACTATCTTAAAAGTATTGCTTCAAAACACGTTTAAAATACAAATGATTTATTCCAATAATGTTCATGTCAATTGTGTTATTAAGTACGGTTATTGGGGCTTGCTTTCTCAATGAGCAAAGAGTTCAACTAAAGTACAAACATGAACATCAACTTGAGTTTTAATTTAGTGAGTGTTAGTTACTAAGTCATCATTTAGTGTTCATCCAACATTATTCTAAACTTAAATAATGATCAGTACATGTAGGAAAACTTATCTTACTCTGCCTATCATTTAATGGTTGGAACTGACCACATATCTGATTGTGGTTTATCAACTGAACAGTATGATTCAAGAACGGTTAATCGTGTTTTAAATAACCATCTATAAATGTTTGTAGCACCCTGCAATGCATTACAGTGTGGAGTTCAAGTACTTACATCATTTTTGCCGTGTTGAACTCTACCCCGAGTATGAGCTACACCTTTGCTATACTTGCATGCTGCGATTTGTTACTGCGCTTAAAAGAAGTTACACAAACGACTTACGGTAAAACCTAATACAAAAGATAATACACCTCAGACATAAGACATAACTTAAACACGTAAAAAACAAAAGCGCTAATATGCTTCCGTACGTATAGCTTGATTGGGTTTTATGCATTAATTTTGCAATCTTATATTATAAATAAATAAAAATGCGTAAATGCAAACGATGCAAAGCCAAGATAATCCAATATGGTAATGAAACCACTGAATTGTCAATATGATTGTGGTAACGTTGTACAATGAAATGTATATCCTAATGGATTGATGAATGTTTGGATGGATTAAACATGTACACTTGCTAAAAAGAGTTCTCTCCTGCTGTCGCAGCTGGAGTTTGACTTTGTTTATATTGAAAGAATATGAGTGTTTTTTAATGCTTGTTTTCAAAAATGTCCATAACACGCTTTGCAAACGATAAATTATATTTTGAGTAATTCAATTTAGGTTTTCAAAAACGACACATTATTGCGAAGAGTGTCAATTCACACTTTTCTACATAATTTCTTATTATTTTGGTATTTGTTTTTGGAATCGGTGTCATTATATTGAGTAAGAGCTGGGGCGGAAAAAATGTTCGGTAATATCCATATACAACATTTTTTGCAACACATTGAAAGTTTACTTGCGTAAATATGTCTTCAAAGTTATACCTAGAGTCGGACAGTTTTGCTATTGGTCATAATACTTGTTCATGTTCTAACAGATTGCCTTTTCCAGGTTACATATATTTTTAAAAAATGCAGATTATTATCTATAATGTGATGCAAGTTGCAAACATGTTCGATATAGTTCGTTTCTGTAAAGAGCGTGACGTAACTCAACTTTCTCATTTGGTACACATCGGGCACGTGATCAAACGATCTTTTTAGAAAAACCTTTTCCAAAGTTTTCTTTCTTGAACTACGAACGTTATACTTTTCAGGTGTCGAAGGGTGATAATTGTCATGTCAAGGTCGTTTCTACAGAGTTCGCTTTGGAACTTCCAGGAACAATTTGCACAAGCATTAGCGCCAGGTTCAAATGCTTCTTCTACACTTTGTCATACAAATTTGATATATAAGTGTAATGTATAAATAAATATTTTGGTACATTCGTAGTTCCACAGGTCATTCTTCGCCGAAAAGATATTATTTCTGCACGAGGGATGTGTCCCCGGAGACAGTTTCACTAACACATCAAATGCTGAAAGATTCTATGGTAAAGTAATATAATATGATTCATGCGTTGTGTTTTCATTAAATATTCTTGCATGTACTATATTTCAGGCGCCAGGAACGAACGATTGATTCCAATCATCCAAGAAGAAGGAGTCGTCGTACCTAGAGCTATACAAGTTCATAACACCTTCGACTTCACCAATACCGACACGTTTGAGGCAACCACGGATCGCCTGACATCAGCCATCACAGCGCCGGTGGGAATAGAAACGTATTTGGGACTTCCTAGTTATAAAGCGTTGCAAGATATTAATTGGCGAAGTGACTATTTCCTTACAACACCTAAGGAGATAATAACGACTTCTGGTAAATGTGTCGACTCCGGCCCACCCCGGCTCATCCGCTCCATCTTCATCAGTAACATTTCAGAAAACAAGGTCTGACTTAAAAAAAACACTTCAATCCAGCAAGAAAACTATTGTTAACCCGTTCAATGGAAGAAAATACATCGACTGCAACAGAAAGTCCAAACCCGAATGACTTTGAAAAAAACTATTTGCTTTCAAGCGAACAAACGCAACCAAAGCAAATCCAGATCATAAGTGATACCTTATCTAACAGTTTGTCATTTACATCAGTGTCTCTGGAAGGCCAGACACGTGTGTTGCAAGAAGACGAAACACGAGCCAAGGCGCCCGATGCTAGACCAGGCCCAACCAATGCGAGAAGACGAAAACTAAAATTCAGCCAACTCCAAACCTCAAAATGTGCACGTGAAATGAGCTCAGAGGAAATGAACAATTCCGATGGCACCGAGGCCATGCACAGCGATCCAGTACAGGACTCCGACGAATCCAACACCCTGGTTGACCGGGAACCAGAAGAGGCTTCCTAATACCCTGGCGAAAGTCACGTGACTATTTTAACAAACGTGTCCGCGAGACCTGACGTAAAACACATTCGAAATGAGCCCGTGGAATCGTCATTTCACCAGTCTGATAGAGAACAATACTGAGTGGACATGTGATTGTATCGATTCAGTAAAAATTAGCTTTTTTTGAGGCACATACATGTATGACTTATTTAGTTCTTTAATGTGTATATTTACAAACCATTCTCTTAAATTACTTGTTACTTGTTCCAGAGACTGTATTTGTTTGCATATTACAGTGACTATAATAATTGTTTGTACTAACATATTTATTTAGTACAATTTCAATTATTCATCATATCATAAATTGTTAATTTGGTATTGATAAAACTATTATTTATATGCAGACTTGTACGCATTGAGCTTTTTTAAGTACATTGTGTTGTATTTCATGTGAACTAATGGGCGTAAAGATGGAAATACACTCTAAAAATCTAAGCTCATCACACAAAAGAAAAATACAGACTAGAGAGACCAAAGACATTATGTTGGGAAAACGATACATGCCTTTCCGAGAGATTCGTATTAATCTGTTGAAATGGTGTTGAGGTGTGCAAAATCGGTGTTCTTGCCTAATATAAACATTCCTAAAAAATATAACAGAAATAAAAATGTATCGTTGGATCTATAATTGGCAAGTAATAGACAAATGGTTGTTATTTAAAAGATCATTTAAATGCTATTCGGACATATTTATCGCAGTTGTGTGTAACTAGAATCCTCGAAGAAACAAACAAGCTGATAAGTGTCTTTGTGATGTCATACAGGTATGGGCGTACCTTGAACTTAACTGAACACAATTCTAGTGAATTACAAGAAAGGTCAGACAGATTGTATCATCACATTGCGATAAAAGCTCACAGTTGACATGTTCTCCATTGAATTTTTTTTTTTATATCTCATAGTGGGCCCATACACTTTATTTTATTTATTTATTTTTAGACTGGCAGGCTAGCTCAGTTGGTAGAGAGCTGAACTACAAATCCGAGGATCGTGGGTTCGATTCCCAGGCCCGGCTACATAACTTGTGTGGGAATTGGCCATGAAATTATTTCTACGCCCATTCTCCTCTACCTCTGATTCAAGAAGGGGAGTTGTCAGTTACTGGCATGAGTATGTGCACTTAGTACTGGTTAACCAGCTTAACCAGGGACAGTGTGAGTAGGTTAACTGACCGCCGTTATATGACTGAAATACTGTTGAGCACGGCGAAAATCCAAATAAACAAACAAACGTTATATTTTTAATAAATTGGTATTAAATAATTTGCTTTATTCCAAATGTCATTTTGCTTGATTTAACTGTTGAATTTATATTTTTTTACTTTTTTATTTGGTGTTCATGTTTATTTTATATTTTTTAAGTTATCAAATGTATTGCTATTGGTTTTTTTATGATTGCTGTAGTATTTTTTTTCGATTCCTTGCCGTGATTCGTGTTTAATTCTTGTCCTACCATATGTTTTAAGAATTAGATTTTTCAGGCAAATGTCAATAAGCTAGCGTTTATTGTAGAATTATCAATATTTTACTTTTTAAAACTTTACATATATGTATATTATATAAATAGTTGTTACTGTCGTAGATGTACTATTCATATTTAACTATATTGCCACTAATTATGAATAACAGTTTTTTGCTGTGAAATATCATTTTGTTTTTGCTTACGCTGTATATTTTTGGACGCACTAATGATTTTCTAGGGTGATATTCAGCAAAATGAACTGACACATATTTCAACGCTGAGATGTATATCTCTGTGAAAACCATTATGCTATTTTCCATTTCGTTTTTGTTTGTTGTTATCGGTCAAACCATCCGCATAAAACGCGTCCACAGTATACCCTATAACAGCCATACGATACTATATACATATATATAAGCGAACTATACAATACAAATAAAAGCACATGTCATTAACCACGTCATAAATTATATCGAGACTTTACCATTACAGAAATAGTTATAACCAAGATGTTAAATATTCCACTATCTTAAAAGTATTGCTTCAAAACACGTTTAAAATACAAATGATTTATTCCAATAATGTTCATGTCAATTGTGTTATTAAGTACGGTTATTGGGGCTTGCTTTCTCAATGAGCAAAGAGTTCAACTAAAGTACAAACATGAACATCAACTTGAGTTTTAATTTAGTGAGTGTTAGTTACTAAGTCATCATTTAGTGTTCATCCAACATTATTCTAAACTTAAATAATGATCAGTACATGTAGGAAAACTTATCTTACTCTGCCTATCATTTAATGGTTGGAACTGACCACATATCTGATTGTGGTTTATCAACTGAACAGTATGATTCAAGAACGGTTAATCGTGTTTTAAATAACCATCTATAAATGTTTGTAGCACCCTGCAATGCATTACAGTGTGGAGTTCAAGTACTTACATCATTTTTGCCGTGTTGAACTGTACCCCGAGTATGAGCTACACCTTTGCTATACTTGCATGCTGCGATTTGTTACTGCGCTTAAAAGAAGTTACACAAACGACTTACGGTAAAACCTAATACAAAAGATAATACACCTCAGACATAAGACATAACTTAAACACGTAAAAAACAAAAGCGCTAATATGCTTCCGTACGTTTAGCTTGATTGGGTTTTATGCATTAATTTTGCAATCTTATATTATAAATAAATAAAAATGCGTAAATGCAAACGATGCAAAGCCAAGATAATCCAATATGGTAATGAAACCACTGAATTGTCAATATGATTGTGGTAACGTTGTACAATGAAATGTATATCCTAATGGATTGATGAATGTTTGGATGGATTAAACATGTACACTTGCTAAAAAGAGTTCTCTCCTGCTGTCGCAGCTGGAGTTTGACTTTGTTTATATTGAAAGAATATGAGTGTTTTTTAATGCTTGTTTTCAAAAATGTCCATAACACGCTTTGCAAACGATAAATTATATTTTGAGTAATTCAATTTAGGTTTTCAAAAACGACACATTATTGCGAAGAGTGTCAATTCACACTTTTCTACATAATTTCTTATTATTTTGGTATTTGTTTTTGGAATCGGTGTCATTATATTGAGTAAGAGCTGGGGCGGAAAAAATGTTCGGTAATATCCATATACAACATTTTTTGCAACACATTGAAAGTTTACTTGCGTAAATATGTCTTCAAAGTTATACCTAGAGTCGGACAGTTTTGCTATTGGTCATAATACTTGTTCATGTTCTAACAGATTGCCTTTTCCAGGTTACATATATTTTTAAAAAATGCAGATTATTATCTATAATGTGATGCAAGTTGCAAACATGTTCGATATAGTTCGTTTCTGTAAAGAGCGTGACGTAACTCAACTTTCTCATTTGGTACACATCGGGCACGTGATCAAACGATCTTTTTAGAAAAACCTTTTCCAAAGTTTTCTTTCTTGAACTACGAACGTTATACTTTTCAGGTGTCGAAGGGTGATAATTGTCATGTCAAGGTCGTTTCTACAGAGTTCGCTTTGGAACTTCCAGGAACAATTTGCACAAGCGTTAGCGCCAGGTTCAAATGCTTCTTCTACACTTTGTCATACAAATTTGATATATAAGTGTAATGTATAAATAAATATTTTGGTACATTCGTAGTTCCACAGGTCATTCTTCGCCGAAAAGATATTATTTCTGCACGAGGGATGTGTCCCCGGAGACAGTTTCACTAACACATCAAATGCTGAAAGATTCTATGGTAAAGTAATATAATATGATTCATGCGTTGTGTTTTCATTAAATATTCTTGCATGTACTATATTTCAGGCGCCAGGAACGAACGATTGATTCCAATCATCCAAGAAGAAGGAGTCGTCGTACCTAGAGCTATACAAGTTCATAACACCTTCGACTTCACCAATACCGACACGTTTGAGGCAACCACGGATCGCCTGACATCAGCCATCACAGCGCCGGTGGGAATAGAAACGTATTTGGGACTTCCTAGTTATAAAGCGTTGCAAGATATTAATTGGCGAAGTGACTATTTCCTTACAACACCTAAGGAGATAATAACGACTTCTGGTAAATGTGTCGACTCCGGCCCACCCCGGCTCATCCGCTCCATCTTCATCAGTAACATTTCAGAAAACAAGGTCTGACTTAAAAAAAACACTTCAATCCAGCAAGAAAACTATTGTTAACCCGTTCAATGGAAGAAAATACATCGACTGCAACAGAAAGTCCAAACCCGAATGACTTTGAAAAAAACTATTTGCTTTCAAGCGAACAAACGCAACCAAAGCAAATCCAGATCATAAGTGATACCTTATCTAACAGTTTTTCATTTACATCAGTGTCTCTGGAAGGCCAGACACGTGTGTTGCAAGAAGACGAAACACGAGCCAAGGCGCCCGATGCTAGACCAGGCCCAACCAATGCGAGAAGACGAAAACTAAAATTCAGCCAACTCCAAACCTCAAAATGTGCACGTGAAATGAGCTCAGAGGAAATGAACAATTCCGATGGCACCGAGGCCATGCACAGCGATCCAGTACAGGACTCCGACGAATCCAACACCCTGGTTGACCGGGAACCAGAAGAGGCTTCCTAATACCCTGGCGAAAGTCACGTGACTATTTTAACAAACGTGTCCGCGAGACCTGACGTAAAACACATTCGAAATGAGCCCGTGGAATCGTCATTTCACCAGTCTGATAGAGAACAATACTGAGTGGACATGTGATTGTATCGATTCAGTAAAAATTAGCTTTTTTTGAGGCACATACATGTATGACTTATTTAGTTCTTTAATGTGTATATTTACAAACCATTCTCTTAAATTACTTGTTACTTGTTCCAGAGACTGTATTTGTTTGCATATTACAGTGACTATAATAATTGTTTGTACTAACATATTTATTTAGTACAATTTCAATTATTCATCATATCATAAATTGTTAATTTGGTATTGATAAAACTATTATTTATATGCAGACTTGTACGCATTGAGCTTTTTTAAGTACATTGTGTTGTATTTCATGTGAACTAATGGGCGTAAAGATGGAAATACACTCTAAAAATCTAAGCTCATCACACAAAAGAAAAATACAGACTAGAGAGACCAAAGACATTATGTTGGGAAAACGATACATGCCTTTCCGAGAGATTCGTATTAATCTGTTGAAATGGTGTTGAGGTGTGCAAAATCGGTGTTCTTGCCTAATATAAACATTCCTAAAAAATATAACAGAAATAAAAATGTATCGTTGGATCTATAATTGGCAAGTAATAGACAAATGGTTGTTATTTAAAAGATCATTTAAATGCTATTCGGACATATTTATCGCAGTTGTGTGTAACTAGAATCCTCGAAGAAACAAACAAGCTGATAAGTGTCTTTGTGATGTCATACAGGTATGGGCGTACCTTGAACTTAACTGAACACAATTCTAGTGAATTACAAGAAAGGTCAGACAGATTGTATCATCACATTGCGATAAAAGCTCACAGTTGACATGTTCTCCATTGAATTTTTTTTTTTATATCTCATAGTGGGCCCATACACTTTATTTTATTTATTTATTTTTAGACTGGCCGGCTAGCTCAGTTGGTAGAGAGCTGAACTACAAATCCGAGGATCGTGGGTTCGATTCCCAGGCCCGGCTACATAACTTGTGTGGGAATTGGCCATGAAATTATTTCTACGCCCATTCTCCTCTACCTCTGATTCAAGAAGGGGAGTTGTCAGTTACTGGCATGAGTATGTGCACTTAGTACTGGTTAACCAGCTTAACCAGGGACAGTGTGAGTAGGTTAACTGACCGCCGTTATATGACTGAAATACTGTTGAGCACGGCGAAAATCCAAATAAACAAACAAACGTTATATTTTTAATAAATTGGTATTAAATAATTTGCTTTATTCCAAATGTCATTTTGCTTGATTTAACTGTTGAATTTATATTTTTTTTACTTTTTTATTTGTTGTTCATGTTTATTTTATTTTTTTTGAAAAGTTATCAAATGTATTGCTATTCGTTTTTTTATGATTGCTGTAGTATTTTTCGATTCCTTGCCGTGATTCGTCTTTAATTCTTGTCCTACCATATGTTTTAAGAATTAGCTTTTTCAGGCAAATGCCACTAAGCTAGTGTTTATTGTAGAATTATCAATATTTTACTTATAAAACTTTACATATATGTATATTATATAAATAGTTGTTACTGTCGTAGATGTACTATTCATATTTAACTCTATAGCCACTAATTATTAATAACAGTATTTTGCTGTGAAATATCATTTTGTTTTTGCTTACGCTGTATATTTTTGTACACACTAATGATTTACTAGGGTGATATTCAGCAAGATGAACTGACACATATTTCAACGCTGAGATGTATATCTCTGTGAAAACCATTATGCTATATTCCATTTCGTTTTTGTTTGTTGTTATTCGTCAAACCATCCATATAAAACGTGTCCACAGTATACCCTATAACAGCCAAACGATACTATGTACATATATATAAGCGAACTATACAATACAAATAAAAGCACATGTCATTAACCACGACATAAATTATATCGAGACTTTACCATTACAGAAATAGTTATAACCAAGATGTTAAATATTCCACTATCTTAAAATTATTGCTTCAAAACACGTTTACAATACAAATGATTTATTCCAATAAGGTTCATGTCAATTGTGTTATTAAGTACGGTTATTGGGGCTTGCTTTCTCCATGAACAAAGAGTTTAACTAAAGTACAAACATGAACATCAACTTGAGTTTTAATTTATTGAGTGTTAGTTACTAAGTCATCATTTAGTGTTCATCCAACATTATTCTAAACTTAAATAATGATCAGTACTTGTAGGAAAACTTATCTTACTCTGCCTATCATTTAAATAGTTGGAACTGACCACATATCTGATTGTGGTTTATCAACTGAACAGTATGATTCAAGAACGGTTAATCGTGTTTTAAATAACCATCTATAAATGTTTGTAGCACCCTGCAATGCATTACAGTGTGGAGTTCAAGTACTTACATCATTTTTGCCGTGTTGAACTGTACCCCGAGTATGAGCTACACCTTTGCTATACTTGCATGCTGCGATTTGTTACTGCGCTTAAAAGAAGTTACACAAACAACTTACGGTAAAACCTAATACAAAAGATAATACACCTCAGACATAAGACATAACTTAAACACGTAAAAAACAAAAGCGCTAATAAACTTCCGTACGTATAGCTTGATTTGGCTTCCGTAATAAACCGAATAGTATACTAAGATGAGAAAGAACGCGCCATTTGTCCGAGTAAATAATAATGTATTGCCATAGTTGAATATATCACCCGGAAATAAAATAAAACTTAATTAAAAAAACCACCCAATATCCCTAGATTTATAGAACTTATAAACCTGTATCTGTTAAACGTGCGACCTACATGTATAAAGCATTTTCATTACAGGTTCATGTTATAACATTTTAATTGCACATACGCAACTGTTCTTCAATAAGCACATGCAATTAATTTTTCTTGGACCTCAACTATTTTATTATTGTATGTTATTTGTCTGTGGTCAATAAATTAATTACATGTACATGTTATAACATTTTAATCGCAGAAACATGACTGTTCTTGAAATAATTCATGTAAATTACTTTTCTCCGACCTCAAATATATTTTATTAGTTGCTTGTTATTGTATAGTATCATTATAGTTGTCATTAAATATGTTTAGACATCCTTCGGATAAAGCCATAATTTCAATTCAATAATGTTTGTACTACTGCTTGAATCATGATCTTATGCTTATTATTCAAAATACAATTCATCGTCAATATCACGTCTTTAAAAAGATTCAGTTGATACCCTAAGTATCGTTAATCTACACTAATTGTTAGGAAAACATAATTAGTATAACCTGTTTACACTGCAACAACAATGTCAATCCAATAAATGATCGAACAATGTTTACACGATCGTAAATCAATTGGATGTTAAAGAGTAAACATTCCTAATTCTTGGACATATAAGTCTCTTGTTAAAAGCATAAAATGAATTATTTGATTGACTTGCCAAAAACACAAAGACGCGGGAAGAAATATAATTCCACTATTTTCTTACTGATCGTTGTGATTTTTTTTTCATTTCAAATGGGATGTTTAAATTTTAAAGTCGTGTAAGACGTACAGCTGACTGAAAGACGTGCATCTGGTAACACAATATCAGAAAATCTATTAGAGCAGAAATTAACAGCATGTCATCAAAATCAGAGTCTCTAGAAGGCCAAACTTATTGCAATAACGCCCACTTTTAAAGTTCCGAATCCAAAACCATATTGGATAACCCTGGTGCACCGGGAAACAGACGATATTTATTATATTCAGGCGAAAGTCACATGACTTTTTTAACAAACGTGTTCGCTCTGCCGAACGGACAATATTTTCGAAATTAAACTGTCGAATTTTCATTTCTGAAGAACATTTCTCAATGGACAGTTGATGTTTATAATTGCTTGAAACTTGTTTTTGGGAGACACAATATTATAGAATAGACAAGAAACGTGGAAATTCCCCGAAAACCAAAGTTTTCGAACGAAATGCATAAAAGCCAGCACAATAATGAAAGAAAATTCTGGGTGCCATATGCATACTGAAGCGAGGTCTCGTTATAATGTATCTATGTATGAAGTTTCATTAAAATATCGCAATGCGTTCTCAAATTGTTGAGCAGAAGCAGTTTTTGTATTTTCAGTAACATTGACCTTGACCTTGATCTCACCCACCCCATATGCAATCCCAAGCGTGGACTAGATACAATGTATCAATGTATGACGTTTCATTCAAATATCTTGAGAAGAAACCATTTTTCTATTTTTAGTAATGGAGACCTCGTCTCCACTAACCCTATATGCAGTCCCAAGCGAGATCTCGATATAAGGTATCTATGTATAAAGTTTCATTAAAATATCTCGATGCATTGTCAAGCTATTGAGCGAAAACCTTTTTTATATTTTTAGTAATGGTGACCTTGACCCGACTCACCATATATGCAGTCCCAAGAGAGGTCCCACTATAATGTATCTATGTATGAACTTTATTAAAATATCTTGATGTGTTCTCAAGTTAATAAGCGGAAACCATTTTCTAATTTAAGTAACTGTCACCTTGACCTTGACCTTGACCACACCCACCACATATGCAATCTCAAGCATGGCTTCAATATAAGGTACATATGTATGAAGGTTCATGAATATATTTCGATGCGTTCTGAAGTTATACAGCAGAAACCGTTTTTAGTAACGGTGACCTTGACCTTGACCCCACCCACTCCATATGCAATCCCAAACGAGGTATTGATATATGGTGTCTATGTAAGATGTTTCATTAAAATATCTTGATGGATTCTAAAGTTCTTGAGCGGCAACTTTTTTTCTATTCTTAGTTACGGTGACCTTTACCATGACCCCATCCCGTATGCAATCCCAAGCAAGGTCTCGATATAAGGTATATATGTTCGAGGTTTCATTTAACTTTCTCTATGCGTTCTAAAGTTATTGAGCAAAAACCTTTTTCGTATTTTCAGAACCGGTAACCTAGACATTGAACCCACCCGCCACAAATGCAATCCTATGTGAGGTCTCGATATATGGTATCCATGTATGAAGTTTCATTAAAATATCATTATGGATTCTAAAGTTTGAGCGGAAAACACCAATTTTCTATTATTAGTAACGGTGACCTTGACCCTGATCCCACCCACCCCATATGCAATTCCAGGTGAGGTCTCGATATAAGGTATCTATGTATGAAGTTTCATTATAATATCTCGATGCCTTCTCAAGTTATTTAGCGGAAACCGTTTTTCTATTTTTAGTAACGGTGACCTTGATCCTGACCCCACCCACTCAATACAAAATCCCAAGCGAGGCCTTAATATAAGGTATCTATGTATGAAGTTTCACCAAAATATCTCGATGCGTTCTCAAGTTATTGAGCGGAAACCGTTTTTCTATTTTTAGCAACGGTGCCCTTGACCTTAATTCCACCACAACCATATGGAATCCCAAGTGAGGTCTCAATATAACGTATCTATGTACGAAGTTTCATTAAAATATCTCAATGCCTTCTCAAGTTATTGAGCGGAAACCGTTTTTCTATTTTTTGTAACGGTGACCTTGATCTTAACTCCACCCGACTAATATGAAATCATAGCGACGTCTCAATATAAGGCATCTATGCGTGAGGTTTCAATAAAATATCTCGATGCGTTGTCAAATTATTGAACGTAAACCGTTTTTCTATTTTTAGTAACGGTGGCCTTGACCTTGATCCCACCCACCCCATATGCAATCCTAAGCGAGGTCTCATTATAAGGTATCTATGTATGAAATTTCATTAAAATATCTCAATCCGTTCTCGAGTTAGAGAGCGGAAACGAAAAGTTGACGCCGCCACACCGCCCGCCCGCCCGCCCGCCCGCCCGTCCGCCCGCCCACCCGCCCGTCCGGCAACCCGCCTGTCCACATAACGACATGCCCCAATCTAATAACCGAAATTTTTCTTCCAAAAATTAGGTTAAAATGCTTTTATTTCACAAACGTATTCTGTTTTGTTTCACTATATGAGAAGAATCACGTGATCTTACAAACTGCATGATCTTAATGTGGCGTGCATCGCCATTTCTAACAAGATCCTCGCACATGATAGTTCGGATCAAACAGTGGCCATAAATTACTACTAAATATGTTCGTAACTACTGAATGCAAATGATTGTTCTAGTTATTACATGTATGCGATTCACACAGTTTGAATGAGAAACTTTCTTTATTATCTGCGCAATATGTTGACGTTGCAAATGATAACGCTCACGTGGTCTAGCAAAATCAAAATATTGATGGGTGTGAACTTTGAGCACTTTAATATATTCTAATTCTAATTTTTGGGGAAAAAAATCCGCTCATGTTGAAATCGGCAACTGAAATGGGTTAAAGTTTTCAAGCTATGTGCATGCTTTTAGAATGTTAAAAAAATTGTATATGTTTTAATAACAATTTGATAACAATTGTTTATTCGATATATTACAGTGTATGGGCCCTATTGGGGTATGTTTTATTAGTACCTGAGAGTGTGTGCAGTCGAAATCTCAAATCATTAGAGATTATTAAATACATATAGGAAAAGCATCGGAAACGTGTGTTTGCCTTTGCATCTACGCTATTACGGGAGTATTCGTACACATACCACAACTGGTAACCGTTTACATTTTTATATCGCTTTGGTTTCTACTGTGTCAAACCAACCGTCGTTGTTTATGATTATGCACGTTTCAAACAAAATATGTTTACACCAAACCAAACGTCTTTGATTGTTGTTTTACCAGCGTATCCCACGATACACATTAATTAAGCATTTATGTTATGAGGACAGAGTTACAACAATTTCATTTAACAAATATTTGTGTCCAACAGCCTCAGCTTTTAGTATCTCGCCGATGGGATTAGATCCGCAAAAATCTGTACGGTTTTAAATACATACACCAATCGTCTATTTGCTAGCAAACATCAATATGTACTTGAAATACATGTTTTCATTAAACGAAACGTATTTAAGTAAAGTAAGTGAGGGAAATACCCACAATATTCATATCTGTCTGGATATTTAAGCCTGACTATGCATACCATATCACTGTATGCATTGTGTTCAGTTCTTCATAAACTTGTGGACAATGTACGTTCCGCGTATTTAAACATAAAATATGCCTTTTTCATTAGTGATTTGACAAGTTTTGGATATAGGTTTTCAGTCTTCATTTTACTAGCAACATTGCACTTGCGGAAAAGAGAATAACGATTTTTTAAATGCCTTGAGTTAAGAAGAACAACGCTTAAATAGAGACGGCAATAGACCCCGACGTGCTGAATTTCCCTGTGCACTACTGCAGACTTCCTGTTAGGGCTCTGCGAGTGACATCACGTAGCAAGTTGGCTATGTATCTAGATATGGAAGGCAGTCTCACAAAGGCTAAAATGGACGACATTCTAACAGACATTGTCAATGACTTCAGTGGTCTGGCGGAACTGGCAGGTTATACGACCAAGATATAATGCAATTCCAGGTACTTGAGCCTATGTGTACTAGCAATGTCCTTCTAAAATGACGTACTGATCGATTTAATACCCCTGTCACACTGTACCGCGTTTCCACTGCGTTGGAACGGCGTTGTTTAATTTTCCAGAGCGCCGTAAGATCGCAATAAAAATCTGATATTTTTCGTGAAGATGGAGATGTCGCGGCGTCCTCAACTGACCAAGGCGTTGCTACGGATCTCCCATGGCGTTCTATCGCGTTCCTACGGAGTTCTTGTTGGCGATTGTCCGCGGTCTCACGGCGCTTCAATTGCGTGCACTGCGCTTTCACGGCTCTCACACTGCGCTGACGGCGGGTCCTCATATCGCAGCTCCGGCATTAGCCGATGATAGTGAACATGCTGCAACCGTCTGCCTTCGTCCAGCCATTGTTGAAACCAAAGCCTTTATACGCCTTTGGGGCCCCTCCGTCGTCGTCCCAGAATGGTATGCACAACGTCTGCATCATTGTGGATCTGCTGGACCTGCATATAGGCAAGCAGTAGCCTGGCTTGCTGGCGTACATCAGCAATGGTGAAATCAATGTTTATTTGCATATCTTCATTCATTTATACTTTTTACTATTTTGTGCGTTTTTGTCTTGCAAACACCGACGGACGCGGTAGAAGCCCCTTGGTATCGCAATGATCGCCGTGACAGCTCCATACAGTCCATACAGAGCGCAGTAAAATAAATAAAATAAAACACTCCGTATAAGCGCAGTAGAGACGCAGTGATATCTCAGAGAACGCCGTACAATCTCCGTGCAAGCGCCACCGACAACCACAGCGTTCGCACTGCGACCTCTGTGCGCGCCCGTGGAGCTCCTGTGGCGTTGTAAGACTTTACTGCGCTGTTATGGCGACCTTACTGCGACCTTACTGCGCTCTTATCAGAACGCCGAGCGACGGCATGCTCAATGTGCGCGCCGTAGCGCAGCGTTCTATGCGATCCAAGCGCTTCTACTGGCGATGCCACTGCGTTGGGACGGCGATGCTTGCGATCGTACTGCGCGCAACTCGGCCGGTGTTCTGCATTTTTCTTGGACGCCGTGGGATCGCCGTGAGACAGGGAGGGGAGGGACGGTTTCCTCCTCACACACTAACTTCACTTTTTTGGGTGATATAAAATTAGTATTTTAAACAATTTTCAGTAGCCATTGTCTAATAAAAGCTGTTGTCGAAACGATTGTTTATAGTCTAGGTCAAACAAACTCGATTTAACAACAATGCTTAACCGAAATAAATTGCTCTTAAATGTTTGTGTTCTTTCCTTCAGCGATAAAACAGTCCTACCATGACGTTCCTTGATACATGGAACGACGAAAACGCCACCATTGGTGAACTGTGGAAATATCTGCTGATTCTGCAAAGCCATGACGTCATCCAAGACTGCAGACAGACCATTTGTAAGCATCACTTTTTCAAGTTTTCAGTCTCATTTGAACGTCATTAGTTTATGCAATATTAATTTTATCAAAGAAATAAAAATATAGATCCATTATCAATTTATAATATTATTGGTTGTTAATGTAACGGGGTGTTGAATAAAGGTCAACTCGTTGTAAGTTTCGATGTATTTATTCCAGTATATCAAATTAATTAATTATTAATATGCATTTAATATATTACAATTTGCACAACATCATTATTCAATAATTAAAACATTACAATTCATTAAGCAAATATGTTAAATGCATAAGTCACTTTAAATGAAATAACAAAATTCAATAATACAATAAATAAAATACAAATTATAATAAGCAGGACAAACTGACTTTACCACTATTCCTTTGCAAGATACTTGTATGTGTAATAAGTGACTGAAGTCTATGGTGACAAACGTCAGAATGTGCTGGGGTTTTTTTTTAGAAAAAGGGACATGTTAGGTAATTGACCGCTTGATATGGGGATCACGTTAAAATGTGCTCATAACCAATTAGGACCGTGAAAACCTTCACACTTCATTCACACATAACTGTACACTAGTTACATACATGTTGATGAGTTGTTTTCATTGAACGACTGCCGCGCATGCCTGGAACAAATTGAGAACCATCATAATTGGTGTCAGGACCCGATCGGTTAGAAAACGCTCTTTCATCTTTTTACCAGATGAGATTCTACTTCTAATCATTGTATCATGCAATTACCATAATACTCACACAAAAAACAAAAACAAAACAAAACATGTAGCCAACGTGAACTACAACTTGTAATATACTTATTTTCTCAACAACTATATTTTTTATTAAAATAATATAATTATTTTAATGGGTATTACATGCACATAACATATTTTGGGCTAACGAACTGTATATGTATTTGATATTCATGAAACCTATTGCTTTCAGTGTCAACTTCCGAACTGAAGGTGGCTGAAACCAAATATGTATCAAGGGATGATGGTATGTATTTGTTGAGGTAAAAACTGAAAAAAAGTATTCATATGTTAGTGCATTGTGAATACACCTGTACTTGCTGGTAAAGTAAGAAATATAACATGTATCTATATATATTTAGTATTTATTATCTTATCTAGATGAAGTATTATGGTATACTATACATAAAAACTAAGGAATTGATGAACAGGTCTAACTTGTGAACTTATACACGGTTATTGTTCAAATCAATTTCACTTCTATAACAAATGACTAGGAGTATCACATTGGCGTGATTCGCTCTCACAATCACTGCTAGTATATATATTTTCAGTTCAGTAAATGTGCACGTACTGTATGATTGGTCACTTATTAAGTTACGTGGTTTCCAATAATCAGAAACCAACATTTGTTCAGAACCGCCAGCAGACTACCCCATATATTTGCCAGATATGGACTTTCCCTGGCCAAGTATAATTACATTAAGGACTCCATGTCTGACGTTTGTAACATTTTCCTCCCATATCATGCTCATGTGAGTCGACAGTTTTGTGAAGATTTTGTCTCCATTGTGCAAATAAAATAGTCCATCCTTGATTGCTCTATTCTCTTAATAGTTCGGAATAAAACCCAAACATTACACGATGCCTTCGTGTGCTGCAATCAACAATACCCGGATGACATTAGATTCGTGAAAGAACTTATACAGGAGCTAGAGGGTTGAAGAAGCCTCAAATAGTTCGTGCCAGGTTGCTATGACCTGCCCGGCTCATCTCAAAACAACATCACTGCTCACCTTATCGAGAAAAGGTATTGGAAACAATTCCATTGACATTTCTTCAATCTTGTAGTCAGGGTGTGTCACGCATTTTATCTATTAAATACGAGTTACTTAGTAGTAATTATATGTTTCTATGCCGTAATTACGTGAACAGTTTTCTTTTTCTGATTTAATCAATAGTGTCATTGATTTTTGCTAATAGTGTACATTCCAGTTCATATGATCATAGTTAAATTGTTATTGTATGTCATCATATATGTTTTAAGGAAAGAAATTGTCAGCACATGCTTCGACATATTTCAGCACAAAAACAAAAAACGTCATGCATCTAGTCTATGAAAAAGAATCAGCATTTAAAAAAATAATTCCTGCTTTGACGACTGCCAACACAAATCACTTATCCAAAATTTCATGAAGAATAAATTAAGATCTATGTTTTTAAAGTTAATGCGTATTTCGCATGTATTCAATAACAAATATGTGCGCGTTTATACACGTATGTAAATAGCAACATAATATGTATATTTTTAAGCAAAACTAAAAATATACAACATTGATTCATTGATGCATTGTCGTGACAGTTTGCAATTCAAGGTGGCGTAAATAAAAGCTGCTCAGCGCTTTGATAGATTTTTGATGTAGTACTCTGGTGTGTTGTTTATGGTATTGCTCCATCTGCGCTGGTATGTCCCCTAAGATACAGTACCAATTATTACATAATATATAAATAAAACGTGTACGATTGGTCCGTGGACCGTTTTTTGCATGTGAATAGTATATCTATATTGACCGATTAGACTATAGTATTGACCTTCAAATATTTTAGTATAAATAGATTTAGACTTTCTTCGCTTTGTTGCACGTGCACATTACATTATCCAAGCGTATTGTGAGATATTTCACAGAGTTAACAGATGAAATAAATGACAATGAAAATTCCCAGTGCAGGTCAATAACTCTTTCAAAATCATTCTTAGAACAAAATAGGTTGATATCAGGATAACATATTAAACAGTAGACAATGACCGCAAAATCATTATTGACATTATATATAAATTAAATCGGGATTCTGACCGTTAAAATCTTATTAAATTTGTCTTCCGCAATAAAGTCAATCCAATCAATAACCTAACAAAGTTAACGAGATCAGAAATCGATAGGCAGTTTATGAGTGAGCATTTCTGTATATAAGGCCTATTTGTCTTTTGTTAACGCCAAATACGAGTTGATCGACTTGCACAAACACAAAGACAGGGGATTTTTCCCAGTGTTCCCCAGCCGATCGTTGTCAATATATCGTTCACAATATATGCTTTTTAATCGTGATGTTTGAAGCTTGTTAAGACGAAGACCTGAATGAAAGACATATGACTGATACAAATATATTAAACTGGGGATTAACTTTACAATGTAAAAACGTAAAACATGAATGAAGTTTAATAAGAGAAAATAAAAACGTTGCAAAACGTTTGATCGATCTTACAATTGACAAAAACATAAAGCATTCTATCACAATATGTTGTTAACCCGTCACCATAACAAGTCGAGAAGGCAAACCGTCTTAATCGTTATCATGTGTCATTTCATCATTAAACCGTTAGTATCCGCTATTAACCAATAACTTAATAACGTTATCAATCCATCCAAGTCAGCTTGCAGTTACGTCGACTAGGTCAAGGACGTGTTGACCTCATCCAGAATGGCCGCATGCCCAAGTTAGGCCTGTCTAAGAAGGGCGCATAGTGCTTCTTATATACTACTCGTGATCACATTGACGATGAGGACCTGTCACTTCCGGAGTGTCGTTTAAAGTACTCCAGACGATGTTACGTCTGACTCAATGATGTCAAGCCCCTACTATACATGCTTAATCTAAGGCCTTGTTAGACGTGTCATACACATTTCGCACTGTAATTTGTCAATGTTTGTCTCTGCAGATTTTAGAACTGAAAATGTCTCAAACTGTGCTGTATGTTACACATCGACACAATGTTGAGACGTGCAGCTAACTGGCATTCATAACGTAAAGTGTTAAGCAATTTAAACGGCGGGGAGATGAATGCCCAAATGTACTCTTGCCCAAGGCTTTCGTAATTGTGTTGCCATGGCGCTTTTGTAATACAGGCTCTACTACACATGGTTCTTCTTTTATCAGAAGCTTACTTATATGATGTACTGTACAGAAGTCAATGTATTCATCTTTATAGGCCGAAATTCTGTCAGGCGTTTGACTTCTCCGCGAATGGCTGCCTGGAAGTCACCAAGCACTCAACCTGACACCCAACCTTTCGCCAGAGTTCGCCAATGTAGCCGGCCCTTTCGGCCATGTACGTATTTTGCCGCAGCTCCAGTTTTCCTTCCGCATCTCCTTCTCATATGACCTATGGAATAGCCGTCTGAGGCACCTACTTTGGAAGACACCAAGCTTGTCGCAAATGGAGTTGGTGACTCTGTGTCATGGCGTCAGCAAAATGATCAATTAAACAAATTAATTAAATAAATTAAAAGTGCCTGTTCTGGGAATCGAGCCTAACACATCGCGCTCACAAAATGTGCGTGCTTACCACTGCCATACAGTATCAACAGTACCGGAGTAAAGATTTAATCAAACGCGTTTAAGTCTCCTATCTGAGTTAAAAGCTTAAAATACATTTACGAAAGTAAACGGAATATTCATGAGTGCCAGATCAATAAAATCGTACAATACACAATGGTATAAATCTACAGGTTTTAATAAACCGTAAGTTTACACCAAGGACTGTTATCCATCAAATATCACTGTAAAGGTGGGATATATAGTATTTCTAATGGGTATATTACACGGAAAACAAGGTAAATCTTGTGATAAACGTTTGTACTTGAAAACGTTGAATTTATGCATGTTTCATTTGTACAAGCTAACAGTGTCTCTACTAAATGAAGTCAGTTTAAATTACAAATAGTGACCAAATATTTTTCGATATTAACACAAGCTGTTTCATATGGAAGCGTAGTGGCACAGTCCATATTAGTGTGTATCTAATTACACATTAAATATTTAGTCTTAATAAAGAGAACCTTAGTTGTAATTATGAGAAACGGTTTACTTATTAACAGGTTTTGAGTCCTAAATATGTGTTACTTTGTCTTTAATATGATATACAGAGTCCTTATCAATTAATATCAATTTATCACATTCAGATTTTGTTGTATTTGTTTTGATTTAAGGTTGTCAGTAACATGTTCTTTATTGAAAGTGTCTTTCAAGCGACAGCATGTGATCAGTCTTTCTGAATTGTCATTGCACCACAATTGTTTAAATAATAGTTCAAATACTCGTTGTTTTATATGATCGTAAGTGAATGATGGTACTTATTTATCTGTAAAATGTCATGTCAGTCGCCATGTGCATTGAACCTACTTGTTCGAGTGTGTTATGATTTGTTTCGCCCAATTCCTTTCTTTTCTATAATTGTGTGTCATTCTGCAACCATGTATATGTTGTTTTTGCGGTACTGTCGTTTGATGATATTATTTTCAACTAGTATTGTGCGTTAGGGACTAGCTGGCACCACATTAATCTTCAATGACATTTGTGCCATGTGTAACTTTGGGGGTATTTTGGGTATTATTTGTGGGTTAAACACAGACTGCAATTCAGCAAACGGATTCTTTACGTTTTAATATCGTTCTTGAACATTTAGATGACGGTAACGATGTAGAAGTCATTCAATGAAGTAATTCAGTGAAGTCTGAAAATATAACAAGGATTAAATGTAACAGCGTCTCGTTACCAAACAAACATAATAGTACAGTAATATTAATTCTTCGAGAAGAATATATTAAACATGTTATAATTGCAATATAAAAGGCTGATACTAGTGGCCAATATATATTAACAATTTAACAATTAGCAATCCTATAAAATAAGAAAACCTTCAATACATACAATAAATAACATAGACAATGATACATGGTACAAACATATATAACAACAAGTTACATCATAACATTGACATGTACACCTATCTTACCAAATTGTGGATTCGACTTTCACCTACACCTCTCCACGCGTCTCTCCCAGTGTGAGGTTAAATAAACTGTAAGTTAAGAATTAAGTGTAAACATATGCATCTTCAAGTGATCGTTAAAAGAGTAAGTAAAGACAAGTTGCCATTGTGCATCGGACTGAATAAATGTCAATATCAATCAGGATGCATACGAATCAATGCATGGACAGCCCAATTACAAGACGATATGAATGATAGACAAATGCAAATGGAAAAGAAAAAGATATTTACATTCACTACCGTCAATGTTCAACCAGATGCGTCCTCTCACTACAAACGATTGCGCTCGACTGAGAACTTTGGCGCGTGCAATGAATAAATCGTATAAAACCACACCTCACAGTAAAGGGCTATTTAAAAAGGTTACATGAGGTTACACTCAACAAATAGAAACAAACGTCGGTAGTCCGGTCCTGTCACATACTTCCCCCCTGTGAGAAATGACGTCCCGTCATTAGTCAAATGTTACGAATAATAAAACGAGTTGTTCACTCATACAACTACAATACATTAAACAACCAACTTAATTCTCATACTATGTACAAGACTACTACAATACTACAAAAAAACTGAAGGACTGGACAACTTCCATTTTAGTTTATTCCCCTTCTGAAACGTATAGAAAAAAAATAACTCTTGGAGTTACTGATCTTATAGCGTTTCTTTAAAGCTATTACACCAATTATTTAATAAAAATAATTATATAACAGATAAGAATATGTACAAAAAATAATAAGTTTGCATCGACATTGAATCTTCAGTTCAACATTCAATCTCATGCATCTAATACAGCTGTAGATAAGCTTACATTGTACTAGCAATCATGTGCAATGCAAGTCCAATAAGTTGTCAGAATACAATGTATTACCAACACACAACTAATACATGTACATGTATAATTAATGCATGTAATACCGGTATGGACAGAATTACATAAACTGATTAAAAACTATAAAATGATTTAAAAAAACAATATTGGATAGTCAAATTTGCTCATATAAAGCAACTAATACCTTCTGTAGTGATTTATGGTCTAAAGAATCTATAGTACTTGGTGTTAATATGTCAGACAGTGCATTCTGTCTTTGGTCTGCTGTCATCTTGGTTTACGGTTCCGTGTTGACCTTCTGGGTGTCGGAACTGGTCTTTGCACTTCTTGTGGTTGTGGTTCAGCGCGCGGTCTCGGAATGGGCGTTTCTCTTGTCCGTTGTTCTCCACTTGTGCCTCTAGCTGCTGTATAACTGCCATCATCTGTAGAATGCAGACTTTCGGGGTACTCCTGCTGATCCTCTGATACATCTTCCTCATTATCTTCATCTTCTGGTGTTGCTGCTACACCATCTTCTTGAAATAGATCTTCACTTCCTAAAGTTCTTGGAGAAACGTTACTTCTTGCTACCTCTTCATTTTCACTCTCTTCCCTATCTTCATCTTCAACAGCAGTATGTTCTGTTGGTTTTGCAAGATCCTTCCTCCTTTGGATTCTACGGTGGGCGTCCCCACTAGGATGCACATATGCTGCGTCGTCCACGGAATCCATATCTTCTGTGAAGTCACCTGTGTCTTCTCTCTCTGGTCGAACTGTCTCAGTTGTGACCCTAGTTGAACTCTCATCTTGTGCCGGCGTTTTACAATCTTGTTTCTCCACTTCTAATCTGTTTGCAACAGGGTACAGATGGTTCCTGTGTACAGTCTTCTCTGCCCCCTCAGGTGATCTTATTCTGTACACTGGAATGTCTACATTAGGTTGGTCAATTACTACATAAATCTCAGACTCATACTTATCAGCAATCTTATGTTTTCCTTTATCAGCAAAGATTTTCAAAATGACATTATCACCTATATTCAATCTACTTGCTTTTGCCTTACTATCGTAGTGTTTTTTCTGCTTAATTTGAGCATTTTCAATAAATCTACTGGCAACCTCTCTCGCTTCACTCATCCTTTCTTTCAGGTCACATACATACTCTTGATTTAATTGGTTATTTTCTGTTTCCGGTTCTTCAAACATGGCATCTATGGGTAGCTTTGGTGTCCTGCCAAACATTATTTCAAATGGACTAAACTTGTGTTGTCTCATGTTTGGTGCAGTTATATGCAAAGACTAAAGGTGCAATGTAATTTTTCCAGTCAGGTTTTTTATCAGGCTCTAAAGTTCCCAACATGTTAAGTAGTGTTCTGTTCATTCGCTCTGTACATCCGTTCCCCATTGGATGGTATGGTGTAGTTCTGCTTTTTTTATTCCCATTAAGTCACCCAATTCTTTGATTAATTCAGACTCGAAATTTGCTCCCTGATCTGAATGTAGCTTTTCCGGAATTCCATTTGCATAATAAAGTTATTGAATAAAGCATCTGCTGTTGTTTTGGCAGTCTGATTTCGAGTTGGAACTGCAACTGCAAATTTTGTGAAGTGGTCAGTGATCACTAAAATGTTACCACATCCTTTAGAAGATTCTAGAGTCAAGTAATCCATAGACACTAATTCAAGTGGGAAAGATGATTGAATATTTACCAGTTCAGCTTTGGTATTGGTAGGTGTTTTTCTCTTCAGACACCGATCACAGTTAGTTACCCAATTTTCAACATCCCTAGACATGTTCGGCCAAAAATACCTACTTCTGACCAATGAAAGTGTTCGGTCCCTTCCAGGATGACCTATGTCATTGTGTAAACCCTTCAGTATTTCATCCCTATATACTTTAGGTAACACTAACTGTCTAGTCTTTTCAGAACTTTCTGACACCATTTCTTTGTACAAAATTCCTCTTACAATCTTAAAGTTCTGGAAATGTTTCCTCATCATGAAGTCTGCTTTACTTCTCATCTGGGCCTTGTCCGGTAAATAGTTATCAATAACCATGCGTCGCCATCTCTCAATCAACGGGTCATTTCTCTGTTTCGATCTTATTTCTCGTAACTCAATCTGTGCCATAACACTACCAGGTGTTTCAGTCACTTCAACAATATTTATGTTGTTACAGGGTAATGTTTCAATAGCAGGTATTTGTTCTGCAAAATTGCTACAACAAACTGCTTTAATGGTAGAATCTTTTATTTCAACCTGTTCGGTTTTGTCTTTCAATGTTACACATTCATGTGGGTACCTGCTCATGGCATCTGCATCGCCATTTTTTAGTCCAGCTCTGTAAGTGATATCAAAGTTAAATTCACCTAAGGCAGAAGCCCACCGTTGACCTGTAGCATCTAGCTTTGCTGATGTAAGTACGTATGTCAACGGGTTGTTATCAGTGAATACTTTGAAATGTTGTAGAGACAAGTAATCTTTGAATTTCTCAGTTACTGCCCACTTCAATGCTAAGAATTTTAATTTGAAAGCAGAATAATTTTTTTCAGACTTGGATAAAGATCTGCTGGCATATGAGATCGCTCTTTTGTCTTGGTACAATACAGCACCTAAGCCAGTGCCACTGGCATCAGTGTGAAGTTCAAAAGGTTTGGTGAAATCAGGATATGCCAGAATAGGTGGGGATGTTAACATAGTTTTCAATTCTTCAAATATGTCTTGTTCTTTTGAAGTCCACTTCCATTCCTTACGTGTTTTCTTGGATCCTTTCTTGCATGCAGTTGGTGGAAGGAGATTAGTCAATGGCTTTGTAATAGAAGAAAAATTCTTAATAAACCTCCTATAATATCCTGCAAAAGCAATAAAAGACCTTAATTCATCAGAATTTTTAGGTGTTGGCCAATTCTTAATCTTTTCGATCTTTCCAGGATCAGTCTCGATGCCTTCACTTGATACAACATGACCAAGAAATCCTATTTTCTCTTGAATGAAGAAGCATTTCTCTGGAGCTAACTTCAGTCCACATTCAGCAAGTCTCTTTAAAACTATATCAAGCCGTTCCAGATGTTGTTCGTACGAGTCTGAAAAAATAATGAGATCATCCAGGTAGATGACACATATTTTCATATTTAATTCGCCTAAACATTCTTGCATGAGTCTCTGGTAAGTTGCAGGGCTATTGGATAAACCAAACGGCATTTTATTATACTCAAAGAAACCTAAAGCTCCAACTGTAAAGGCTGTTCTTTCTTTGTGTCTCTTCTATTTCCACTTGATGGTATCCTGCTTTCTTATCGATGGTAGAAACATATTTGGCTCCATTTAATACATCAAAAATCTCTTCCATTCTGGGCAAAGCAAATGAATCTTTTACTTATTTGTTGTTAATTTCTCTATAATCTACACACATTCTTAATTTCCCGTTCTTCTTTCTAATTAAAACAATGTTACTGCACCAAGGTGATTTAGATTTTCTTATAATTCCAGTGTCTAATAATTGTTGCAAATGTTGGCGTACTTCATCTATCATATGAGGTGGTATCCTTCTGTGTTTTTGTTTGAATGGAACTTCATCTATCAGATCAATTGTATGTTTAATTTGATCACAGTTTCCAATGTCATGATCCCCTTTTGAAAATATATGTCTATGCTTTTCAAGTAATTTAACTATTTGACTCTTTTGGTCTGATGTCAAAATATTGTTGGCGTCTATTGAGATTGGTTGTAAAACATCCTTTTCATCAAGTTTGTTACTAGTGGGGATATTTTGTTCAATTGTTGCTGGCTGCAACTCGCATATCACAGTCTTTGGTGATATTACTACACTATTGGTAGTTAAATTTGAAATGTTGACAATCATGGGTTGACCCTTTGAAAAGGAGTAATTCACTAACCCTGGTGTTATGTCAACAATTTTTGGTAGACCAGTCAATAGACTCTCTGTTGTCACAGCAGTGATAGGCTGTATGTCCAATTCTCTATCAGAGAAACAATGAATATCTTTGGACTCATTTGGTCCTAAAATGATTTTGTACTGGTTTGCAGATTTTAAAATAGCAATTCTATTGTTATTCTTCTGCAATTCCTTTTCTCGGATATTCATAATCCTAAATGCCAAATACCATGGTACATGCATGTTTGCCCTCTGCAAATACTGTGTGCCAAACTGGCTTTTACAATTGTCAAGAAAACATGACAGAATATTGGTACCAATAGTAATTGGTGTCTTTGCTGAATAATCAGTGTCTTTAGAAATTAAAAACAGACACTTAATGTGGTTCAGCTCTTGGTAAACCATCTTTTACTTGTAGTTCAGCTTCCATAAAGCCAGAATATGGCAAATGATTGCCATCAGCACATTCTATTTTGATTAATTCATTTAAAGGTTGAATTGGAATTGATTTCAAATTTGTATCATAGAATTGTTGAGCTATGACACTGACACAACTCCCTGTGTCAAGAAGTGCTCTTGTTTCAATATTTTCAATGGAAATATCCACTTCATTAGAGTCACCGACTAAGGTAGGGTCTTTTCTTGAAGTACCACCATTCGACCCTTTCATAGTGGCACATATTAGTTTGGGCAATTTCTTGCAATATGACCCTTGCGGCCGCAATTGAAACATGTAGGCAAGAAATTGTTACTGCCTAGCGGGCGCTGTGGTTGGTAAGACCTGCCCCGCTGATTGCCCTGTCCTCTTCCAGGTGGTCGGTTAAAGCCTCTTCCTTGACTCCTACTGAAGCCTCTACCTGTGTATACATATTCTTGCTTTGATGAATTAGATTCATGTTTTTCTTTTCCAACCTCTCAATTCTTTCATTAAGTTTGATCAATAGATCTTTCATTTCAGATAATTCTGATTTCTTTGGGTCTACATTCATTGCATGGCACTTTTTTGACTCAGTCTCTGGGCTTTTAATTTCTGCTTCCATGATTCTTAATTCCAATTTAAATTTATCGTAATCATGAACTGTATCAAATTTATACCCTGCCATTTGTTTCAGTTCTTTCTTCAAACCGTTGTACAATACTCTCTTTAAAATCTCTGTACTGCCTCTCATTAATCCTCCTTGTTTGACTATCAGTTCGAATAAATCCTCTAATCTTGCGCAATATGTTGATATATCTACGCTTGGCTTCTGTTCCATTGAATAAAATCTCTGCAGCAAAGATTCTACTGGCTCAATACAACCAAACTCTTGTTCGAGTTTACGAACGGCAACATCCAATGTCAGGCCCACACCTGCTCTCCGCAGATGGTCACTCGCCTTTCCTCTCAATGCTCGCCTAATCCCATACAGGATTTGATCATCGCTGAAAATTCCTTCAGCAATAAGCGAGTCCAATTCAAACTTAAACCCTTGCCAAGTAACATCACCTTTACTGGCCTCACCATAAAATATGGACAACTTAGGGTAAGATTGTCCAGGTAGGCTAAAATTGGGTCTCTCCTGTGCTGAATTACTACAATCAGGAGTAGACAAGTTCATTTGTTGCATAAGACGAGATAAATCCTCGGCATTTTCCACCTTTTGAAGCTTTTCAGGCAACGATCTAAATGCTTTAAGCAATTTCTCTTCTTCCGCTGATATAGTATATCGGCTAACTGGGTGCCGAGATTCTTGTTGTGCTGTATCCAGCATGTCACGTTCATCATACTCTTTTGGCCGAGCCATGTTGATTTAAAACTCAAATAATTTTCAAAATAATGTTAAACTGAGCTTATAACTCAACTATCAAAGCATAGATAATTAAATTTAACTAATAAATTCACTTTAAAAAAATTTAGCTACAACTTGTAAACACAAGATTGTTAAGTTCTACAAATAGTATTGCTAGAAAGCAATTCTGCAGAGTTAACTTGGTGTGCTAAGAAGTTATTGTCTCGTACCAGCTAGAAACACACAAATGTCATGATATAAATCAATGAAATAAATTGAAACCTGTAAACAGAAAACGAAGTCAAACAATTAAAATGAATAAATAGCTTTAAATATGACCAAGTCAAACAATTAATGAAAATAAATAGCTTATATATCCAAACGATATTTACTGTTGACAATAGCAATAATAATACAAACCCCGTAAAATAAATTGAAGTATTAAATGATCAGCAAAAATAATATTTGTATAGTGCCCCCTTTAAGTTAATTTCCAATACTAAATAACACGGAAAACAAGGTAAATCTTGTGATAAACGTTTGTACTTGAAAACGTTGAATTTATGCATGTTTCATTTGTACAAGCTAACAGTGTCTCTACTAAATGAAGTCAGTTTAAATTACAAATAGTGACCAAATATTTTTCGATATTAACACAAGCTGTTTCATATGGAAGCGTAGTGGCACAGTCCATATTAGTGTGTATCTAATTACACATTAAATATTTAGTCTTAATAAAGAGAACCTTAGTTGTAATTATGAGAAACGGTTTACTTATTAACAGGTTTTGAGTCCTAAATATGTGTTACTTTGTCTTTAATATGATATACAGAGTCCTTATCAATTAATATCAATTTATCACATTCAGATTTTGTTGTATTTGTTTTGATTTAAGGTTGTCAGTAACATGTTCTTTATTGAAAGTGTCTTTGAAGCGACAGCATGTGATCAGTCTTTCTGAATTGTCATTGCACCACAGTTGTTTAAATAATAGTTCAAATACTCGTTGTTTTATATGATCGTAAGTGAATGATGGTACTTATTTATCTGTAAAATGTCATGTCAGTCGCCATGTGCATTGAACCTACTTGTTCGAGTGTGTTATGATTTGTTTCGCCCAATTCCTTTCTTTTCTATAATTGTGTGTCATTCTGCAACCATGTATATGTTGTTTTTGCGGTACTGTCGTTTGATGATATTATTTTCAACTAGTATTGTGCGTTAGGGACTAGCTGGCACCACATTAATCTTCAATGACATTTGTGCCATGTGTAACTTTGGGGGTATTTTGGGTATTATTTGTGGGTTAAACACAGACTGCAATTCAGCAAACGGATTCTTTACGTTTTAATATCGTTCTTGAACATTTAGATGACGGTAACGATGTAGAAGTCATTCAATGAAGTAATTCAGTGAAGTCTGAAAATATAACAAGGATTAAATGTAACAGCGTCTCGTTACCAAACAAACATAATAGTACAGTAATATTAATTCTTCGAGAAGAATATATTAAACATGTTATAATTGCAATATAAAAGGCTGATACTAGTGGCCAATATATATTAACAATTTAACAATTAGCAATCCTATAAAATAAGAAAACCTTCAATACATACAATAAATAACATAGACAATGATACATGGTACAAACATATATAACAACAATTTACATCATAACATTGACATGTACACCTATCTTACCAAATTGTGGATTCGACTTTCACCTACACCTCTCCACGCGTCTCTCCCAGTGTGAGGTTAAATAAACTGTAAGTTAAGAATTAAGTGTAAACATATGCATCTTCAAGTGATCGTTAAAAGAGTAAGTAAAGACAAGTTGCCATTGTGCATCGGACTGAATAAATGTCAATATCAATCAGGATGCATACGAATCAATGCATGGACAGCCCAATTACAAGACGATATGAATGATAGACAAATGCAAATGGAAAAGAAAAAGATATTTACATTCACTACCGTCAATGTTCAACCAGATGCGTCCTCTCACTACAAACGATTGCGCTCGACTGAGAACTTTGGCGCGTGCAATGAATAAATCGTATAAAACCACACCTCACAGTAAAGGGCTATTTAAAAAGGTTACATGAGGTTACACTCAACAAATAGAAACAAACGTCGGTAGTCCGGTCCTGTCACATACTTCCCCCCTGTGAGAAATGACGTCCCGTCATTAGTCAAATGTTACGAATAATACAACGAGTTGTTCACTCATACAACTACAATACATTAAACTACCAACTTAATTCTCATACTATGTACAAGACTACTACAATGCTACAAAAAACTGAAGGACTGGACAACTTCCATTTTAGTTTATTCCCCTTCTGAAACGTATAGAAAAAAAATAACTCTTGGAGTTACTGATCTTATAGCGTTTCTTTAAAGCTATTACACCAATTATTTAATAAAAATAATTATATAACAGATAAGAATATGTACAAAAAATAATAAGTTTGCATCGACATTGAATCTTCAGTTCAACATTCAATCTCATGCATCTAATACAGCTGTAGATAAGCTTACATTGTACTAGCAATCATGTGCAATGCAAGTCCAATAAGTTGTCAGAATACAATGTATTACCAACACACAACTAATACATGTACATGTATAATTAATGCATGTAATACCGGTATGGACAGAATTACATAAACTGATTAAAAACTATAAAATGATTTAAAAAAACAATATTGGATAGTCAAATTTGCTCATATAAAGCAACTAATACCTTCTGTAGTGATTTATGGTCTAAAGAATCTATAGTACTTGGTGTTAATATGTCAGACAGTGCATTCTGTCTTTGGTCTGCTGTCATCTTGGTTTACGGTTCCGTGTTGACCTTCTGGGTGTCGGAACTGGTCTTTGCACTTCTTGTGGTTGTGGTTCAGCGCGCGGTCTCGGAATGGGCGTTTCTCTTGTCCGTTGTTCTCCACTTGTGCCTCTAGCTGCTGTATCACTGCCATCATCTGTAGAATGCAGACTTTCGGGGTACTCCTGCTGATCCTCTGATACATCTTCCTCATTATCTTCATCTTCTGGTGTTGCTGCTACACCATCTTCTTGAAATAGATCTTCACTTCCTAAAGTTCTTGGAGAAACGTTACTTCTTGCTACCTCTTCATTTTCACTCTCTTCCCTATCTTCATCTTCAACAGCAGTATGTTCTGTTGGTTTTGCAAGATCCTTCCTCCTTTGGATTCTACGGTGGGCGTCCCCACTAGGATGCACATATGCTGCGTCGTCCACGGAATCCATATCTTCTGTGAAGTCACCTGTGTCTTCTCTCTCTGGTCGAACTGTCTCAGTTGTGACCCTAGTTGAACTCTCATCTTGTGCCGGCGTTTCACAATCTTGTTTCTCCACTTCTAATCTGTTTGCAACAGGGTACAGATGGTTCCTGTGTACAGTCTTCTCTGCCACCTCAGGTGATCTTATTCTGTACACTGGAATGTCTACATTAGGTTGGTCAATTACTACATAAATCTCAGACTCATACTTATCAGCAATCTTATGTTTTCCTTTATCAGCAAAGATTTTCAAAATGACATTATCACCTATATTCAATCTACTTGCTTTTGCCTTACTATCGTAGTGTTTTTTCTGCTTAATTTGAGCATTTTCAATAAATCTACTGGCAACCTCTCTCGCTTCACTCATCCTTTCTTTCAGGTCACATACATACTCTTGATTTAATTGGTTATTTTCTGTTTCCGGTTCTTCAAACATGGCATCTATGGGTAGCTTTGGTGTCCTGCCAAACATTATTTCAAATGGACTAAACTTTTGTTGTCTCATGTTTGGTGCAGTTATATGCAAAGAATAAAGGTGCAATGTAACTTTTCCAGTCAGGTTTTTTATCAGGCTCTAAAGTTCCCAACATGTTAAGTAGTGTTCTGTTCATTCGCTCTGTACATCCGTTCCCCATTGGATGGTATGGTGTAGTTCTGCTTTGTTTATTCCCATTAAGTCACACAATTCTTTGATTAATTCAGACTCGAAATTTGCTCCCTGATCTGAATGTAGCTTTTCCGGAATTACATAATGCATAATAAAGTTATTGAATAAAGCATCTGCTGTTGTTTTGGCAGTCTGATTTCGAGTTGGAACTGCAACTGCAAATTTTGTGAAGTGGTCAGTGATCACTAAAATGTTACCACATCCTTTAGAAGATTCTAGAGTCAAGTAATCCATAGACACTAATTCAAGTGGGAAAGATGATTGAATATTTACCAGTTCAGCTTTGGTATTGGTAGGTGTTTTTCTCTTCAGACACCGATCACAGTTAGTTACCCAATTTTCAACATCCCTAGACATGTTCGGCCAAAAATACCTACTTCTGACCAATGAAAGTGTTCGGTCCCTTCCATGATGACCTATGTCATTGTGTAAACCCTTCAGTATTTCATCCCTATATACTTTAGGTAACACTAACTGTCTAGTCTTTTCAGAACTTTCTGACACCATTTCTTTGTACAAAATTCCTCTTACAATCTTAAAGTTCTGGAAATGTTTCCTCATCATGAAGTCTGCTTTACTTCTCATCTGGGCCTTGTCCGGTAAATAGTTATCAATAACCATGCGTCGCCATCTCTCAATCAACGGGTCATTTCTCTGTTTCGATCTTATTTCTCGTAACTCAATCTGTGCCATAACACTACCAGGTGTTTCAGTCACTTCAACAATATTTATGTTGTTACAGGGTAATGTTTCAATAGCAGGTATTTGTTCTGCAAAATTGCTACAACAAACTGCTTTAATGGTAGAATCTTTTATTTCAACCTGTTCGGTTTTGTCTTTCAATGTTACACATTCATGTGGGTACCTGCTCATGGCATCTGCATCGCCATTTTTTAGTCCAGCTCTGTAAGTGATATCAAAGTTAAGTTCACCTAAGGCAGAAGCCCACCGTTGACCTGTAGCATCTAGCTTTGCTGATGTAAGTACGTATGTCAACGGGTTGTTATCAGTGAATACTTTGAAATGTTGTAGAGACAAGTAATCTTTGAATTTCTCAGTTACTGCCCACTTCAATGCTAAGAATTCTAATTTGAAAGCAGAATAATTTTTTTCAGACTTGGATAAAGATCTGCTGGCATATGAGATCGCTCTTTTGTCTTGGTACAATACAGCACCTAAGCCAGTGCCACTGGCATCAGTGTGAAGTTCAAAAGGTTTGGTGAAATCAGGATATGCCAGAATAGGTGGGGATGTTAAAATAGTTTTCAATTCTTCAAATATGTCTTGTTCTTTTGAAGTCCACTTCCATTCCTTACGTGTTTTCTTGGATCCTTTCTTGCATGCAGTTGGTGGAAGGAGATCAGTCAATGGCTTTGTAATAGAAGAAAAATTCTTAATAAACCTCCTATAATATCCTGCAAAAGCAATAAAAGACCTTAATTCATCAGAATTTTTAGGTGTTGGCCAATTCTTAATCTTTTCGATCTTTCCAGGATCAGTCTCGATGCCTTCACTTGATACAACATGACCAAGAAATCCTATTTTCTCTTGAATGAAGAAGCATTTCTCTGGAGCTAACTTCAGTCCACATTCAGCAAGTCTCTTTAAAACTATATCAAGCCGTTCCAGATGTTGTTCGTACGAGTCTGAAAAAATAATGAGATCATCCAGGTAGATGACACATATTTTCATATTTAATTCGCCTAAACATTCTTGCATGAGTCTCTGGTAAGTTGCAGGGCTATTGGATAAACCAAACGGCATTTTATTATACTCAAAGAAACCTAAAGCTCCAACTGTAAAGGCTGTTCTTTCTTTGTGTCTCTTCTATTTCCACTTGATGGTATCCTGCTTTCTTATCGATGGTAGAAACATATTTGGCTCCATTTAATACATCAAAAATCTCTTCCATTCTGGGCAAAGCAAATGAATCTTTTACTTATTTGTTGTTAATTTCTCTATAATCTACACACATTCTTAATTTCCCGTTCTTCTTTCTAATTAAAACAATGTTACTGCACCAAGGTGATTTAGATTTTCTTATAATTCCAGTGTCTAATAATTGTTGCAAATGTTGGCGTACTTCATCTATCATATGAGGTGGTATCCTTCTGTGTTTTTGTTTGAATGGAACTTCATCTATCAGATCAATTCTATGTTTAATTTGATCACAGTTTCCAATGTCATGATCCCCTTTTGAAAATATATGTCTATGCTTTTCAAGTAATTTAACTATTTGACTCTTTTGGTCTGATGTCAAAATATTGTTGGCGTCTATTGAGATTGGTTGTAAAACATCCTTTTCATCAAGTTTGTTACTAGTGGGGATATTTTGTTCAATTGTTGCTGGCTGCAACTCGCATATCACAGTCTTTGGTGATATTACTACACTATTGGTAGTTAAATTTGAAATGTTGACAATCATGGGTTGACCCTTTGAAAAGGAGTAATTCACTAACCCTGGTGTTATGTCAACAATTTTTGGTAGACCAGTCAATAGACTCTCTGTTGTCACAGCAGTGATAGGCTGTATGTCCAATTCTCTATCAGAGAAACAATGAATATCTTTGGACTCATTTGGTCCTAAAATGATTTTGTACTGGTTTGCAGATTTTAAAATAGCAATTCTATTGTTATTCTTCTGCAATTCCTTTTCTCGGATATTCATAATCCTAAATGCCAAATACCATGGTACATGCATGTTTGCCCTCTGCAAATACTGTGTGCCAAACTGGCTTTTACAATTGTCAAGAAAACATGACAGAATATTGGTACCAATAGTAATTGGTGTCTTTGCTGAATAATCAGTGTCTTTAGAAATTAAAAACAGACACTTAATGTGGTTCAGCTCTTGGTAAACCATCTTTTACTTGTAGTTCAGCTTCCATAAAGCCAGAATATGGCAAATGATTGCCATCAGCACATTCTATTTTGATTAATTCATTTAAAGGTTGAATTGGAATTGATTTCAAATTTGTATCATAGAATTGTTGAGCTATGACACTGACACAACTCCCTGTGTCAAGAAGTGCTCTTGTTTCAATATTTTCAATGGAAATATCCACTTCATTAGAGTCACCGACTAAGGTAGGGTCTTTTCTTGAAGTACCACCATTCGACCCTTTCATAGTGGCACATATTAGTTTGGGCAATTTCTTGCAATATGACCCTTGCGGCCGCAATTGAAACATGTAGGCAAGAAATTGTTACTGCCTAATGGGCGCTGTGGTTGGTAAGACCTGCCCCGCTGATTGCCCTGTCCTCTTCCAGGTGGTCGGTTAAAGCCTCTTCCTTGACTCCTACTGAAGCCTCTACCTGTGTATACATATTCTTGCTTTGATGAATTAGATTCATGTTTTTCTTTTCCAACCTCTCAATTCTTTCATTAAGTTTGATCAATAGATCTTTCATTTCAGATAATTCTGATTTCTTTGGGTCTACATTCATTGCATGGCACTTTTTTGACTCAGTCTCTGGGCTTTTAATTTCTGCTTCCATGATTCTTAATTCCAATTTAAATTTATCGTAATCATGAACTGTATCAAATTTATACCCTGCCATTTGTTTCAGTTCTTTCTTCAAACCTTTGTACAATACTCTCTTTAAAATCTCTGTACTGCCTCTCATTAATCCTCCTTGTTTGACTATCAGTTCGAATAAATCCTCTAATCTTGCGCAATATGTTGATATATCTTCGCTTGGCTTCTGTTCCATTGAATAAAATCTCTGCAGCAAAGATTCTACTGGCTCAATACAACCAAACTCTTGTTCGAGTTTACGAACGGCAACATCCAATGTCAGGCCCACACCTGCTCTCCGCAGATGGTCACTTGCCTTTCCTCTCAATGCTCGCCTAATCCCATACAGGATTTGATCATCGCTGAAAATTCCTTCAGCAATAAGCGAGTCCAATTCAAACTTAAACCCTTGCCAAGTAACATCACCTTTACTGGCCTCACCATAAAATATGGACAACTTAGGGTAAGATTGTCCAGGTAGGCTAAAATTGGGTCTCTCCTGTGCTGAATTACTACAATCAGGAGTAGACAAGTTCATTTGTTGCATAAGACGAGATAAATCCTCGGCATTTTCCACCTTTTGAAGCTTTTCAGGCAACGATCTAAATGCTTTAAGCAATTTCTCTTCTTCCGCTGATATAGTATATCGGCTAACTGGGTGCCGAGATTCTTGTTGTGCTGTATCCAGCATGTCACGTTCATCATACTCTTTTGGCCGAGCCATGTTGATTTAAAACTCAAATAATTTTCAAAATAATGTTAAACTGAGCTTATAACTCAACTATCAAAGCATAGATAATTAAATTTAACTAATAAATTCACTTTAACAAAATTTAGCTACAACTTGTAAACACAAGATTGTTAAGTTCTACAAATAGTATTGCTAGAAAGCAATTCTGCAGAGTTAACTTGGTGTGCTAAGAAGTTATTGTCTCGTACCAGCTAGAAACACACAAATGTCATGATATAAATCAATGAAATAAATTGAAACCTGTAAACAGAAAACGAAGTCAAACAATTAAAATGAATAAATAGCTTTAAATATGACCAAGTCAAACAATTAATGAAAATAAATAGCTTATATATCCAAACGATATTTACTGTTGACAATAGCAATAATAATACAAACCCCGTAAAATAAATTGAAGTATTAAATGATCAGCAAAAATAATATTTGTATAGTGCCCCCTTTAAGTTAATTTCCAATACTAAATAACACGGAAAACAAGGTAAATCTTGTGATAAACGTTTGTACTTGAAAACGTTGAATTTATGCATGTTTCATTTGTACAAGCTAACAGTGTCTCTACTAAATGAAGTCAGTTTAAATTACAAATAGTGACCAAATATTTTTCGATATTAACACAAGCTGTTTCATATGGAAGCGTAGTGGCACAGTCCATATTAGTGTGTATCTAATTACACATTAAATATTTAGTCTTAATAAAGAGAACCTTAGTTGTAATTATGAGAAACGGTTTACTTATTAACAGGTTTTGAGTCCTAAATATGTGTTACTTTGTCTTTAATATGATATACAGAGTCCTTATCAATTAATATCAATTTATCACATTCAGATTTTGTTGTATTTGTTTTGATTTAAGGTTGTCAGTAACATGTTCTTTATTGAAAGTGTCTTTGAAGCGACAGCATGTGATCAGTCTTTCTGAATTGTCATTGCACCACAGTTGTTTAAATAATAGTTCAAATACTCGTTGTTTTATATGATCGTAAGTGAATGATGGTACTTATTTATCTGTAAAATGTCATGTCAGTCGCCATGTGCATTGAACCTACTTGTTCGAGTGTGTTATGATTTGTTTCGCCCAATTCCTTTCTTTTCTATAATTGTGTGTCATTCTGCAACCATGTATATGTTGTTTTTGCGGTACTGTCGTTTGATGATATTATTTTCAACTAGTATTGTGCGTTAGGGACTAGCTGGCACCACATTAATCTTCAATGACATTTGTGCCATGTGTAACTTTGGGGGTATTTTGGGTATTATTTGTGGGTTAAACACAGACTGCAATTCAGCAAACGGATTCTTTACGTTTTAATATCGTTCTTGAACATTTAGATGACGGTAACGATGTAGAAGTCATTCAATGAAGTAATTCAGTGAAGTCTGAAAATATAACAAGGATTAAATGTAACAGCGTCTCGTTACCAAACAAACATAATAGTACAGTAATATTAATTCTTCGAGAAGAATATATTAAACATGTTATAATTGCAATATAAAAGGCTGATACTAGTGGCCAATATATATTAACAATTTAACAATTAGCAATCCTATAAAATAAGAAAACCTTCAATACATACAATAAATAACATAGACAATGATACATGGTACAAACATATATAACAACAATTTACATCATAACATTGACATGTACACCTATCTTACCAAATTGTGGATTCGACTTTCACCTATACCTCTCCACGCGTCTCTCCCAGTGTGAGGTTAAATAAACTGTAAGTTAAGAATTAAGTGTAAACATATGCATCTTCAAGTGATCGTTAAAAGAGTAAGTAAAGACAAGTTGCCATTGTGCATCGGACTGAATAAATGTCAATATCAATCAGGATGCATACGAATCAATGCATGGACAGCCCAATTACAAGACGATATGAATGATAGACAAATGCAAATGGAAAAGAAAAAGATATTTACATTCACTACCGTCAATGTTCAACCAGATGCGTCCTCTCACTACAAACGATTGCGCTCGACTGAGAACTTTGGCGCGTGCAATGAATAAATCGTATAAAACCACACCTCACAGTAAAGGGCTATTTAAAAAGGTTACATGAGGTTACACTCAACAAATAGAAACAAACGTCGGTAGTCCGGTCCTGTCACATACTTCCCCCCTGTGAGAAATGACGTCCCGTCATTAGTCAAATGTTACGAATAATACAACGAGTTGTTCACTCATACAACTACAATACATTAAACTACCAACTTAATTCTCATACTATGTACAAGACTACTACAATACTACAAAAAACTGAAGGACTGGACAACTTCCATTTTAGTTTATTCCCCTTCTGAAACGTATAGAAAAAAAAAACTCTTGGAGTTACTGATCTTATAGCGTTTCTTTAAAGCTATTACACCAATTATTTAATAAAAATAATTATATAACAGATAAGAATATGTACAAAAAATAATAAGTTTGCATCGACATTGAATCTTCAGTTCAACATTCAATCTCATGCATCTAATACAGCTGTAGATAAGCTTACATTGTACTAGCAATCATGTGCAATGCAAGTCCAATAAGTTGTCAGAATACAATGTATTACCAACACACAACTAATACATGTACATGTATAATTAATGCATGTAATACCGGTATGGACAGAATTACATAAACTGATTAAAAACTATAAAATGATTTAAAAAAACAATATTGGATAGTCAAATTTGCTCATATAAAGCAACTAATACCTTCTGTAGTGATTTATGGTCTAAAGAATCTATAGTACTTGGTGTTAATATGTCAGACAGTGCATTCTGTCTTTGGTCTGCTGTCATCTTGGTTTACGGTTCCGTGTTGACCTTCTGGGTGTCGGAACTGGTCTTTGCACTTCTTGTGGTTGTGGTTCAGCGCGCGGTCTCGGAATGGGCGTTTCTCTTGTCCGTTGTTCTCCACTTGTGCCTCTAGCTGCTGTATCACTGCCATCATCTGTAGAATGCAGACTTTCGGGGTACTCCTGCTGATCCTCTGATACATCTTCCTCATTATCTTCATCTTCTGGTGTTGCTGCTACACCATCTTCTTGAAATAGATCTTCACTTCCTAAAGTTCTTGGAGAAACGTTACTTCTTGCTACCTCTTCAGTTTCACTCTCTTCCCTATCTTCATCTTCAACAGCAGTATGTTCTGTTGGTTTTGCAAGATCCTTCCTCCTTTGGATTCTACGGTGGGCGTCCCCACTAGGATGCACATATGCTGCGTCGTCCACGGAATCCATATCTTCTGTGAAGTCACCTGTGTCTTCTCTCTCTGGTCGAACTGTCTCAGTTGTGACCCTAGTTGAACTCTCATCTTGTGCCGGCGTTTCACAATCTTGTTTCTCCACTTCTAATCTGTTTGCAACAGGGTACAGATGGTTCCTGTGTACAGTCTTCTCTGCCCCCTCAGGTGATCTTATTCTGTACATTGGAATGTCTACATTAGGTTGGTCAATTACTACATAAATCTCAGACTCATACTTATCAGCAATCTTATGTTTTCCTTTATCAGCAAAGATTTTCAAAATGACATTATCACCTATATTCAATCTACTTGCTTTTGCCTTACTATCGTAGTGTTTTTTCTGCTTAATTTGAGCATTTTCAATAAATCTACTGGCAACCTCTCTCGCTTCACTCATCCTTTCTTTCAGGTCACATACATACTCTTGATTTAATTGGTTATTTTCTGTTTCCGGTTCTTCAAACATGGCATCTATGGGTAGCTTTGGTGTCCTGCCAAACATTATTTCAAATGGACTAAACTTTTGTTGTCTCATGTTTGGTGCAGTTATATGCAAAGACTAAAGGTGCAATGTAATTTTTCCAGTCAGGTTTTTTATCAGGCTCTAAAGTTCCCAACATGTTAAGTAGTGTTCTGTTCATTCGCTCTGTACATCCGTTCCCCATTGGATGGTATGGTGTAGTTCTGCTTTTTTTATTCCCATTAAGTCACACAATTCTTTGATTAATTCAGACTCGAAATTTGCTCCCTGATCTGAATGTAGCTTTTCCGGAATTCCATAATGCATAATAAAGTTATTGAATAAAGCATCTGCTGTTGTTTTGGCAGTCTGATTTCGAGTTGGAACTGCAACTGCAAATTTTGTGAAGTGGTCAGTGATCACTAAAATGTTACCACATCCTTTATAAGATTCTAGAGTCAAGTAATCCATAGACACTAATTCAAGTGGGAAAGATGATTGAATATTTACCAGTTCAGCTTTGGTATTGGTAGGTGTTTTTCTCTTCAGACACCGATCACAGTTAGTTACCCAATTTTCAACATCCCTAGACATGTTCGGCCAAAAATACCTACTTCTGACCAATGAAAGTGTTCGGTCCCTTCCAGGATGACCTATGTCATTGTGTAAACCCTTCAGTATTTCATCCCTATATACTTTAGGTAACACTAACTGTCTAGTCTTTTCAGAACTTTCTGACACCATTTCTTTGTACAAAATTCCTCTTACAATCTTAAAGTTCTGGAAATGTTTCCTCATCATGAAGTCTGCTTTACTTCTCATCTGGGCCTTGTCCGGTAAATAGTTATCAATAACCATGCGTCGCCATCTCTCAATCAACGGGTCATTTCTCTGTTTCGATCTTATTTCTCGTAACTCAATCTGTGCCATAACACTACCAGGTGTTTCAGTCACTTCAACAATATTTATGTTGTTACAGGGTAATGTTTCAATTGCAGGTATTTGTTCTGCAAAATTGCAACAACAAACTGCTTTAATGGTAGAATCTTTTATTTCAACCTGTTCGGTTTTGTCTTTCAATGTTACACATTCATGTGGGTACCTGCTCATGGCATCTGCATCGCCATTTTTTAGTCCAGCTCTGTAAGTGATATCAAAGTTAAATTCACCTAAGGCAGAAGCCCACCGTTGACCTGTAGCATCTAGCTTTGCTGATGTAAGTACGTATGTCAACGGGTTGTTATCAGTGAATACTTTGAAATGTTGTAGAGACAAGTAATCTTTGAATTTCTCAGTTACTGCCCACTTCAATGCTAAGAATTCTAATTTGAAAGCAGAATAATTTTTTTCAGACTTGGATAGAGATCTGCTGGCATATGAGATCGCTCTTTTGTCTTGGTACAATACAGCACCTAAGCCAGTGCCACTGGCATCAGTGTGAAGTTCAAAAGGTTTGGTGAAATCAGGATATGCCAGAATAGTTGGGGATGTTAAAATAGTTTTCAATTCTTCAAATATGTCTTGTTCTTTTGAAGTCCACTTCCATTCCTTACGTGTTTTCTTGGATCCTTTCTTGCATGCAGTTGGTGGAAGGAGATCAGTCAATGGCTTTGTAATAGAAGAAAAATTCTTAATAAACCTCCTATAATATCCTGCAAAAGCAATAAAAGACCTTAATTCATCAGAATTTTTAGGTGTTGGCCAATTCTTAATCTTTTCGATCTTTCCAGGATCAGTCTCGATGCCTTCACTTGATACAACATGACCAAGAAATCCTATTTTCTCTTGAATGAAGAAGCATTTCTCTGGAGCTAACTTCAGTCCACATTCAGCAAGTCTCTTTAAAACTATATCAAGCCGTTCCAGATGTTGTTCGTACGAGTCTGAAAAAATAATGAGATCATCCAGGTAGATGACACATATTTTCATATTTAATTCGCCTAAACATTCTTGCATGAGTCTCTGGTAAGTTGCAGGGCTATTGGATAAACCAAACGGCATTTTATTATACTCAAAGAAACCTAAAGCTCCAACTGTAAAGGCTGTTCTTTCTTTGTGTCTCTTCTATTTCCACTTGATGGTATCCTGCTTTCTTATCGATGGTAGAAACATATTTGGCTCCATTTAATACATCAAAAATCTCTTCCATTCTGGGCAAAGCAAATGAATCTTTTACTGATTTGTTGTTAATTTCTCTATAATCTACACACATTCTTAATTTCCCGTTCTTCTTTCTAATTAAAACAATGTTACTGCACCAAGGTGATTTAGATTTTCTTATAATTCCAGTGTCTAATAATTGTTGCAAATGTTGGCGTACTTCATCTATCATATGAGGTGGTATCCTTCTGTGTTTTTGTTTGAATGGAACTTCATCTATCAGATCAATTCTATGCTTAATTTGATCACAGTTTCCAATGTCATGATCCCCTTTTGAAAATATATGTCTATGCTTTTCAAGTAATTTAACTATTTGACTCTTTTGGTCTGATGTCAAAATATTGTTGGCGTCTATTGAGATTGGTTGTAAAACATCCTTTTCATCAAGTTTGTTACTAGTGGGGATATTTTGTTCAATTGTTGCTGGCTGCAACTCGCATATCACAGTCTTTGGTGATATTACTACACTATTGGTAGTTAAATTTGAAATGTTGACAATCATGGGTTGACCCTTTGAAAAGGAGTAATTCACTAACCCTGGTGTTATGTCAACAATTTTTGGTAGACCAGTCAATAGACTCTCTGTTGTCACAGCAGTGATAGGCTGTATGTCCAATTCTCTATCAGAGAAACAATGAATATCTTTGGACTCATTTGGTCCTAAAATGATTTTGTACTGGTTTGCAGATTTTAAAATAGCAATTCTATTGTTATTCTTCTGCAATTCCTTTTCTCGGATATTCATAATCCTAAATGCCAAATACCATGGTACATGCATGTTTGCCCTCTGCAAATACTGTGTGCCAAACTGGCTTTTACAATTGTCAAGAAAACATGACAGAATATTGGTACCAATAGTAATTGGTGTCTTTGCTGAATAATCAGTGTCTTTAGAAATTAAAAACAGACACTTAATGTGGTTCAGCTCTTGGTAAACCATCTTTTACTTGTAGTTCAGCTTCCATAAAGCCAGAATATGGCAAATGATTGCCATCAGCACATTCTATTTTGATTAATTCATTTAAAGGTTGAATTGGAATTGATTTCAAATTTGTATCATAGAATTGTTGAGCTATGACACTGACACAACTCCCTGTGTCAAGAAGTGCTCTTGTTTCAATATTTTCAATGGAAATATCCACTTCATTAGAGTCACCGACTAAGGTAGGGTCTTTTCTTGAAGTACCACCATTCGACCCTTTCATAGTGGCACATATTAGTTTGGGCAATTTCTTGCAATATGACCCTTGCGGCCGCAATTGAAACATGTAGGCAAGAAATTGTTACTGCCTAATGGGCGCTGTGGTTGGTAAGACCTGCCCCGCTGATTGCCCTGTCCTCTTCCAGGTGGTCGGTTAAAGCCTCTTCCTTGACTCCTACTGAAGCCTCTACCTGTGTATACATATTCTTGCTTTGATGAATTAGATTCATGTTTTTCTTTTCCAACCTCTCAATTCTTTCATTAAGTTTGATCAATAGATCTTTCATTTCAGATAATTCTGATTTCTTTGGGTCTACATTCATTGCATGGCACTTTTTTGACTCAGTCTCTGGGCTTTTAATTTCTGCTTCCATGATTCTTAATTCCAATTTAAATTTATCGTAATCATGAACTGTATCAAATTTATACCCTGCCATTTGTTTCAGTTCTTTCTTCAAACCTTTGTACAATACTCTCTTTAAAATCTCTGTACTGCCTCTCATTAATCCTCCTTGTTTGACTATCAGTTCGAATAAATCCTCTAATCTTGCGCAATATGTTGATATATCTTCGCTTGGCTTCTGTTCCATTGAATAAAATCTCTGCAGCAAAGATTCTACTGGCTCAATACAACCAAACTCTTGTTCGAGTTTACGAACGGCAACATCCAATGTCAGGCCCACACCTGCTCTCCGCAGATGGTCACTTGCCTTTCCTCTCAATGCTCGCCTAATCCCATACAGGATTTGATCATCGCTGAAAATTCCTTCAGCAATAAGCGAGTCCAATTCAAACTTAAACCCTTGCCAAGTAACATCACCTTTACTGGCCTCACCATAAAATATGGACAACTTAGGGTAAGATTGTCCAGGTAGGCTAAAATTGGGTCTCTCCTGTGCTGAATTACTACAATCAGGAGTAGACAAGTTCATTTGTTGCATAAGACGAGATAAATCCTCGGCATTTTCCACCTTTTGAAGCTTTTCAGGCAACGATCTAAATGCTTTAAGCAATTTCTCTTCTTCCGCTGATATAGTATATCGGCTAACTGGGTGCCGAGATTCTTGTTGTGCTGTATCCAGCATGTCACGTTCATCATACTCTTTTGGCCGAGCCATGTTGATTTAAAACTCAAATAATTTTCAAAATAATGTTAAACTGAGCTTATAACTCAACTATCAAAGCATAGATAATTAAATTTAACTAATAAATTCACTTTAAAAAAATTTAGCTACAACTTGTAAACACAAGATTGTTAAGTTCTACAAATAGTATTGCTAGAAAGCAATTCTGCAGAGTTAACTTGGTGTGCTAAGAAGTTATTGTCTCGTACCAGCTAGAAACACACAAATGTCATGATATAAATCAATGAAATAAATTGAAACCTGTAAACAGAAAACGAAGTCAAACAATTAAAATGAATAAATAGCTTTAAATATGACCAAGTCAAACAATTAATGAAAATAAATAGCTTATATATCCAAACGATATTTACTGTTGACAATAGCAATAATAATACAAACCCCGTAAAATAAATTGAAGTATTAAATGATCAGCAAAAATAATATTTGTATAGTGCCCCCTTTAAGTTAATTTCCAATACTAAATAACACGGAAAACAAGGTAAATCTTGTGATAAACGTTTGTACTTGAAAACGTTGAATTTATGCATGTTTCATTTGTACAAGCTAACAGTGTCTCTACTAAATGAAGTCAGTTTAAATTACAAATAGTGACCAAATATTTTTCGATATTAACACAAGCTGTTTCATATGGAAGCGTAGTGGCACAGTCCATATTAGTGTGTATCTAATTACACATTAAATATTTAGTCTTAATAAAGAGAACCTTAGTTGTAATTATGAGAAACGGTTTACTTATTAACAGGTTTTGAGTCCTAAATATGTGTTACTTTGTCTTTAATATGATATACAGAGTCCTTATCAATTAATATCAATTTATCACATTCAGATTTTGTTGTATTTGTTTTGATTTAAGGTTGTCAGTAACATGTTCTTTATTGAAAGTGTCTTTGAAGCGACAGCATGTGATCAGTCTTTCTGAATTGTCATTGCACCACAGTTGTTTAAATAATAGTTCAAATACTCGTTGTTTTATATGATCGTAAGTGAATGATGGTACTTATTTATCTGTAAAATGTCATGTCAGTCGCCATGTGCATTGAACCTACTTGTTCGAGTGTGTTATGATTTGTTTCGCCCAATTCCTTTCTTTTCTATAATTGTGTGTCATTCTGCAACCATGTATATGTTGTTTTTGCGGTACTGTCGTTTGATGATATTATTTTCAACTAGTATTGTGCGTTAGGGACTAGCTGGCACCACATTAATCTTCAATGACATTTGTGCCATGTGTAACTTTGGGGGTATTTTGGGTATTATTTGTGGGTTAAACACAGACTGCAATTCAGCAAACGGATTCTTTACGTTTTAATATCGTTCTTGAACATTTAGATGACGGTAACGATGTAGAAGTCATTCAATGAAGTAATTCAGTGAAGTCTGAAAATATAACAAGGATTAAATGTAACAGCGTCTCGTTACCAAACAAACATAATAGTACAGTAATATTAATTCTTCGAGAAGAATATATTAAACATGTTATAATTGCAATATAAAAGGCTGATACTAGTGGCCAATATATATTAACAATTTAACAATTAGCAATCCTATAAAATAAGAAAACCTTCAATACATACAATAAATAACATAGACAATGATACATGGTACAAACATATATAACAACAATTTACATCATAACATTGACATGTACACCTATCTTACCAAATTGTGGATTCGACTTTCACCTACACCTCTCCACGCGTCTCTCCCAGTGTGAGGTTAAATAAACTGTAAGTTAAGAATTAAGTGTAAACATATGCATCTTCAAGTGATCGTTAAAAGAGTAAGTAAAGACAAGTTGCCATTGTGCATCGGACTGAATAAATGTCAATATCAATCAGGATGCATACGAATCAATGCATGGACAGCCCAATTACAAGACGATATGAATGATAGACAAATGCAAATGGAAAAGAAAAAGATATTTACATTCACTACCGTCAATGTTCAACCAGATGCGTCCTCTCACTACAAACGATTGCGCTCGACTGAGAACTTTGGCGCGTGCAATGAATAAATCGTATAAAACCACACCTCACAGTAAAGGGCTATTTAAAAAGGTTACATGAGGTTACACTCAACAAATAGAAACAAACGTCGGTAGTCCGGTCCTGTCACATACTTCCCCCCTGTGAGAAATGACGTCCCGTCATTAGTCAAATGTTACGAATAATACAACGAGTTGTTCACTCATACAACTACAATACATTAAACTACCAACTTAATTCTCATACTATGTACAAGACTACTACAATACTACAAAACAACTGAAGGACTGGACAACTTCCATTTTAGTTTATTCCCCTTCTGAAACGTATAGAAAAAAAATAACTCTTGGAGTTACTGATCTTATAGCGTTTCTTTAAAGCTATTACACCAATTATTTAATAAAAATAATTATATAACAGATAAGAATATGTACAAAAAATAATAAGTTTGCATCGACATTGAATCTTCAGTTCAACATTCAATCTCATGCATCTAATACAGCTGTAGATAAGCTTACATTGTACTAGCAATCATGTGCAATGCAAGTCCAATAAGTTGTCAGAATACAATGTATTACCAACACACAACTAATACATGTACATGTATAATTAATGCATGTAATACCGGTATGGACAGAATTACATAAACTGATTAAAAACTATAAAATGATTTAAAAAAACAATATTGGATAGTCAAATTTGCTCATATAAAGCAACTAATACCTTCTGTAGTGATTTATGGTCTAAAGAATCTATAGTACTTGGTGTTAATATGTCAGACAGTGCATTCTGTCTTTGGTCTGCTGTCATCTTGGTTTACGGTTCCGTGTTGACCTTCTGGGTGTCGGAACTGGTCTTTGCACTTCTTGTGGTTGTGGTTCAGCGCGCGGTCTCGGAATGGGCGTTTCTCTTGTCCGTTGTTCTCCACTTGTGCCTCTAGCTGCTGTATCACTGCCATCATCTGTAGAATGCAGACTTTCGGGGTACTCCTGCTGATCCTCTGATACATCTTCCTCATTATCTTCATCTTCTGGTGTTGCTGCTACACCATCTTCTTGAAATAGATCTTCACTTCCTAAAGTTCTTGGAGAAACGTTACTTCTTGCTACCTCTTCATTTTCACTCTCTTCCCTATCTTCATCTTCAACAGCAGTATGTTCTGTTGGTTTTGCAAGATCCTTCCTCCTTTGGATTCTACGGTGGGCGTCCCCACTAGGATGCACATATGCTGCGTCGTCCACGGAATCCATATCTTCTGTGAAGTCACCTGTGTCTTCTCTCTCTGGTCGAACTGTCTCAGTTGTGACCCTAGTTGAACTCTCATCTTGTGCCGGCGTTTCACAATCTTGTTTCTCCACTTCTAATCTGTTTGCAACAGGGTACAGATGGTTCCTGTGTACAGTCTTCTCTGCCACCTCAGGTGATCTTATTCTGTACACTGGAATGTCTACATTAGGTTGGTCAATTACTACATAAATCTCAGACTCATACTTATCAGCAATCTTATGTTTTCCTTTATCAGCAAAGATTTTCAAAATGACATTATCACCTATATTCAATCTACTTGCGTTTGCCTTACTATCGTAGTGTTTTTTCTGCTTAATTTGAGCAGTTTCAATAAATCTACTGGCAACCTCTCTCGCTTCACTCATCCTTTCTTTCAGGTCACATACATACTCTTGATTTAATTGGTTATTTTCTGTTTCCGGTTCTTCAAACATGGCATCTATGGGTAGCTTTGGTGTCCTGCCAAACATTATTTCAAATGGACTAAACTTTTGTTGTCTCATGTTTGGTGCAGTTATATGCAAAGACTAAAGGTGCAATGTAATTTTTCCAGTCAGGTTTTTTATCAGGCTCTAAAGTTCCCAACATGTTAAGTAGTGTTCTGTTCATTCGCTCTGTACATCCGTTCCCCATTGGATGGTATGGTGTAGTTCTGCTTTTTTTATTCCCATTAAGTCACACAATTCTTTGATTAATTCAGACTCGAAATTTGCTCCCTGATCTGAATGTAGCTTTTCCGGAATTCCATAATGCATAATAAAGTTATTGAATAAAGCATCTGCTGTTGTTTTGGCAGTCTGATTTCGAGTTGGAACTGCAACTGCAAATTTTGTGAAGTGGTCAGTGATCACTAAAATGTTACCACATCCTTTATAAGATTCTAGAGTCAAGTAATCCATAGACACTAATTCAAGTGGGAAAGATGATTGAATATTTACCAGTTCAGCTTTGGTATTGGTAGGTGTTTTTCTCTTCAGACACCGATCACAGTTAGTTACCCAATTTTCAACATCCCTAGACATGTTCGGCCAAAAATACCTACTTCTGACCAATGAAAGTGTTCGGTCCCTTCCAGGATGACCTATGTCATTGTGTAAACCCTTCAGTATTTCATCCCTATATACTTTAGGTAACACTAACTGTCTAGTCTTTTCAGAACTTTCTGACACCATTTCTTTGTACAAAATTCCTCTTACAATCTTAAAGTTCTGGAAATGTTTCCTCATCATGAAGTCTGCTTTACTTCTCATCTGGGCCTTGTCCGGTAAATAGTTATCAATAACCATGCGTCGCCATCTCTCAATCAACGGGTCATTTCTCTGTTTCGATCTTATTTCTTGTAACTCAATCTGTGCCATAACACTACCAGGTGTTTCAGTCACTTCAACAATATTTATGTTGTTACAGGGTAATGTTTCAATAGCAGGTATTTGTTCTGCAAAATTGCTACAACAAACTGCTTTAATGGTAGAATCTTTTATTTCAACCTGTTCGGTTTTGTCTTTCAATGTTACACATTCACGTGGGTACCTGCTCATGGCATCTGCATCGCCATTTTTTAGTCCAGCTCTGTAAGTGATATCAAAGTTAAATTCACCTAAGGCAGAAGCCCACCGTTGACCTGTAGCATCTAGCTTTGCTGATGTAAGTACGTATGTCAACGGGTTGTTATCAGTGAATACTTTGAAATGTTGTAGAGACAAGTAATCTTTGAATTTCTCAGTTACTGCCCACTTCAATGCTAAGAATTCTAATTTGAAAGCAGAATAATTTTTTTCAGACTTGGATAAAGATCTGCTGGCATATGAGATCGCTCTTTTGTCTTGGTGCAATACAGCACCTAAGCCAGTGCCACTGGCATCAGTGTGAAGTTCAAAAGGTTTGGTGAAATCAGGATATGCCAGAATAGGTGGGGATGTTAAAATAGTTTTCAATTCTTCAAATATGTCTTGTTCTTTTGAAGTCCACTTCCATTCCTTACGTGTTTTCTTGGATCCTTTCTTGCATGCAGTTGGTGGAAGGAGATCAGTCAATGGCTTTGTAATAGAAGAAAAATTCTTAATAAACCTCCTATAATATCCTGCAAAAGCAATAAAAGACCTTAATTCATCAGAATTTTTAGGTGTTGGCCAATTCTTAATCTTTTCGATCTTTCCAGGATCAGTCTCGATGCCTTCACTTGATACAACATGACCAAGAAATCCTATTTTCTCTTGAATGAAGAAGCATTTCTCTGGAGCTAACTTCAGTCCACATTCAGCAAGTCTCTTTAAAACTATATCAAGCCGTTCCAGATGTTGTTCGTACGAGTCTGAGAAAATAATGAGATCATCCAGGTAGATGACACATATTTTCATATTTAATTCGCCTAAACATTCTTGCATGAGTCTCTGGTAAGTTGCAGGGCTATTGGATAAACCAAACGGCATTTTATTATACTCAAAGAAACCTAAAGCTCCAACTGTAAAGGCTGTTCTTTCTTTGTGTCTCTTCTATTTCCACTTGATGGTATCCTGCTTTCTTATCGATGGTAGAAACATATTTGGCTCCATTTAATACATCAAAAATCTCTTCCATTCTGGGCAAAGCAAATGAATCTTTTACTTATTTGTTGTTAATTTCTCTATAATCTACACACATTCTTAATTTCCCGTTCTTCTTTCTAATTAAAACAATGTTACTGCACCAAGGTGATTTAGATTTTCTTATAATTCCAGTGTCTAATAATTGTTGCAAATGTTGGCGTTCTTCATCTATCATATGAGGTGGTATCCTTCTGTGTTTTTGTTTGAATGGAACTTCATCTATCAGATCAATTCTATGTTTAATTTGATCACAGTTTCCAATGTCATGATCCCCTTTTGAAAATATATGTCTATGCTTTTCAAGTAATTTAAATATTTGACTCTTTTGGTCTGATGTCAAAATATTGTTGGCGTCTATTGAGATTGGTTGTAAAACATCCTTTTCATCAAGTTTGTTACTAGTGGGGATATTTTGTTCAATTGTTGCTGGCTGCAACTCGCATATCACAGTCTTTGGTGATATTACTACACTATTGGTAGTTAAATTTGAAATGTTGACAATCATGGGTTGACCCTTTGAAAAGGAGTAATTCACTAACCCTGGTGTTATGTCAACAATTTTTGGTAGACCAGTCAATAGACTCTCTGTTGTCACAGCAGTGATAGGCTGTATGTCCAATTCTCTATCAGAGAAACAATGAATATCTTTGGACTCATTTGGTCCTAAAATGATTTTGTACTGGTTTGCAGATTTTAAAATAGCAATTCTATTGTTATTCTTCTGCAATTCCTTTTCTCGGATATTCATAATCCTAAATGCCAAATACCATGGTACATGCATGTTTGCCCTCTGCAAATACTGTGTGCCAAACTGGCTTTTACAATTGTCAAGAAAACATGACAGAATATTGGTACCAATAGTAATTGGTGTCTTTGCTGAATAATCAGTGTCTTTAGAAATTAAAAACAGACACTTAATGTGGTTCAGCTCTTGGTAAACCATCTTTTACTTGTAGTTCAGCTTCCATAAAGCCAGAATATGGCAAATGATTGCCATCAGCACATTCTATTTTGATTAATTCATTTAAAGGTTGAATTGGAATTGATTTCAAATTTGTATCATAGAATTGTTGAGCTATGACACTGACACAACTCCCTGTGTCAAGAAGTGCTCTTGTTTCAATATTTTCAATGGAAATATCCACTTCATTAGAGTCACCGACTAAGGTAGGGTCTTTTCTTGAAGTACCACCATTCGACCCTTTCATAGTGGCACATATTAGTTTGGGCAATTTCTTGCAATATGACCCTTGCGGCCGCAATTGAAACATGTAGGCAAGAAATTGTTACTGCCTAATGGGCGCTGTGGTTGGTAAGACCTGCCCCGCTGATTGCCCTGTCCTCTTCCAGGTGGTCGGTTAAAGCCTCTTCCTTGACTCCTACTGAAGCCTCTACCTGTGTATACATTTTCTTGCTTTGATGAATTAGATTCATGTTTTTCTTTTCCAACCTCTCAATTCTTTCATTAAGTTTGATCAATAGATCTTTCATTTCAGATAATTCTGATTTCTTTGGGTCTACATTCATTGCATGGCACTTTTTTGACTCAGTCTCTGGGCTTTTAATTTCTGCTTCCATGATTCTTAATTCCAATTTAAATTTATCGTAATCATGAACTGTATCAAATTTATACCCTGCCATTTGTTTCAGTTCTTTCTTCAAACCTTTGTACAATACTCTCTTTAAAATCTCTGTACTGCCTCTCATTAATCCTCCTTGTTTGACTATCAGTTCGAATAAATCCTCTAATCTTGCGCAATATGTTGATATATCTTCGCTTGGCTTCTGTTCCATTGAATAAAATCTCTGCAGCAAAGATTCTACTGGCTCAATACAACCAAACTCTTGTTCGAGTTTACGAACGGCAACATCCAATGTCAGGCCCACACCTGCTCTCCGCAGATGGTCACTTGCCTTTCCTCTCAATGCTCGCCTAATCCCATACAGGATTTGATCATCGCTGAAAATTCCTTCAGCAATAAGCGAGTCCAATTCAAACTTAAACCCTTGCCAAGTAACATCACCTTTACTGGCCTCACCATAAAATATGGACAACTTAGGGTAAGATTGTCCAGGTAGGCTAAAATTGGGTCTCTCCTGTGCTGAATTACTACAATCAGGAGTAGACAAGTTCATTTGTTGCATAAGACGAGATAAATCCTCGGCATTTTCCACCGTTTGAAGCTTTTCAGGCAACGATCTAAATGCTTTAAGCAATTTCTCTTCTTCCGCTGATATAGTATATCGGCTAACTGGGTGCCGAGATTCTTGTTGTGCTGTATCCAGCATGTCACGTTCATCATACTCTTTTGGCCGAGCCATGTTGATTTAAAACTCAAATAATTTTCAAAATAATGTTAAACTGAGCTTATAACTCAACTATCAAAGCATAGATAATTAAATTTAACTAATAAATTCACTTTAAAAAAATTTAGCTACAACTTGTAAACACAAGATTGTTAAGTTCTACAAATAGTATTGCTAGAAAGCAATTCTGCAGAGTTAACTTGGTGTGCTAAGAAGTTATTGTCTCGTACCAGCTAGAAACACACAAATGTCATGATATAAATCAATGAAATAAATTGAAACCTGTAAACAGAAAACGAAGTCAAACAATTAAAATGAATAAATAGCTTTAAATATGACCAAGTCAAACAATTAATGAAAATAAATAGCTTATATATCCAAACGATATTTACTGTTGACAATAGCAATAATAATACAAACCCCGTAAAAGAAATTGAAGTATTAAATGATCAGCAAAAATAATATTTGTATAGTGCCCCATTTAAGTTAATTTCCAATACTAAATAAACATGCCCCTTTAATAAACACAATTATTTATAAATACAGTTTATCAAGAACCAAACTATAATTCTTATTGCTAATATATAATAATGTAAGAATAGGTCACTCAAAACAATTGTAATTTGTTTTCAACTTCAATAAAATAAAAATCACGTTACAACAAAGTACTAAGACAAAATTTCACTCAAAGAATAATTGACAATACTAAAATTAATTTAAATCTGATCAGATAATTTCAAAAGTATTTAATTTCTGTATTAAAAAATAAGGGGAATTCAAATGCAATAACCACTAAACACTAATATTAAACCTAGTATAACTAACTACAGGTATTAGCTATACTAAATATGATTGAACAGCAGAAGTAATTACCTAAATTCCAGTTTCTAGAATGTAAACAAGGTAAAGGTCACTGGTTAAGGTCAGGTCATGTCATCAACCAATGAAATTTGGGGAATACCACACTATAAATAGATGGCAAAGTAGACGACCAATGAAAACACGCCAAAACAATCCGGGTCAGTAACAGGCTTGATTTGAGAAAGCTAGGAACCAAACGTTCTAGATTTTAACCCAGAACACAAAGAAACAGAAAGTAAACAAAAAGAGAAATAATTGGGCTGTACTTTAAAGTACAGGGCAGAAATTTAAATGCTAATTGGACAAAATGGCAGCTTGTTTCTGGAGAATAATAGATCAGTTATATTTTGATAATTAATGGGAAAGACAGTTAGATGTTAATTACCCATAACCAAGGAAATCAATTAATAGTGACTACTTTCTTACTTTACAATATCGTACAGATATTTATATAAAAACTGCAGCAATTGTCAAAATTTAGATATATGAATAAAAATTGTTTATGAACTGGAGAAACAAATAATACTTGAAAAAATATTTATGGATAAATTAAAAAATCACTGCAATCTCTGTACAAATAATGGAAATAGGTACTCACTCATTCAGCAGATTCTGTAACACCATGGAAACAATTTGTGGCCACTAGTATAGTCTAAGTTTTGTTTCTTATGCACACAAGTCACTGATTAATTGTCCATAAACTTTGAACTCCTCCCCCGCACAGCGAAACAGCGTCCTCGATGAATGTCACAACAGCAGATCCTGCAGGAATGTAACGGAAATGGTATGTGAGCCCTGGTATGCCCACGATGTCTACACTGATGGTAGTTGGACCGAATACTCTGCCCATCCAGCTGGAAGCAATGCCACCTGGCTAGGTGACAGATGACCTTACGTCCATGGAATAGATAGACGTCAATGGAATGGTTGTCGACACGTCTTCACCACTACCAAATGTCAACAGGATCGAAGTTGACAATTCTAAATCTCTGGAGATCTTCAATTAAACTGATGTAATATTACGTACACTATGCACTGCACTATGCACTATTTCAAACCCACAAAACCACGTTGGGCGCCATTGTAACTTTGGGGGTTTTGGGGTATTATTTGTGGGTTAAACACAGACTGCAATTCAGCAAACGGATTCTTTACGTTTTAATATCGTTCTTGAACATTTAGATGACGGTAACGATGTAGAAGTCATTCAATGAAGTAATTCAGTGAAGTCTGAAAATATAACAAGGATTAAATGTAACAGCGTCTCGTTACCAAACAAACATAATAGTACAGTAATATTAATTCTTCGAGAAGAATATATTAAACATGTTATAATTGCAATATAAAAGGCTGATACTTGTGGCCAATATATATTAACAATTTAACAATTAGAAATCCTATAAAATAAGAAAACCTTCAATACATACAATAAATAACATAGACAATGATACATGGTACAAACATATAAAACAACAATTTACATCATAACATTGACATGTACACCTATCTTACCAAATTGTGGATTCGACTTTCACCTACACCTCTCCACGCGTCTCTCCCAGTGTGAGGTTAAATAAACTATAAGTTAAGAATTAAGTGTAAATATATGCATCTTCAAGTGATCGTTAAAAGAGTAAGTAAAGACAAGTTGCCATTTTGCATCGGACTGAATAAATGTCAATATCAATCAGGATGCATACGAATCAATGCATGGACAGCCCAATTACAAGACGATATGAATGATAGACAAATGCAAATGGAAAAGAAAAAGATATTTACATTCACTACCGTCAATGTTCAACCAGATGCGTCCTCTCACTACAAACGATTGCGCTCGACTGAGAACTTTGGCGCGTGCAATGAATAAATCGTATAAAACCACACCTCACAGTAAAGGGCTATTTAAAAAGGTTACATGAGGTTACACTCAACAAATAGAAACAAACGTCGGTAGTCCGGTCCTGTCACACATGTTAAATTGCTTTCGTAAGCACAAACTTTGGCAGTTAGAAAAATACACTCTTAATTAATGGTGATCCTAAATTGAAAAATGTGTATGTTTAATGCAATATACATCTAAAATAATACACTTGACAATACATTATGCTAAATGAGGAACAAGATTCATATGTTATGCATCAGTTTTAAATCTCTGCCATGCAATATTCTCGTGATTTTATATTACATTATGTTACATTGGCAAGATGGGAAAATCGCCACCACTATTTCCGGTAGGATGATGTCGTTTATACTGTTATATTTAGCTAAACTGATTTAAACTAACGCGCTGTAGAAACTTCCTATTGATCATGCCATCTCTTAAACTAGACACGTATTAATACATCCGAACATACACATAATGTACTTCTTTTCGACAAGATTTTTTCAATTGGGATTCTTCCCATACAAATGGACTGAAGGATATATTGTCCAGTAGTTTAAAGAAAAGGGATGGTGGTGGATTTCCCTGAACATTATAGAGGAATGACTTTACTTTGTACTTTTGGCAAACTATTCACAAGATTCATTAATAATAGATTAAACACATGGGCGGATAACCATAGCATATGTTCAGAAGCACAAGCTGGGTTGGTTTAGAAGAAACATGGGCACAATAGATAACATGTTTATTCAGTCAAGTATCATTTTAACGATATTTTGAACAATAATAAGAAGCTGTATGTATGCTTTGTCGATTTTACTTAGACCTTTGACTTATTAATAAGAGGAAATATTGTTATATACTTATACAGCATGGTATTTGAGGTAAAATGATGAATGTTATAAAATCTCTGTATAGTTATGTAAATTCGCGAATTAAATACAGAAATTGTCAGAGTAACTCCCTTTACATGCCAGCTAGAAACACGTCAAGGTGCTTGTTTATCTCCTTTTATCTTTTCTATGTATATTGATGACTTAGAAAACAATATTTATTGAATGGTGTAAATGATATTGACATTGGACACTTAAGGCTTATACTATTATTATATGCTAATGATATTGTTATATTTGCTTCAAACGAAAACAAACTTCGGCAATCACTTAATTTACTTTGAGCTACTGTACCAGATGGAAACTGAGAGTTGATGTTAATAAAACAAAAGTTATGATATTTAAAATGGCAGGAAGACTTCAATTTGTGTATGATGGGAATGATATTGAAATAGTTAATCAAGGCACCTATCTCGGAATAACATTTACTTCAGGCGGATCATTTAATAAAACATTCGAAATTCTAAACGGACAGGCACTTAAGGCTATATTTAAATTGAAACAATATCTAATTAAGTTTACCCATATTAAAACTAGTTAAGTTTTAGAACTATTCGATAAACTAATTATGCCAATCCTAAATTACGGATCTGAAATATGTTTTGTTTTTTTCAAAAAGTGAAAAACTTTAACGTATACATTTACATTTTCTGAAATATTTGCTAGGTGTGAAGCTGAGCACACAAAATGATTTTATATACGGAGAAGAAGGTAGAACATCACTTATCTGTAACAGAATGAATAACATAATTAGATTGTGGTTTAAAGTCGTGATGTCGTCCGACCGAAAATATGTCAAACATGTCTATAACATGATGTTAAATGATATGGACTTGTTTCCTACTAAAACAGGCTGTCAACTGGTCCTACTTTTTCCTACTTTTCCTACGTTTTTGATTCACTCATACTTTTTCCTACTTTTTGGTTAAAGAAAACTCCTATTATTCCTACTTTTTTAGTTTGCCAGAAATGAAGATGAATTAAATAATGTTTTATATGAAAAAGAACAAAGTCTAATTGTAGATGTGTTGTATACATGGAACAATGTGGTATCTTCCCTTGCTAATTTAAAGACTATTTATATTGTATGCATGGACTTTGACATGCATGTATTTGTATTCACAGGCCTTTTAAAGGTTCTATGATATATGAAAGGAATTTAAAATCAAGTTAAAAGTCATGTACACTGAAGAATGAATCTATTATCGTATACAAGTGTAGATATAATTGTGGTTTTGTTCCCAATGGTTGGCTTACTGATGGAGCACAGTGTTAAAATGTCTAGTGTAGAGTTAGTGCAAATCTTTTATCATATAATGTTTATTTTGCTAATTCAATTACATATATAGGACATCAGGTATTTAGAATCTGGGATAAATGCCTGACAGCCTCAGAAATCTAGCAGGTTGTAGTCTAATTCTTTATCACCTAAATTGGAAGTCAAAACAATAGTTTTAATAAAGTTGTATTGACATACAACCTGAGTAATGCATCAACCAATGGTCTTCTTATTGTGAAAGAAAATTTTAGAGATTTCTGAAAATAAAAATATTTATCAAGATTTATATTAATATGTACCAAGTGTTATTCCTTTTATATTATGAAAGATAATCTCAAAGATGGAGTCAAACCAATATCTTAGAAATCTTGTGTGTTTGTAAATTGTGATAAGTCCTGCTGAATTCACCTATTCATTAGCCTGATATCCTACCTACCCACTGGTGTAAAACAAATTCAAGCGACATTTGAATTCACATACATTTTACTGTGTGTCAAAGTCTCTCACTGTTGATCTCTTGCCCCTTACCACTGTAGGCTCAAGCCTTAATGGGTTCATATTCTTTCAAGTGAGAAAGCTACCCATCTAGCTTAAATTCAAGGGACGTTTGAATTCACAGACATCTTAATGTGTCAAAGTCTCTCACTGTTGATCACTTGCCTCTTACCACTGTAGGCTCAAACCTTAATGGGTTCATATTCTAGCTTGTAGAAGATCACTGTTTGTACCCAGGTGCCTGCATGTTTGTTTGTCTTTCTCCACCATGAAAAGCTGGGAATTGCCATATTATAACTGGCTGATGAGCGTGACATTAAATCCAATAAACAGTAGGCGAAGAGGGTCATAGAACTGGGAGTACAACTTCTTACAAAAGACAATTGATTTCAAAGTGCTTGACACTTTTGGTAGTAATAACTATGTGAAACGTTGCAGGCTGGTTTGCTATTGATGTAACATATTCTGCAGAGTACATGTTTATTGTAGTCATAACCTTATGTTCATATTGAGCTATAGTTATTGGTATGTTTGTATTATTAGTTAATAAAAAAAACAATTCGGGATTTCGGGTAGATGTCCCATGATCACATTCCTCAAGCTAAACAGCTGCCTATTTTTAACATTGAAGGGTAATTTACATTTGTGAATCAATTTAAACATAACTATGCTATGGTAAGTCTTTAAAAAATCCTAGTTTTCTGACGAGAATTATATACTTTTTCTTACTTTTGTCCTACTTTTTTGAAAAGAAAGGTCCCATTGTTTTCCTACTTTTTCACTGAGGGCGAGTTGACAGCCTGCTTAAACAAACTGGGCATTACAAGTAAAAGCACTTCTTGAAAGTATGGGTTTTTATCAAGTATGGTTATTCCAAGGAGTAGGCAACACAAATTATTTTTAACCAATATTTTAAACAAAGAGTTAAAGACTATTTCATTCAAAATTGGCACAAAAGGTTAAATCCGTCATCGAGAGCGAATACGTAATCATTTTTTGCAAATTTCAAATTTCAGTCCGATCTTGATAATGTAAAATGTTTTAAAAAATCAGAACTGCATTATGTCGCCTACGAGTCTCCTCACATAGATTACCAATTGAAAGGGGTAGATGGAATAAACCAAATAAGACTCCCAGAGGAGACAGAAAATATCAGTTACGTAATTCCATAGAAGAAGAGTTCTATTTTATGTTTGAATGTCCATTATACCACAACGAAAGAAAAGAATATATAAATAAATCATTTTTGAAACGACCAAACATCCCTAAATTTATAGAACTTATTAACACTGAAAATGAACGCTTATCAGTAAAACTTGCAACCAATATTTATAGAGCATTTCAGAAACATAACTCAACATTTTGATATTTACATGTACTGCAATTTACTTACCTTTCTCCAGCATTAAACGTCATTTGATTAGGTTATGCTATACTGCCATTATATTTCATTATGTAATGCTATTTGAATACTGCCATTATAAATTTCATTTGATATGTTTATGTGACATTGATCACGATGATTGTTTATTTGCCCATTATTTTGCTTTATAACTGTTTGAACACATAGGCTTATGCTTATTGTTCTAAATAAAGTTCTTATTTTTTCTTCTTCTACACAGCGGTCATGCTGTAAAAGGTTACGGTCGAAGTATTTGAAAGTACGGACATCTGATTCTGCAGTTTTATTGTGGAGGAATCAAAATTGGTTTATTTCGAAAACAGGAACGCAGTTTAAATTATGAAAATAGTCCGACAAAGATACTGACGGAGATAAAGGGTCACGTGGTAATTTAGCCTAGAACTTTTAGGTTATTAGGTTACCTGGTTATTAGGCTGATCTTACAGGGCATTTGACATGAAAATATAATTATCTTGCCTATGTTCCCTTGTTTTTATTGTTCAGTATAATAAGATAAATATCGCATTCCACCAAGTGTGATAAAATGTTTTGTCAATCCTCGAAATGTTAATGTGAATCTCGGCTTACGCCTCGGTTGACATTACCATTCTCGGGTTGACATTGTATCAATCTCCAGGGCCTTGATATTTATACACTGCTAAGTTCATTCAGATTCCGATTGCGAACTAACGCCGTGTTTACATATATTGTTGAAACCATTGCCAACCAATATTTCTAGTATTTTATTACACTGTCACATCGCCAAGCAGTAAGAATCGCCGTTACTATGACCGTCTTTACTTCATTAACTTTGTCGCCCAGTTTGCGACAGTGTAACACGCTAACCGGTAGGTAACAGATGTGAATCGATATAAATGGCCTACATACAGGTATGTGTATGTTGTATAACGCATGTTATTGAACTCACTGCCACTATTCTAAAGATATTTTACATTGGGATACATCCTGAGCAAGCATACAAATATGCGCCTCTATAGCCAACACTATGTTCAAAATGGCATATTTAAATACTGCTTAACATTTACGATTTCGATTCCATTGGAATGCCGTCGCGCTTTCGTAAGTTATGTTAAAAACCAAGGTATAAGTCATGTCTTAAGTAAACATACATTTAGCATGCATACGCCTGTAATACAACATACTAGAACCTTTTATGCTAATTATTAATAAGCTTCATATATGTCCTGGTAAAAACATGTTGTCGAAATCACTGCCAAACAACATTATCATGATAAGTGTGTTACATCCTGATAACTTGGCAAGCATAAGTCATCGGCATAACTACTACAGCCATTATTTCCCCGTATGGTGTTATTATTTCCTATAACAAAAGTGTGTCATTTTGATTTTACATATATCTAATACAATACACTTGACAATACATTATGTTAAATGAGGATCAAACTTCATACATTAAGCATCTTATTACAATGGCTGCCAAGCAATATTCTCTGGATTTTATACTACATTATTGCCGCCATTATTTCCGGAGACACTTGAGATAACATTGATGGTGTCGCCCAGAATGTGGCAGTGTTACATGTAGGCTATAGGGTTACTGATGGAAGTAAACTAACAATAAACATGAACGTCAATTATGAGATCAGCCCTTTCTGTAATTTAAAGTTGCATGCCATGCATGATTCTTATTTGCATAATGTAATATTCATGCACTACTTAACATTTTTCAGCGCGAGATGTGCCGCCGCGGAGAAAGAAACGTAAGTAAAGTTGAAAAATAAAACAACACTGATCAATTGTGACCCAAGATAGAAGTTTGTAAATGTTATATAATATACATGTAAAGAAATACACTAGAACAACAGTATGCTAAAATTTTGAACACAATACATATTTATGCATTCTTTTGAAATCATTACCACGCAATAGTCGTGCGATTTAAGATACCTTTCTCAGCAGGGAAGGTCGCCGCCAATATTTGCGTGAGGGTGATGTCGTTTATACCGTTAGTTTAGCTTAATATGTTCACATCACCATGACCGACAAAAGTCTTTAAGTAAGGAAATTTTAAAATGTTAATGTATACTACTTATAATTTAAGAAAGATGTCAATTCAAAAATAACATGAATATACATGTAATACAATATTCTAGGATGGATTTATTCCAAAAAGTTTGACAAGCTTCATATGCGTCGTGATACAAGCATGTTGTTGAAATAACTGCCAAACAACATTCTCATGATAAGTATGTTACATTCTGATACATAAGCAAAAACATAGATCGTCACAATTGCCGTTATACTATTTCCGGTAGGGTGGAGCCATTTGCGATAACAAGAGTGTGTCGTTGTTATATTACATATATCTAGTACAATACACTTGACAATACATAATTGTCAATTTTAAAATCACTGCCTGGCAATATTCTCGGAATTTTATATTACATTATGTCACTATATCCGCCATTATTTCCGGTACCATGTACGATAGCATTGGTTTTGTCGCCCAGAGGGTGACAGTGTTACGTGTAGGCTTTAGGATTACTGATGGAAGTCCTTATGAATAACTAACAAATAACTTACAAAATAATATGAACCTGTGTTTCAAGACCAGCTGTTTCTGTTATTTAAAGTTGCATGCAATTGCATAATAAAATATTTATTTATTATTTAACAATTTCAGTGCCTTAAGTGTCTCGAGCGCCATCAAGTTAGTAAACTTAAAAACGATGACTGGCAAACCTAAATTAAGAAATGTGTATATTTAGTGCAATATTCTTCTTGAAAAATACACTTGACAATACATTATGCTAAATGAAGAACAAGCTTAATATTGTATGCATCATTTTAAAATCTCTGCCATGCAATATTATCGGGATTTTATATTACATTATGCTGCAGTGGCAAGCAGGAAAAATCGCCACAACTATTCCGTAGGATGATGTCGTTGATACTGTTATATTTAGCTTAATATACTCAGATGTCGATAACGAACCAAATCCTTGTTGTGGGTAAAGTTAAAAAAGTCAATTTATAATACACATACATTTAAAAAGATGTCAATTTAATATATGATATACCTATACGTGTCGTACTAGACGTTTTTTGTGCTAAAAATATTGACACGCGTCATATGTGTCGTGATACAAGCATGTTCTTGAAATCACTGCCAAACAACATTTTCATGATAAGTGTGTTACATTCTGACACTTTAACAAGCATGGATCATCGGCATAACTATTGCCGCCATATTATTTCAGGTACGGCGGTGTCATGTGCGATAACAAAAGTGTGTCATTTAAATATAACATATATCTCATACAATACACTTGGCAATACATCATGCTTAATTTTAAAATCCCTGCCACGCAACATTCTCTGGATTTATATTACATTATGTCATTATTGTAACCACATTTCCGGAGTAATTTACGATAACATTGATTGTGTCTCCAAGATGGTGACAGTGTTACATGCAAGCTTTGGTGTTACTGATGGGAGTAAACTAACAATAAATAGGAACGTCAATTTTGAGACCAGCAGTTTCTGTAATTAAAAGTTGTATGCAATGCATGTTTCTTGTTGTCATTATGTAATATCTGTTTACTATTTAACTGTTTCAAAACATTTTGCTAGAGGGTAAGTTAAGTTAAATAACGATAAATTATCATCCTAAATTGAGAAATATGTAAATGTAATACAACATACATGCAACACAATACACTGAACAATACAGTGTGCTAACATCATGAACACGATGCATATTGTATGCAGCTCAACACCTCTTCCACTCAATATTCTTTAGATTTTATTACATTGAGGTACCTTTGCAAGCACGGAAAATCGCCACCACTATTTTCGGTATGGTAATGTCGTTTATAATGTTATATTTACGATGTTTACGATCAATGTATAATAGAGGTATAAACTAAAGTTTATAAACATTCAATGTATAACTCATAAACTATGTCAAATGTGAGTGTAATATATAACAAACGTGTACACGTAGCACAATATACAAGCATGGGTTTGTGCTAAAACTATTAGCAACATCATACACCCATCAAATCACTGCCATACATGTTCAAGATTTCTGTCTTTGTGATACATTGTAAAGCTGAGAAAAATCAGCGCCACTATTGACGCCATTATTTCCGGTAGGGTGGTATCATTTACGATAACATTTATTTTGTCGCCCAGTTTCCGATAGTATCAAAACCTGACCCGGAGGTAACATATCTGAATCGATATAAATAACTTACAATAATTAATAACCTGTCTTTTTAAGTCCATTTGCATCTGTAAACGTTGCAATGAGTAATTCCTCAGCAGTGTCTTTACTAGTGGAAGTCATTATGAAGAGCTAGCAATACAAAATATTCCTCATTTTTGCAAGCTGTTTCCCAGGGAAGCGTACTAGGGACACAACCTTAATAGTTTTGTATCTAATAAAATCATTAGGATACTTAATATTTATAGATACTAAGAAGCAACTATGAGGAACTATGTCATAATTATTAAAGAAAGCGTTACTAAGTGTTTTGAGTTCCTACGTTTTTATCATGAGTTTTTTTTTTGGTTATATTCGTCCATTTAAGATGAATACTTTGGCCTTAGAATTACCCATAAAACACAAACTATGACATGTTCATGATTTATTTTCTTGTCATTAAGATAAATCAATAAACTTTCAGTATATGTACAATTTCATAAATAAACGTTTAACATAAGGTTTCGTCACAACAATACAGCTAATAATACTTTAGCATTGTAAAACAATCTTAAAATTACAAAAATAATATTGGTTACCATGGCAATTGATTGCAAAATTAAAAATGATCAAATTATGGTAATACACAAAAAGGTTTCAACATTTTATTAAAACAGCTGATACTAGACATAAAAGATATATATAAGGGAAATTGTTCATGCCTGATGCAAACAATATTAATATACACAGACTGACAAATGTAAAATTCTTTGTTTATTGACTCTTACTTAATTGATTTAAATCGGATCAGATATGAACTATTTCGAAATCAAACAAATTTGCACCAATTTATCAAAAGTGAAATTTCTTTCTTAAAACTGTACTGATATGATTTAAATTTGTATAATGATTTTGCCATACATAGACAGAGAAGTTGACAAGGAATCTACAGAGTTAAGTTAAACTGTAACCATGGCAAACATACATAACAAGAACTGATGTGAAAATAATGATTGTCTCCATCAAACCTTGCCTAAATGCTACAATTAATAATAATGAAATGCATTTAACAAGTTCAAACAGTTAAGTTAATGCATACTGAATGAAAATTCAGACAGAGATTGTAACCCTAAATGTAAATATTGACAAGAAAGTACTTTTCTCAGTTTTCTTTTCTGTCATTTAATCTTTAATTTAGTGATACTTATTGTCATCGTACAATCTTTATAATTTCATGATTAATCAATTGTATGAATAATTTATTTTAAGTTATTTGGGAAATGACAATAACAATAAAATGATACAGATTATAACTATCTGTGTGGTTACCATGGTAACCATTTCACTATTTAAAACACGCAACTCTTTGATGTAGTTCTTATTTTGTCGGCTTTGGAACATCTGGCAGCGGACAAGTACTGGCACAGCTAGTGTTGCATAGTGGTCCGATTTCTTCATACAGGTACCACTGGCGTTCAACAGATAGGCCAATTGGCTCCAGTTGCTCCGGCACATCGTCAGGCATTACCACATCTTTTTTTTTTCTCCACGATGAACACAACCTCTTCAGCATCTGAGGCATACTTCCGCACAAATACCACGCCCGGCTTGTCTGATGTTAACTAAATTAAAACAGATAAATAATGTCACACAAAATCAATGTGTAACACAGTTTTCAATTATGGAAACCAGAACATCATCATGATGATGTATTCATCAATATTAGTACTGAAGTAGTACCATATTTAAAAAGAATTAATAAAAACAATTTTTCAGGATCTAAGTATAATGTATCGGGTGTCTTAAATGACCAAATTTGTATTTATTCATGATTGCCAGGGATTTACTAATTTCTATATATTTCTGCTGATTTTCTCTAATATTATTTAATTCGTAATACAATGAGTTGAGTATTTTAAAGGGTGTGGCAAAAACAACTATCGATGCAAACCTGAAGTGGTGGTAAGAGAGTAGAATCGGGATGGGCTTGAATAGACGTTTCATGAAGTCTGTCCAATCATATAATTTCACAGGTTTTTCTGGATCCTGTACCAGGTATGGCATGTTGTGGCCATTTCGAGATGATGACCTGACTGGATCCGCAACATCCTCCAATGTATTTACAGTTGTGTGCCTCCAACGCACCTTAAATTATATAATAAAAATATAATTCCGACCCCAAACACACATATCTATGTATTACTTTATATTTTATAAGTTTTAAAATAAATGTAAAAATAAAAGATACTAAAAACATCAATGAAATCTTTACTGTTTGTTATTGATCTATTTCTTGCTACAAACTGTAAACATCCCGTACCTTCCACAGTCCAAAGTGCCAATCTGGGCTGAACTTTGTGTGACCAGCCTCCATTGTGCTGAACTCTATGGAGTCGTGCAGGCCGATTAGCACACGCCACATCCCGTAGCTGCAAAACACAACAAAGTTTTATAAATTAGCAACAATATATGTTTATTTTTTATTTTCTGGTACATGTATAAAATTAATAATATATATATTGTAATTATACTCCTGCAATAAATTATTGTTATTGCATCATAACAACAGTAAACAAATGAAATTTGTCTTAAATTTATTTTAGTTTAACTAATGAGTATACATATAATTACCTTATTACTGCATTATTTTGTCTGGGCAGTTGCCATATGCATGACAGCATGCTTCTCCCCATAGCCTAGGTGGCCAAAGTGGTGGTGGAGAAGCGATGTCACACTGTTTGCACCCTTTCGAATCGAGTGGAAGGCCTCATCAATGAGGTGGAAGATCTGTGTTCCTGGAAACAATTAACCTTCATCTGCATTTTTCTCCTACTTGTTTATTAAACATCCCATACCACTGGATAACCAGATGCTTGTAAATCTGATTAAGCAAATTAACGTTTTAAACATTATCAGTTCAAACTAAATGTCACCATGTACAGCATATATCCATTTGCTGATGAAATAAGTTTCTTTTTGTCAATATGTATGGTAAAATCATAATATATTTTTTTAATTATTTAATGGCTTAATTCTAGACACTCTTATCATAATCTTATTAAAGCAGGCTAAGTATGTTACTAACACATGCTAAATATTTACAGGTCAATAAGAAAATATTGCTATATATATTAAACTATATTTATATTTCTGTCAAAATAATTCTGGCCTAAATGTATTTGCATACTTATATATTTATGCATTTATTTAAAAACAGTAAAAATTCATCTTCAACTTAAAATAAAGACATTATTTCATATTGGCTTTTATCTGATGACTCGGCTCGCAGCACACACCAAAGAAATGCCATTTGCGTGGAGTCTTGAAGTACAGTGGACCGACTTCTTGTGCCTGATGCGGATAAAACACCTGCTGGGTGTAGTCAAAGCTGTAATGGACTGTGGAATCTTTGACCTGTTAACAAGAGTGAACATATAATTTTATTGAAATAGTTTTTGATATGTGTGGACAAAATTGAAATGTTACCCTATACATATTTCACATGTCTTCCTATCTGTTCATTATATTGTTTACTTAAATCAAGATATGAATTATTTGAAATAAACATAAACAATATACCTCCTTGCAAAACAAACATTCGGTATCCACAATGTGTGTTTTTAATCATAATGTATAATTGGATTCTATGATTTCTTCCTGATGTATATACTTTTCACTTAAGTTTGTACGTTGTAAGTCCTATAACAATGTAAAAATGACATTATTTGTGTGAAATATAATTTACGATTCCTTGATATACCTCTTTCTTTGTTTGCTTCTGACAATTGATCATATTCTAATTTAGTTCTTTCACACTGCTCCCTATAGAGGTCTCTTTGACACCTAACTTTTTCTAAATGTTTCTGATAGTTTTCTAATGTTATGTTCCTCTCTTCTTCTGAGAGATTACCAGACTTTGTAATGTTCTTCACATGTTTTTGACATTTTGAACACAGATCAGTGGCAGTTTCATCACTAACAAGTATGGGCACTGCTCCAACCATATCTCTCTAAAAGTGGAAGGCCCCACCTGCTTCTGGCCATGTTGTCCAACAGCACTACAGTACAAGTCATATATGTCACTTTTGTTTGTGTAGGATGAAATAAGGACACACTTTTCATCTGCTCGTGGAGTGCGTCCAGGCATGGGCATTCCATTCTGTTTGCCATCATTCTCAATGAATGTTTTTACCATCTCAACATCTTTAAGTTTGTGTTTAGGCAATTTCTTAACATTTCCATGTACCCTTGCTTCGATTCCATTCATATCAATGGAGCGCCCGATTGAATCAACCGTGTTCCAGGATACACCATGGGCAAATGCAAATGTTTAACGGCAAACTGAAAGTCCAGCTAAGTAAACATTTTGCCGTTGTCTTTTCCTTTTCTTTGCTTCTCGTTTAACACCAACCGTTACAGGCCCACTCTGCCTATGATTAAAAATGTGATATTTCACAATCAAATCTATTTCTTGTTTAGATTTTTCCAGACAAGAAAGCCTATAAGAAACAAGAGTACTCCAGTTAACAACTGAACCACATGGTTTTCCAGAGTAAAGACGTGTGCAACTTCAGCCATCTTCTTGAAAGGAATGCTGTGTCACGCTTTCACTATCACAAGAATTACATTCATTTGAAGTATAAACATTTTAGTTGTAATCAGTTTCAGGACAAGTATCACAATCATAAGAACTTTCATTATTTTCATTTTCATGGTTCACATTTTCAATATTGTCAAAATGTAGTTTACTGACAATTTCCAATTCCTCATGAAAATCTGGGTCTTTATGAGAGATAAGTTCAGGTGGGACAGCGCTACAATTAGCAGATGATAATTGACTGTCCGCCATATCAAAACATTACGGTTTCCAATTCCTCATGAAAATCTGGGTCTTTATGAGAGATAAGCTCAGGCGGGACATTGCTACAACTAGCAGATGATAATTGACTGTCCGCCATATCAAAACATTGCGGTTTTACTATTATACTGGGTGTACCGTCTACCGGTGTATAAAGCTTTAAAACACGATTAAATATGACTAAAATTATATTTATATTGTACAATAGTTAATGATATTTACGATAATAATGTTACCGCTCATAATTTGGGACTTTGGTACGATTTTATATTTTCGAAAGTGCGAAAGTGACCTCTTTGTTGAACCTAGGGTCGTTTTTTTTGTTTTACGACGAATGTACCAATTACCGGTGCAACTGTAATTATTTCCCTTGTTTCATGATCAGCTGCTGTACTAAACCTTTGGTTTATATGACTTGCTTGTAAGCTTTTATTGACAAACACAAAACATTGTTTTTGAATATATATATATATATATATATATACCTGTTATAATCTTTAGGCAGACATGAAGTATATATTTTTAAGACTTAAGCAGACTCGTGACTTAGGCAGACAAGATTTGGTCTGCCTAATATTTAGGTCCGCAGACTTAGTTTGTCCTTCGATTTTTTGCTTCAATTCCGATTTAGTATACTTCTATGTGTCTTTCTCAATTCATAATTGCATGAATTTCTCAATATTCCTTTTTTCCCCTGAAATTACGTGACCCCCAAAAAAGCCTTTATATATATGACGACATATACCCTAACGGATTTAGGCAGACATTGGTTAGAGATTAAATAAATGATGAAAATGGAAATATGTTTGTATTTTTGACTGTCTACTTCATAAATAAATTGTAAAACATGATTTATATTGATTTTTTTCCGTAAAAACTCAGTTAATAAAAAAATCGATTTTTAACGGTCTGTTAGCGAGAATATATTTTTCAATTTCCGCTCTGTGGTCATTCGTAACTACTCGGCTCCATACGTACCGATTCGGCAAATTCGCGGCAAAATGGCTACTCTGTCCTAGAGTGTATAGACTACGGTTCGCCAGTGTTGGCGGTTAAGATTAAGAAGAAGAATGGCTGCATTGGGCTACGGAAAGCGTTGCGTAAGTTGTTTTGTTTGTGTTTTTTTTGAAAGGGTCCAATTTGCATTTCATCCTCCTCCTTCTCCTCCTCATCATCGTCATCATACCAATAATAGCATGGCTACATGATTTTTTGGGGATGTTTTGATCATGAATCCCAATCTATTTCCTAGAAGGTACATGTTTTCTGATTACAAAACTGAAATGATCATGACAATATCTTACTTGGAAGTGAAGTTATGACAATTTTTGTAGAGCACCCGTCAAAGTGCAATAAAACGTTGTACAAGAAAAAAACATGAAAAGTCAGCCCAACTATGAATTTGTGTTTATAAAGCTAACAGCTATGGGGGGAAATGTATTTTTTAAATGGTGCATGTTTTCTGATTACAAAACTGAAATAAAATCATAATTATCTCACTTAGAAGTGTTGTTATGACTATTTTTGTACACCACCCGTAAGGCTACAATAAGACGCAAATTGGGAAAATACATGAAAAATTAAGACTACTGTCATTTTTTTCATTATTTTGATAAAACACTTTGCCAAAATGTAATCTTGTAAAGGTGCATGTTTCCTGATTACAAAACTGAAATAAAATTTCATTTATCTCACATAGAAGTGTTGTTATGACTATTTTTGTACATCATCCGTAAAGGTGCAATAAATGTAATGCAAAAACAACATGAACAGTAATACCAACTATGAATTTTTATTATTAGGCTGAATACATAATGTCCATGTGTGCAGCCTAATTTTAAATACTAGTTGGTATGATTGTTCATGTTTCTTGCATTACATTTTATTGATAGTTTTATAAAAATCAACTGTTCTTTATGTGACTTGTTTTGCCGCAATGATTTTTACATACAAAAATGATTTATAGTGAACAATTATTATGCCCCAATTTAGTTCTTAACCATACTCTAAAGATATGTGTAAAACGGTGTATATTTCAGCAATAGGAAAATTTATAGCGATTGCTCGTAAATATCCACTTTAACATTAATTGAAATACCAGAATGACAAATGTACGAACCGACTGGGTACAAAGTGTTTCGACGTAATTGGTTGTATAATTCAAATAATTAAACAATTGACAACGCATATGCCCTTATTTAACATATAGGATCCATCTTAATACATGCAATATATCCCTACTAGTGTGTCGACAGCAAATATTTCTCAAATATTTATATTTCTTCCGTATTCACGGTATTGTTATTCGTACACACCGCCGCCATCTTGGAATTGCGTTCAGTTTAACATGGGTTCGGAAAAGAGTCACCCATAAACAATAACTTTCCGGTTAAATTCGTTCTAAAGAAAGGTAGCATTTAATAAAAACCAAATTCATTGTTAAATATGTAGCCTGAAATCCAGCGAAATCGTCTTGTTTTTAAGAAATATTAGATTTTACACTTTCTGCGGAATTTTCGTATCTAAAAATAATACGTGGATTCTTTTATGGTTTCCCTGGTATTTCATCATCGTATTACTATATGTACATGATATTGTGCCACTCTGGGTAGCCTGGGACCTGAAAACGAAATGGCTGTGTTAAGGACGTTTAATTTAAGTCAATCACACTATGGAATAGACTCAATGGGTAGTTTTACCATTAATATAACTAAATTAAAACATGTGTTCTTATTTTTTCTATGTAAAATAAGTTCTTTGAACATTTGTTAGTGAATGTTAGTAATTGTAAGTAAAATTGAATGCACCACAAGACACAACAATACTATTAAAATATGAATATACGTTGTGTAAAATGCTAAGATATTTTATATCATAAGGTGTGTATGATAATAAAATAATGTCACACAAAATATAGATTCATAAACAATACAGCATATAGAGGATATTTGTTGGTTTCGGTAAATAATCAATTTTAACTCACGAGTGATCAGAGATATTAATATTTTCACGAGTGGCGCAGCCTCAAGTGAAAATTTTTATTTTCTATGATCAAGAGTGAATTAAAATCAATAATCATACAAAATCAATTAATTTTTTTTATTTAATGATTTATCCACCGTTTGTTTACATTTTAAAAGGTTTAAATTGGAGAATTTCGCAGGAATAATAAAAGTCATGACGTTAAAAAACGACCTCATTTCACAACAAAACAGTGAAAATTATTGATAATTTCCACTGATATTTTTCACTGTTTGAAACAGTGAATTACCAGTTTTAAATCACTGATATTTCCATATAAGCCACAGGCATGCATTTAATAAAATCATGTTAGTTGTAAGTTTGCCTCCTATTTTACCTGTGATATCACTCTACCCTTCCACCATGCTTCTTTTCCGTTCGAGACAAATTTATGCTCAACGCATTTACCCGTTAACAAGCATTTTCGTGTGTCTTTCTCCTTGCTGGCATCCAATGTATGGGCATGCTGAATCAACTTTTTGGCGCTACATACTAGTTCCTCTACGTCCAATTTCCTATTTTTCCCTTCTTCATTTATGGAGAATTTTTACACGTCTTTCAGGTTGTCTGGACTTTGTTGTAATACAAAACGCCGGAAGTTTAATTGTGATTTTAATGCTTTTATTTGTTCAGTTTTGTTTGAGATTCTAATAAGAGCACTGTCAACTTCTGATTCTGTTTGCCACAGACCGAAATAGATAATATCATCTGTAAAGTTTGTCAGTTTCTGCAATCTCCGTGCTTCTTTGTCAGCAGCCAATTTTGCTCGTTCTATCATCCCGTCTCGTATCTTTTTCTGAATTTCAGTATGCCTTTTTTTGAATTGTTCTTTCACATGAAAACTGTCTCTCATGGCCTCGTGTACAAGAATTTGTTTTTCTTCCTCAGATTTACTCTCAATCCATTTGCTGGTTTTGTTTGAAGTAAACATTATATATGCTTCTGAAGCTAGAACACTGATATTGGGTTTCTTGCGGAGTAAATTGTCCAGGTACCCAAACACAGATTCTGCAAACTTGTTGTGCTTCTGAGCGGACTTGGCCCTTTTCCTCATTTCATCTGTAGCCCCTGTCCATTTCCCTCCAGGTAGGTGATCCGCATAAAGCTTCTTTGAACACTCAGCCAGTGCTGGTAGAATTGCTTTTAGATATGTTGCGACAATGTCATTATGGTGCCAATCTTCTATGACTGCTTTAAAACCGCTGGCGCTAAAAAGCGCTTGCATTTTAATGTTTGATTTTTTCACTGTTTCAATCGTAAATCCCAAAAGAAAACAGCAAAGCTAACGCGAATGTACGCGCTTACATATTTATTAACTGGTGCATCATTAAAGTATGTCGAACTTTGACTGCAAATAATGGGAAAATAAAAAAAATTATTACGGCATGGTTTCGCTCATTATGCAGCTGCATCCTTTTGTAAACTTAAAATGATGACGAAAAACGCGTATTTCCCGAAAGAACTGAGTAAAACGTCATATCGCAAGGTGATTCCAAATGGAGCCTCATTCTGAACCGGTGTAAACGTTTAGCGACCTTCAGTAAACGATGTATTTGTGAAGAAAACAATGTAGATTATTGAGTGTCCATTCAAAACGTAATACGTCTAATGGTAAGATCAGTCTGTGTTCTATCATCTCATATTATTTTAAGGGCCGCAAATAACCGATAAAAGCCTTAAAAAGGCCTTCAAACTGCATATGGTTAACATTATGACACATAGGCGGCGCCTCGAATGCGAAAGTCCACGACCATTTGTGTTTTTTTTAATGATCTGTTGAAATTAAGGACATTAATTATATTTTCAGGTAAAGGCAGTCATAAACAACAATGCTGAACAAAGAGTAAGTTTTTTAAGCTTGTAGTTCAAAATGTCGTGCGAATTTGGTTTACCTTAATGAAGGAGCATATCACAGGCTAATGTCAGTCTTCGACAGTAAGTGACGGACCGAGCCCTCCAAATTTTCCCTCGGTCCGGACAGCAAATTTGTCAGCTATTAAACTGGACAATAGTTTTTTAGGGCAAAGTAATGATCAACGGTTCAATTGTAACCACTTGAAACAATAATTAAAAACATTCAAACCCATTGATATGTCATTTAGTTCTTAATTGTTTATTGAAGATGACGTCTGCGCATGTTTGTTCTAGGTTGTAACCTTTCACTTACGCATGTGTAAAATGTTCTTCCAAAATTGACCGTAGTGTCGCATGATTTTTTTATTTGAGTGAACAATATCAATATTGCATCAAAACAAACATTTGATATAGGCATACTTGTGTTTCTTCTGAATATTAAACGCATTACAAGTCATTAAATGCAAAATTTGACCAGGAACAAATTTTGAATATTACTGCAATGCAATTGACATGTGACCACATTTCATTGTTTTCACAACAGAAGCAATGTTAAACATGTTTTATGGAAATGACATTATTAAAATACTCTTTGCCAGCAACCATGGCAACTCCACGAGTGGAATGCAAATTACAGTAGGGCTGCAGTACGGCAAAAAAATCCGGTATGGCAATATATTGCCAGATTGCAAACCTAATTTAAAGTAGATTCTAATTTCAAATAATTACTAACAAAAATATCATCACAAGTAGCTAGCTTTTTGAAATTTTGTATTATACAGTCTGTAACTTTTTAATAAGTAATTACGTGTAATCATATATACATTTTATAGACCTTTGGGACAATAACATTGAACAGTCATTGTATGACACAATGCTAATTTGTTAAAATATAATATTACATGTATAAAAGTACATAAAAAAATAATTTATGCTTTATTCAAATTGAAAGGAGAAAACATTATATGGCTTAGTGGCTCATATTGTAATTGTTAATTGCGTATGTTTCTTAAATATCTAGTTCCTTTAAATATATATCCTTATTGAACATCAACACAGGCAATGTTTTTATAGCATTTATTGACTTGTTTTACTGAAATTTAGAGTTTTGAACAATGGTTTCCTCATTAATAAGCATACAAATAAAAATACCATGTGTGTGTGTGCGTGTGCGTGCGTGCGTGTTAATTATGATATGAAAAACTATTCTAGTAATACAGACAAATGTCAGCAGGTCCTGAAAGATCGTTTTGCAGATAATCATAACACATTTTCGTTATGACATAGAATTCTGAAAATTCTTAAAAACTTTTTCATGTGTGGATTTAAAAAATCTGGGGTAACATATAACTTTGGTTGGAGGGAATGGGGTAATATTTTGAATTGATGAAAATAAGCCGTGAAATGTGCATAGTGGGAATTCATGTCTGCCTTGTTGTAATTCATGTCACTGTTTTGGGGAAATACGGTTGCAATCAATATGCTCCTTTAATGGACTAATCATAAGTACATAGATGTAAATAATTTACAGAAACGAGCACACATGACACCTGAAGAGGAGTGTGAATACTGGTGTAAGTCGGGGCTTGACAAAGAAGGCTTTGATGTTAAGTTCATATCGGATTTTAAAGGTGGGTATTAAATAAGCATCTTTTACAGTATAATATAACTTGTTTTGAGTGTAGCAATATGGTAGCCAATTCAAACTTTTGGTAGGTATTGGTAGCATTTACTTCTAATACCTGGATTATAATTCCTGTCTAGCAGTACCAGTTGATGATCATCAGTAAAATATTCATTATCCAGGCCTCTATGTTAAATGTCAAGAATGTTTGTTTCGGCTTAATAATAATATAGGCATATACTAAATTGTATAAAGGACCAGTCACCTGTTCACAGATTGGCAAAACAAACTTCCAAAGATATACCTTTTATTCAAGCAAAGTGAAATAATACGAATGACAATAAACATGTTAGAAAAGCTGTTTTGTTTAAGGATGATCACCAACATTATATAAAATTATAAAGCGTTTTTAAATGATTTTCATCAATAACTTGATAAAAAAGTGTACCATATATTCCATAAAAAACTTCCTGGGGACAGCGATTTTAATTATGCCTCCACTTTCACAAAAGGAGGCATACTGATTCGCCCTTGTTCGTCTTTACGTCCTTCCATCCATCTGTCAGTCAGATTGTTGTGTCGCGCAAAAGTATAGAGACATAAGAGTGATGAAACTTTACAAACATATATTAACCAGCATGTGAACTTGCGCACCTGGGAATTTTTTTTTTTTTTTACAAAAGTGGAATGCATGGGTGAAAGTTTTAGCACATGTGCCGGCATTTCCGTTTTTTTTAAGTTTGGCCGGGTCATTTTTCTGAATTGTGTAAATCCGGTGAGATTTTGCAGGGGGGTAGGTCAGTCTCGCCAGGCGACGGTCTTAATGCAGTAATTGTGTGTGTGTGTGCTATTTTTAGACTTGATTCACTTTGTTACTGTAACAGACGCAGCCGATAAAATAAGGAACTACGGTGACATAGATGCTACGGAAATATACGAACACCACCTGAATGTCGCATTTCCGAAAATTCCTTTATCCTATTATTTTACCGGACACTCCTGAGGACATCCATGTCCTGCTTTTTGATGCGTGTAAATAGCAATTATGTTGTGTATTACTCTTGCAAATAATATGCCCTGCATTGTTTTTGATGCTCTTCAGGTCTTGTTTTCACCAGTTAACTACAAAAGCAATAAAAATGATATACTTTTTATATTTTTGCATCAATATTTTGACCATGAAATGACTAATTTTAACCCTTCATATTTTCAAGCCAGATCATGAGATGTCATTTTGACTCCTAATTATCAAAATCCCTGCGTAAGTTTGTTTCAGGGGGGCCTTTAATTTTCTTAAGGGGGATGGTGCATTTATGCTGCTGCGTCACAGATGGTGTGACAAATATAAATGAGGCCAAAACACGTTTTTGCAATCTCCAGAATACATTCCTCAACTAGCATCACTGAATAGTATAAAGTTTATACTATAAACTATAATAATAATACAAATAATATCGGACTAAATGACATTTTGGGGACAGCCCTTCTAAAAATAGTCAAGGATTTTGGGGTATGTTATTTGGATAATTGTTATTTGAGGCTGTTTATGCCAAATTCCTGTACATTGTCGCTTATTAAAACATAAGAGTTCAAGTATTTTTTAAATGATGGTCTAACCGTGCCGCACATTTTGAACTACTTGTTATTTTGGATATTTTTTTTGTAAACAATGGGACACCGGAAGTGATATTAGTTTTGCCCACGTGGTAATTTCACAACAACCAAAGAGTTCATAATACAGTAAATAGCTGAAAAGCGTTTCAAGACGCTTTTGAAATTGACATTAAATAATGCGGTGAAATTATAAAAAATGGGAATTATTTTTTAAAATGTGGCAACATAGTTATTACAGAAAGTTCTATTAAAAAATATCTTGTTTTAATGGACAGTCTTCGGGAAAGTCCCAAAGTCATTACTGGCCACAAAGTCTGGTAAACTAGCAGCTATTACGGGCCCAAATTCCAATTTACTGGCCAGTCAACTGCATAAGTACTTAACCTGAATATTTTACCAGACATGAGTGCCAGTAGTCTGTACATTTTTACATGGAACTTGTCCAGATCTGGAAGGATTTTACTTGTAAATGCATTGTCTGCCATTAACCCGCTTGGGGAGGAAATCACTGCGAGGAGTTTGATTCTTGTTTAGTTTCGTATAGGTTGGTCACTGTTGAGTGTCGTAATTTCTTGTGGTAGTAAAATGGCCTCTGCTCTAAAATAACCCCCTGTTAAAATATTGTTTAATAATGAAAAAGTAAAGAAAATAAACCACTTCCAAATGTATTTTATATAATAAATCTTTTGAAAAAGTGACTTTTCACTGATGACATAAGTTGTGAACATACATTAAATGTTTATATTGTAATTACTTTTTATATTAATATAAGAAAACGAATTAAAGCTAATTTCTGGAAGTAAAAAGCTATTGTGAATAAGGTGTCTACCTAATGTTGGTGTTGTATATGTGTAAAGATATGCACATGTCTTGCACAGTGAATAAGGTGTCTACCTAATGTTGGTGTTGTATATGTGTAAAGATATGCACATGTCTTACACAGTGAATGAGGTATCTACCTGATGTTGGTGTTGTATATGTGTAAAGATATGCACATGTCTTGCACAGTGAATGAGGTGTCTACCTAATGTTGGTGTTGTATATGTGTAAAGATATGCACATGTCTTACACAGTGAATGAGGTGTCTACCTAATGTTGGTGTTGTATATGTGTAAAGATATGCACATGTCTTACATAGTGAATGAGGTGTCTACCTAATGTTGGTGTTGTATGTGTGTAAATATATGCACATGTCTTACACAGTGAATGAGGTATCTACCTAATGTTGGTGTTGTATATGTGTAAAGATATGCACATGTCTTACATAGTGAATGAGGTGTCTGCCTAATGTTGGTGCTGTATTTGTGTAAAGACATGCATATGTCTTACATAGTGAATGAGGTATCTACCTGATGTTGGTGTTGTATATGTGTAAAAATATGCACATGTCTTGCACAGTGAATGAGGTGTCTACCTAATGTTGGTGTTGTATGTGTGTAAATATATGCACATGTCTTACACAGTGAATGAGGTGTCTACCTAATGTTGGTGTTGTATATGTGTAAAGATATGCATACGTCTTACACAGTGAATGAGGTATCTACCTAATGTTGGTGTTGTATATGTGTAAAGATATGCACATGTCTTACACAGTGAATGAGGTGTCTACCTAATGTTGGTGTTGTATATGTGTCAAGATATGCACATGTCTTACATAGTGAATGAGGTGTCTGCCTAATGTTGGTGCTGTATTTGTGCAAAGACTTGCATATGTCTTACATAGTGAATGAGGTATCTACCTGATGTTGGTGTTGTATATGTGTAAAGATATGCACATGTCTTGCACAGTGAATGAGGTGTCGACCTAATGTTGGTGTTGTATATGTGTAAATATATGCACATGTCTTACACAGTGAATGAGGTGTCTACCTAATGTTGGTGTTGTATATGTGTAAAGATATGCATACGTCTTACACAGTGCATGAGGTGTCTACCTAATGTTGGTGATGTATATGTGTAAAGATATGCACATGTCGTGCACAGTGAATGAGGTGTCTACCTAATGTTGGTGTTGTATATGTGTAAATATATGCACATGTCTTACACAGTGAATGAGGTGTCTACCTAATGTTGGTGTTGTATATGTGTAAAGATATGCACATGTCTTACATAGTTAATGAGGTGTCTGCCTAATGTTGGTGCTGTATTTGTGTAAAGACATGCATATGTCTTACATAGTGAATGAGGTATCTACCTGATGTTGGTGTTGTATATGTGTATAGATATGCATACGTCTTACACAGTGAATGAGGTGTCTGCCTAATACTGGTGTTGTAAGTGTGTAATGATATTCATATTAGGTACTACAGTATAAATGTGTGTTCATGTCTTACATAGTAAATATGTTTCATCATGTTGCTAAGATTAATACAAAGTGCATAATATTTTGTATAACTTGTGGTTTATATATTTTAAATAATTGTTTCTAGACTCGAAGGACGAATAAAGAAGAAGAAGATGATAGCATCGACTCGGGCCATACTAAACTCACAGTGGAAAAGGAGACTGAAGACACTCTAAATACACATGACAGTGAGCATGAGAAGGAGACTGAAGACACTCTACATACACATGACAGTGAGCATGAGGAGAAACAACAAGTAAAAAGCAGAAAAGAGGTGAGCACTTTTTATGACAACAGTCTTCTTTATAATAGATTGTTCATACTATGCTGCTGAGTAGTATTTGTTAGATTAGCTCTGGTCTGTCTCTCCAGTCCAGTGCAATGTTATTAGGACATTAACATGTTCATAAGCATTTGAACTACTGCACCTGGGGATTTTGTCGAAGTATTTTCCCCATTTTATTCAGAGTTATTGAGCTTGTTATTCAAAAGACAATTCTGCATATTTATTCATGAGAGGTCAAACATATGGTCAATGACAAAAAAACAACAATAACAACACTCAACCTTGATACCGGAAATTGGATTTGGTTATGAAACGTTACACATGTCATGTATAGAAAAAGTGCAGTATGATCAGAATCTTTATTGATGGTTTACCCTTTGTCCATCATGTCTGTCTGTAACTCAAGAAGGATAAAAGCTATCATGAAACTAGGTTTACACATTGGACTAAAGGTTTGCCATTTGGCTGTCTGTCAATCTTTTCCCCTGTTCATATGTCCTTTTGTGTGTCTGTCCGCTAAAACTAAAATAACTTTTAAAGTACTTAAGTTAAAACTGTATCCTGGGATTTCTAAAAAAGGAACTGAAGATACTCGGATAAAACTCGGACAATGTGAGGATTATTCATGACTGTTCATTTTCCACCAGAGGTAAAAGGTCAGGTAACTGTTACAAAAAATAGAGTTACACTTAATTTTGTAATACTCAAAAGTACATAAGCTATGGTGATGATACTTTGTATACACATTGGACTAAAGGTTGGTCATTTGTCTGTCTGTCAATCTCTTCTCCTCTTCATATGTATGTGTGTCTGTCCTTCTGCAAAAACTGAAATAACTCATAAAGTACGTAAGATATGGTCACGAAAATTGGTATAAATAAATGTATTATTATTAACGATGAAGATAAGATTAAGCATGAATCTTAATTAGTCCCCTACAGGTTTCAGCGGATGGGACTTTAGGTTTACCCTCTGTCAGTCATGTCTGTCCATCTGTCTGCCCTTCCGTCTGCAAAAATGAATCCCGCGATTTCTAAAAACCAATGAAGATACTTGGATGAATCTTTTGATACTTATAAAGGACAATGTGAGGACTGTGCACAACCTTTTGGTTTACATCAGAGGTAAAGGTCAGGTCACTGTAACTAAAAAAAGAACAAAACCTTATATTGATATTACTCAACAACTACATAAAATATGATCATGAAACTTGGTATACACGCTTGCATATATGTTTGCCATTGTCTGTCAATCCCTTCTGTTCATCCGTCTGTCTGTCTGTCCTCAAAAACTCGAAAAGTACATAAGATATGATCAATTTGGTATGCATATAAAAGTGATGACAGGATTATACAGCATGACCGTTAATATCTGCAGAGCCTGAGAGGTCAAATATTAGGTGACTGTTACTGAAAATACAATTAGATTAAATACTTCAATTACTTGAAAAGTACATGAGATATAATCATGAAAATTGGTATACAAATTTACACACGTGTGAATTTTAAAACAAATCCTCATGCTGCTGAGACAAATTGACATTGGATGTTATTATGGAAAAATTAATGATAAAGGGCTATATGAAGGTTATTATGCACAATCTTTAATTGATAGGGGTTTTGTAGGGGACTCCTGTATTGTCTGCAATTGTGTCAAAGACTTGTTTCTCCAGCTGTCAAATGTCAGGTGACTGTTACTTACAATAGAATACGTTTAATAACACTCAGTACTCTAATGACTGTAAAAGCACATAAGATTTAAAGATGAAACTTGTTGTACCTATGAAGAGCAATATGAGGTTTATGCCCAACATATTTTCACCAAAGGTCACAGTTAATGAGGTGTCTGCCTAATAATGGTGCTGTATATGTGTAAAGATATGCATATGTCTTACATAGTGAATGAGGTGTCTACCTAATATTGGTGCTGTATGTGTGTAAAGATATGCACATGTCGTATACAGTGAATTAGGTGTCTCCCTTATGTTGGTGTTGTATATGTGTAAAGATATGCACATGTCTTGCACAGTGAATGAGGTGTCTACCTAATAGTGAATGAGGTGTCTGCCTAATGTTGGTGTTGTATGTGTGTAAAGATATGCACATGTCTTATATAGTGAATGAGGTGTCTACCTATTTTTGGTGTTGTATGTGCGTAAAGATATGCACATATCTTATATAGTGAATGAGGTGTCTGCCTAATATTGGTGCTGTATGTGTGTAAAGATATGCATATGTCTTACACAGTAAATGAGATGTCTACCTAATGTTGGTGTTGTATATGTGTAAAGATATGCACATGTCTTGCACAGTGAATAAGGTGTCTACCTAATGTTGGTGTTGTATATGTGTAAAGATATGCATATGTCTTGCACAGTGAATAAGGTGTCTACCTAATGTTGGTGTTGTATATGTGTAAAGATATGCACATGTCTTGCACAGTGAATAAGGTGTCTACCTAATGTTGGTGTTGTATATGTGTAAAGATATGCACATGTCTTGCACAGTGAATAAGGTGTCTACCTAATGTTGGTGTTGTATATGTGTAAAGATATGAATATGTCTTACACAGTAAATGAGGTGTCTCCCTAATGTTGGTGTTGTATATGTGTAAAGATATGCACATGTCTTGCACAGTGAATAAGGTGTCTACCTAATGTTGGTGTTGTATATGTGTAAAGATATGCATATGTCTTACACAGTAAATGAGATGTCTACCTAATGTTGGTGTTGTATATGTGTAAAGATATGCATATGTCTTACACAGTAAATGAGATGTCTACCTAATGTTGGTGTTGTATATGTGTAAAGATATGCATATGTCTTACACAGTGAATAAGGTGTCTGGCTAATATTGGTGCTGTATGTGTGTAAAGATATACATATGTCTTACATAGTGAATGAGGTGTCTCCCTAATGTTGGTGTTGTATATGTGTAAAGATATGCATATGTCTTACACAGTAAATGAGGTGTCTCCCTAATGTTGGTGTTGTATATGTGTAAAAGATATGCACATGTCTTGCACAGTGAATAAGGTGTCTACCTAATGTTGGTGTTGTATATGTGTAAAGATATGCATATGTCTTACACAGTAAATGAGATGTCTACCTAATGTTGGTGTTGTATATGTGTAAAGATATGCATATGTCTTACATAGTGAATGAGGTGTCTCCCTAATGTTGGTGTTGTATGTGTGTAAAGATATGCACATGTCTTACACAGTGAATGACGTATCTATCTAATGTTGGTGTTGTATATGTGTTAAGATATGTACATGTCTTACACAGTGAATGACGTGTCTATCTAATGTTGGTGTTGTATATGTGTTACGATATGCACATGTCTTACACAGTGAATGAGGTGTCTCCCTAATGTTGGTGTTGTATATGTGTTAAGATATGCACATGTCTTACACAGTGTATGACGTGTCTACCTAATGTTGGTGTTGTATATGTGTTTCGATATGCACATGTCTTACATAGTGAATGACGTGTCTCCCTAATGTTGGTGTTGTATGTGTGTAAAGACATGCATATGTCTTACACAGTGAATGAGGTGTCTACCTAATGTTGGTGTTGTATATGTGTAAAGATATGCATACGTCTTACACAGTGAATGAGGTGTCTTCCTAATGTTGGTGTTGTATATGTGTAAAGATATGCACATGTCTTACATTATGAATGTGGTGTCTCCCTAATGTTGGTGTTGTATAATGTGTAAATATATGCACATGTCTTACACAGTGAATGAGGTGTCTACCTAATGTTGGTGTTGTATTTGTTTAAAGATATGCACATGTCTTACATAGTGAATGAGGTGTCTACCTAATGTTGGTGCTGTATATGTATAAAGACATGCATTTGTCTTACACAGTGAATGACGTGTCTACCTAATGTTGGTGTTGTATATTTGTTAAGATATGCACATGTCATACATAGTGAATGAGGTGTCTCCCTAATGTTGGTGTTGTATATGTGTAAAGATATGCACATGTCTTACACAGTGAATGACGTGTCTATCTAATGTTGGTGTTGTATATGTGTTAAGATATGCACATGTCTTACATAGTGAATGAGGTGTCAACCTAATGTTGGTGTTGTATATGTGTTAAGATATGCACATGTCTTGCACAGTGAATGAGGTGTCTGCCTAATGTTGGTGCTGTATAATGTGTGAATTTATGCACATGTCTTACATAGTGAATGAGGTGTCTGCCTAATGTTGGTGCTGTATATGTATAAAGACATGCATTTGTCTTACACAGTGAATGAGGTGTCTCCTTAATGTTGGTGTTGTATATGTGTAAAGATATGCACATGTCTTACATAGTGAATGAGGTTTCTACCTAATGTTGGTGTTGTATATGTGTAAAGATATGCACATGTCTTACATAGTGAATGGGGTGTCTATCTAATGTTGGTGTTGTATAATGTGTAAATATATGCACATGTCTTACATAGTGAATGAGGTGTCTGCCTAATGTTGGTGCTGTATATGTATAAAGACATGCATTTGTCTTACACAGTGAATGAGGTGTCTCCCTAATGTTGGTGTTGTATATGTGTAAAGATATGCACATGTCTTACACAGTGAATGAGGTGTCTACCTAATGTTGGTGTTGTATATGTGTAAAGATATGCACATGTCTTACACAGTGAATGAGGTGTCTACCTAATGTTGGTGTTGTATATGTGTAAAGATATGCACATGTCTTACACAGTGAATGAGGTGTCTACCTAATGTTGGTGTTGTATATGTGTAAAGATATGCATATGTCTTACACAGTGAATGAGGTGTCTACCTAATGTTGGTGTTGTATATGTGTAAAGATATGCATACGTCTTACACAGTGAATGAGGTGTCTACCTAATGTTGGTGTTGTATAATGTGTAAATATATGCACATGTCTTACACAGTGAATGAGGTGTCTACCTAATGTTGGTGTTGTATTTGTTTAAAGATATGCACATGTCTTACACAGTGAATGAGGTGTCTACCTAATGTTGGTGCTGTATATGTCTAAAGACATGCATATGTCTTACATAGTGAATGAGGTATCTACCTGATGTTGGTGTTGTATATGTGTAAAGATATGCACATGTCTTGCACAGTGAATGAGGTGTCTACCTAATGTTGGTGTTGTATATGTGTAAAGATATGCACATGTCTTGCACAGTGAATGAGGTGTCTACCTAATGTTGGTGTTGTATATGTGTAAAGATATGCACATGTCTTACACAGTAAATGAGGTGTCTAGCTAATGTTGGTGTTGTATATGTGTAAAGATATGCACATGTCTTACACAGTGAATGAGGTGTCTACCTAATGTTGGTGTTGTATATGTGTATAGATATGCATATGTCTTACACAGTGAATGAGGTGTCTCCCTAATGTTGGTGTTGTATATGTGTATAGATATGCATACGTCTTACACAGTGAATGAGGTGTCTACCTAATGTTGGTGTTGTATATGTGTAAAGACATGCACATGTCTTACACAGTGAATGAGGTATCTACCTGATGTTGGTGTTGTATATGTGTATAGATATGCTTACGCCTTACATAGTGAATGAGGTGTCTGCCTAATACTGCTGTTGTAAGTGTGTAATGATATTCATATTAGGTACTACAGTATATATTATGTGTGTTCATGTCTTACATAGTGAATATGTTTCATCATGTTGCTAAGGTTAATACAAAGTGCATAATATTTTGTATAACTTGTGGTTTATATATTTTAAATAATTGTTTCTAGACTCGAAGGACGACTAAAGAAGAAGATGATAGCATCGACTCGGGTTGTGGCCATACTAAACTCACAGCGGAAATAGAGACTGAAGACACTCTAGATACTCATGACAAAGCACTGCTCTTTTTTGGTGTAGATGGGCTGCCAAGATCTTTTTGACCAAGATTTTGTGCATACATTTTGCAGCTCCAGATTTCTTTTCACTCTTGGAAATGTATGGGAGGATTTTAAAATCACTTCATGTTATTATTTCTCATAGCCAGACGATATGTCGCTTACTACTCCCGTCCTCTTCTGTGAAGGTCATTATACAAGGTCACATGAATTTTTGTTTCCGCTATGTAACTTTTAATGCCTGGGAGGATGTTAATATTACTTTGGATTATTATTCCCCTTGACCAGATGAAGTGTCACGTACAATTCTTATCCCCTTTTGAGTGGAAGGTCAAGCTCACAATTTAAGGTCAAAGGTCATGTATTTATGTTATGTATTTTTTATGCCAAGGAGGATTTTAATATTATTTCGGATGATTTTTTCCCCAATACCAGAGGATGTGTCACATACAATTCCTACGCTTCTATGTGAAAGGTCAACATCACATTTCAAGGTCAAAGGTCATGAATTTTTATTGTCGCTCTATAACATTTAATGATTATTTCTTTTTAGCTCGCCTATTTATTGAATAGTTCTAGCTATACTACTCACCAATTTGTCAGCGTCTGCGTAATGCTATGGTTAAGTTTTGCCTGCAAAATCTCCAGATCACTGTTTCTACTACAGCTATTCAATTGAAACTTCATTCATGTGTTCGGGGTCATTGTGTGAGGTCACTGACCAAGTTCCATAACTCTGACCTACAATTTAGGCAAATTAGGTATGTCCCTTTTTGTACTTAGAAAATTCAGGTTAACGTTTTTGCGTGGGCCATAACTTGACCTGCAATTTAGCAGAATAATGCACCTTTTGTACTTTAAAATTTAGGTTAAGGTTTGTGTTTGTCAATCAATAACTTTAATTTGCATTGACCAACCCTGATGAAACTTTGGATATAGCAGGCTTGCATGGAGACTATATATGGGGCAGTTGGGTCAAGGTCACGGTCACTGTTGCTGAAAGCAGATAATTCCTGTTCAATAACTTCAGTAAGGATGGAGATATTTTGATGAAATTTTGTGTGTAGATAGGTTGCATGCTGATCAAGCGTCGGATTGCATTTGGGGCCAGTCGGGTCAAGGTCACTGTAACTAGAAATAGCAAAACAAATTCTTTTCAGTAACTTTAGATTGGATGGAGTATTTTGCTGTAATATTGTGTGTAAGGTAGCATACTTTCAGACCTAGCCTGGGATTGCATTTAGGACCGGTCGGTTCATTACTACAAAAATGATGGGAGTTATTGTGCTGTCATTTTGAGTGCATGTAGTTTACATGCAGACCTAGTGTGGGATTGCATTGGGGTCCAGTCAGGTCAAGGTCACTGTTACTAAAAATAGAAAAAAAGTGTCCACTCAATAACTTGATTTTGGATGGAGGCATTTCGCTGCATTTGATGTGTAGCTAGAATACATGCAGACCTTTCTTGGGATTGCATTTAAGGCCCGTCAGGTCAAGGTCACTGTTACTAAAAATAGAAAAACTAACAGTTTCTGCTCATTAACTAGCATTTCGATTGAGGTTTTGCGTTGAAATTGTGTGTGTAGGTAGCTTACATGTAGACCTTGTAGACCCAACTAGAACCGATATTCACTTTCAATTATGTCTTCGTGGTCATTATATCAGGTGACTGACAGAAAATGTACATTATACTATCAATGCGGAAGAATAGTTTAGGGCGCTGTCTTGGGAAAGCTCTTGTTGTTCTGTTTCATTGTTCAGTAATTTGTGTATTGCCCACTTCTTCCCCATTGACAATCATATGCTTCGGTTCGGGACCTAGCTTGGGATTGCACAGTTATTTCATTAAAGTAAATTAATTGGTAAAATATTGAAAACATGGTTTTGTGCCTTTGTCACGTTTCTTGTTATCATGTTTTGGCATTTTCTTCATAAGGGACATAATTTAGAAATATCAATAACAATACTGCAATTCACACGGGAAGTGGTTACTTCATAATTGTCACATCTGCCTGTCAATAGTGTTATGTAGATTTTTTTATTTACAAGGACTCTATCAATATTAGCATACTTGTTACTTACCAAATAAATACGCAAAAAGATAATAGCCAATTTGATGGAGCATATGTTTCCTATTATTGCACATAGTAACTGACTTGTGTACCCATGACATAGAATTTGCTGACAGTAGTATTATGATACATCATAATATATTTTTGTTTGTTAAATTGTATGCCCTACTATGAATACACTATTATCAATAAAATGATGTGTGTGTTATATATTTTTAAACATAACTATGTTAAGCAATCATTTTTTTATTTTTGAAAATGTTAATGTGTTACTGTTTGTTACATTTGCCTAACAAGATTCATATATTAAGTATGTTTAAATAAATTACTGGTACCAATATTTCTGTATCATATGTTACTGGTGTGAACATGGAGTGGTATTAGAGCAATTTATTTACGGTGCAGATATTTGTAATGATGTAGTTTATATCTAATTTTGTGTCCAATAAGGTTTCTTAAGGCATACGAAAAGAATCATTTCCAATAAGTCTGGCTCTCTTGTATGATATTTATTTTTAAAAATGACATCCCAATATTAATTTCAAAGCTGATTGTCTTTTTTTTTAAACATTTCTTGTTATGTTAACCAAATTTATTTTTATTAAATTGGGGTATGATGTTGGATGTCAACTTCAGATTGAGAATATCATATCAAGACTTGATTGGGATTGAATATGTGATTGTGGGGTCAATGACAATGTAACTTACAATACAAAATGTTTCCACAAAATTCTAATGACACTGCACGCATAGATACCTTCATGTAATGACTTCGTTTTGGAATTGCGTTTCCGGTGGATTGGGTCATCACCATTACTAAATATAGAAAATCTGCAGTGCTGAATATCTCAAGAATGAATTTCTTATTATTGCAGTTTGGTCAAGGGCACCGTCACTGTTATTAAAAATAGAAAAAAATGAAAATTGAAGTAATCTTATTTGCTTAATAACTAAAAACAGATGTGTCATTGGAAAAATTTGGTTATCCAAGAATATCTGACTTTTATTGTATAGTTTTAAATGCCCGGTACAGATTAATTTTATTACACAGGTTTAAACATTATTCCACTTTATTTAGCTAAGTGACAAAGTCATATTGTAGCGGTATATTCATTACCCTTGTGGCGCTTCTAGTTTTTGCCTCCCTGGCATACAGTTTTGTATTATTGTATTTGACAGTTTTAATGTTTTTATGATTTGACATTGAATGAATTATTTTTTTAGCCAGGCATATCAACGTAGCTTCTAATTGTCATTTGAGTCGACGTAGCATACAGTTTTTCAGTAAGCTAGGTTCCCTGGAATGACTTGAGGATGCCTTTGTTAACATAAAACATTTATTGCCTATATTACAATAAAACCAACTAAAGCTTTAAACATTAAATTCAAGCTAGTTTTATGTATTTGGGCTTGTTTTGAGGCTTTATTTCAAACAAATAGTTTATTGAGTCTATAGGTCAGGTAAAGTAGCTCTTTGTTTACATTATATCAAAATTATATTTCTTTCACACTGAAATTACACATTGTATGCTAGTTCAAAAGGATTTCAGTTAGCTAGTTTTCTCCTATAAGAGACTATGCTGATGTACTTTATTTGAACTTAAGGCAGTTATTCTCAATACAAATATATGGACAAATAATACAAGTTTAGCACCTTTGTTTATAAATGTGTTAAATTTTTAAGGCCTATTTGCACATAGGAATGTACAATATTATGTTAAAATGTAAAATGTTATGTTGAACAATAAATGTGTCTCTGTCAGCAAGTTCCTTGGACAATTTTTATGATAATTATTATTGTTATTTTAAGAAGGATACTGTCCTTTTCAGCTCACCCGAGCACTATTTGCTCATGGTGAGCTTTTGTGATCGCCTTTGTCCGTTGTCTGTCGTCAACATTCACCTTTTGAACACTTTTGCCAATGAAATCATGGCCGAGTTTGAAATAGGGTCATGTGGGGTTGAAAACTAGTTCACTAGGTCAAATTAAAGGTCATATTAAATAAAAAGCTTGTGAACACTCTAGAAGTCACATTTTTGAAGAATCTTCATAAAACTTGATCAAAACAAATTGTTTTGTCTGTGTTCGAAAATGGATCTGGTCCGTTGACAAACATAGCTGCCAAGGGGCGGGTCAGTTTTCCTTACATGGCAGTAATGAAACATTTTCTGCCCGATCATTATGAAATGTGCACATAACATTTGTTCTTTATGATATCTCAGTCGATTTCGACAATGGTTCAGGTCCATTGGAAAACATTGCTTGGGCGGGGGGGGGGGGGGGGGGGGGGCAGTTTTCCTTACATGGATATAGTGAAAACTTTTGAACACTCTTTTTTGTCAAATCTTCATGAAACTCTCTCAGGACATTTGTTATAATGATTCCTCAGCCAAATTCCAAAATGGTTTGGGTCCATTGAAAAACAGGCTGCCAGAGTGGTGCAGTTTTCCTTATGTGTCTAGTGATATCTTGTGAACACTACCTGCTCAGAACAGTTTAGTTCCTTGGGGTCGCAGGTGATCACCTTAGTTCCATTGGCCCTTGTTGTATATTAAATGACCAGCTGTTGATTCAGTACATGCAGCATAAATCTGTTTTCACATGTTTTCCCAAGCCCAGGGTCATTGTTTGTATTGTTACAACCTGCTACATGATATTACTTCGTTGTACATGCGGCGTTGGGAGGTGTTTGTCAACATGTTCAACATTACATATTCATATTGAAGGTATATAAATTGTCATTGTAAACACAAGAGCTGTATTTTTAGAATGTATTTAATAATGTTCTTGAAAATATGCTGTTATATCTGATAGCCCATATATGTTCAGTTATAGTTTTTTATGTCGCATATAATCATTTATGTTCTATCCGACTATTAAAACAGGATAAATTATGTAAACCATATACATCACAATATATTCCGATGATCTACTTGTTTGCCCTTTGCGTACTTTAAATGTCTTTTAGAGCGCCATTGGACAATCTAACGTGATCGTTACACAGATTTAATTTCTTTCCTGTCTATTTTAACCGTTTTTATCCCTGTTAATTTGGTTATAAACTGTCACATAAATTATTAGTTTTGAAAATAAACTGTTCGGTTGATCTTCTTTGGTATGATGAGTGTAAAATAAATAAAACACTAATACAGTCCTGTGGTATTGTTGTCATTCTATTGAATTATTTAACTTAGGATGTTCCTGTACAAATGTTTGCATGTAGTCTGTAGAGCGTCCGAAAAAGTGCTACCTAAAGTACTAGATGCCTATGTCCAAGTTGAAAAATCAATGAACTTGCAAAAAATGTACGTGAACGACAGCTTAGATGAAGCATATTCTATAGTTACTATTGGTGAAATAGTGGACTCTAAAAGTTCAATGTTTGTCACATAGCCCGAAAACAAAAGAATATGGTTTATTAATGAGTAAATTAAAAAATAAACTGTTGACTAAAGATGGTGTCTTGTTTATGAGTAATTATAAGATGAAATTTAGTAAATGATAAAGCGATTTATTGTTCGATGTAAGTGGTGAATGTGTTCATCTGATGATCTGGAGTATTCAAATCCAGAAGAGAGAAATTGTTTTCTTTTATCCTTGTACTATTCTTTTAACTGTTTTGCTCCTGTGCTCAAATAAAGACCCTTAATTTTAAAATATACATATAGTAATACGAACAAGTCCCGTAAAGTACCCATTTCACTAGTACACATGCGGTAAGGCTTGTGAATTCGAAAGCGTTAATACTGCTGAAATGTTTTATAATTGAAAACAGCTTTAATCATATATGTATAACAAAAATGTAAGGTATATAATTGATACATAAGAGGTCCATTTGCGTAAAATATATACCTTTCCTAAGTCTGCCTAATGACGGCGATAGTGTTTGTCTGCCTAAAGTGTATTTGGTACATGAGTGTCTGCCTAAAGTGTACATTGTCAGTGGTAAAAATTAGGCAGACCTAAAAAAAAGTATATCTTAAACGCTCACACATTCCCTTTTAATACTTCAAAGGCATGCACGTCATTAAGTTTTAAAACATATTTTGCAAAGAACACTGATTTATATGAAAGTTTCATCATTGTATATATATGTCTGCCTTATGCTGGTTTAAGTGACAGGTCTGCCTTATCCTGAAAGCAGATAAATATATATATATATATATATATATATATATATATATATATATATATATATATATATATATATATAATATATATCTAGTTATGAACAATACGGCAATATCTCATGTAATCAATTCACAAATCTAAAGTATTTCTATAACAGACTAAAACTATCACAGTCTTAAAAAATCTTGCCAAATAATAACAGCCTATTCAAAGCAATGGGGACATTATAAATGACTGACCCGCCTCGACCATACTCGGCATACACCGATAGACAGTATACACCGGTAGACTGTACCCTGAGTATAATTCTACATTTTTTTAACTGTACTGGTTGGCGAGTAGTATCCGTGAACTAGCAGTATCCGTGATTTGTATCTTAAAACGTGTAAAAGCTCTCCAGCATTGCATGTTGTGTTTACACACATCACCTAGAAACTGTTCCAAACGCAGAATGAGTTGAAGTCTGCAAAACTTCATATTTTTCAAGATATTTACATTTTTGTTAAAAAAAATCTCAAAACAACTTAACTCCTCGCGGGGAATTCACGCGCACGTCTTTGCGCATGCGCATAAATATATAATTGAACCCCTATTTTGATCTTGCACTTCCCTGTTTTCGGTTTACCAAGGGTGATAGCTTGGTTATTCATATAAACTACCAATTTTAGTATTCAAACACCACCATCCATTTATTCAACACGCATTTTTCGTGAAATAGATTTTCTTAAAAAAAGATGAACTGCAATTGCTAAATGTTTACTAAAAGCATATATTAACAAAGAATTGCAGTTTTAAAATGTTTACTCAATTATACGGCTAGTTTCGGGACGATTTGACAAAATTTCAATGCAGAAGGGATGTCTACTTCGATAATAACATGGTTATCTCCCGTTTACCATCAGCAAATGTTTAAGGGGCGCCTAAGGGGTCATCAAAAGATCATTTTCCGGCATCCACTTATGTTAGTTATCGCATAATCACCGCTAATCTGGCATATAATTTAATAATATTACATTAGGTAGGTAATATCATGTATAACAGTATAGAGCAATTAAAATCTTGAGGTGTGTACCACAAAATTCGCATTTTGAACTGAAAGGAAAGATAACGGACACTACTAGTTTTATTGCTTCAAGTAATGCTTATTGATTACCCCTTTGGAGCCCCTTATATGGAAAAAACCATGTGACGACATGAAAAGATGTTTACATCGTCGTAAACAGAAAGAGCCCAACTTGGTACTGCAGCAGCTTTCTTTAAAAGTATTACTTACCGGATTGAAAATAAAGAAAAACTAATAAAACAATCACGGATACTACTCGCCAACCAGTAAACAAGCAAATGTCACAGGAAGGTCACGACCGCCATTTATTCACTTTCGCTTCCGGTTTGTTCAATCGTCAGTTTTTGTCATCAATTTGACAACAGTTCGGTTATGCCAACATAAAACAATAATGGTTAATAAAGAAAACACTTACCTTGATCTAATACAAGTTAAATCCATAGTGCACAGATACGCGTCGAGCCAGTATCGAGAAATGTGTCAGACTTGACTGTGGTTGAATTTAGTTAATTAGGGCAATGGGGAGTAATCAGTTCATAAAGCAACAACAATAAAGGTCAAAGTCAACAAATTTATTAAGAATATACGTTATGCAACACACGTTTGCTATTTTTTTTTATTTCTTTAAAAAGATAAACGGCATAAAAACTATATTCAGTGCGATTTTTTTGACGTCATTTCAAACGACGTTTTCTCGAAAAGAGGCTTGCCGAATTAGGACCAAAAGTCTCAGAACAAGCCACATACGTCCCTATTAATATACATAATGTCCTTTTTATGAGTTACTATAAGTTCTTATGAGCAGAATAGGTGCCATAATTATTAATTTAATCAAAAAATGTATGACTGTTTTATTTTACTTTTGTTTGTACGGCCACATTTATTATTTGCACAAACTTATTTTTAATGTACCAGTGTTGTGTCAGTATGTTTAAAGCCGAACAGAAGATGAACATTACAAAATTTAGACTCTGCAATAAAAACGGTAATCATATTGTATATTTTCATTCATAGTTTGTCTCAAAACCTGTATCCGATTATCAATATTGCTGTCTTAAATATTTTAGACATCCCCGATGCATGGTTTCTTTGAGTGTTAAGTTAGTACTTAAAAAAACAAACTAACACGACACAACGCAGTCCTATGTAACGAGATGAGTCAAGTGAAAATAGGTTTGTGTCCTCGCTGCTCAAATTATTTACAGATTACGCCACGAGTTTATCGCGTTTTGTGTTCTGAATATCCATTAAACCCTTTTCATCAGCTATATAATATTCCATTTTTTTGTCACACGATAAATTTTGCACGAATACTCCATGTTTATTACTGATTTAAACTAACGCGCTGTAGAAACTTCTTATCGGTCATGCCATCTTTTAAACTTGAAGCGTCTAAATATATATTAAAATACTCAACGGCCATGCCTGTAGAATGTTACGGTCGAATTCTGCGAAGTATTTGAAAGTACGGACGTTTGATTCTGCAGTTGTTTTGTGGAGGAACCAAACTTGTTTTATTTCGAAAACAGAAACTCTTTTCAAATTATGAAAATAATCCGACACAGTTACTGACGGAGAAACGAGGTCACATGGTAAATTAGGCTTAGAACTTTTAAGTTACTAGGTTACATTGTTATTATTATAATCTTACAGAGAATTTGACATTAAAATATAAGTTATCTTGCCTATGTGCCCTTGTTTTTATTGATCGGTATAATAAAATAAATATCACACCCCGCAGAGTGTAATACAACCTATTTTCAATCCTCGGAATGTTGATGTGAATCTCGAAATACCCCTTGGTTATCATTACCATTCTGGGGTTGACGTTGTATCACTCTCCACGGGTGTGCTATTTATATACTGCTAAGTTCTTTCAGATTTTGATTACGAACTAACGCCGATTTTGCCTTCGTAAATAAAGACAAGTCTATGTATAATACACATACATTCCGAATGATGTAAATTTAATTTAACATTAATGTAATAAAATATACCAGAATATTAGCTATGCTAAACATATGAACAAACTTACAATGTAACGTAAAAAGCATATTGTTGAAACCATTGCCAATTAATATTTTTAGGATTTCTTTTACAGTGTTAAATCGCAAAGCAGTAAGAATCACCGTTACTATAACCGTCTCTACTTCATTAACTTTGTCGCCCCTTCTTTGCGACAGTGTTACACGCTAACCGGTATATAACAGATGTGAGTAGAAATAAATGGCTTACATACACGGATTTCTATGCTGAATAACGCATGTGGTTGAAATCACTGCCACTATTCTCATGATTTTTTTTTACATTGGGATACATCCTGGGCAAGCATACAAATATGCGCCTCTATAGCCACCATTATTTTCACAAGGGCATATTCAGATACTGCTTTAAGATTTCGATTCCAAAGCAATGCCATCGCGCTTTCGTCAGTTATGTTTAAAACCAAGGTATAACTCTGACGAATTAAGACATGTTGTAAGTAAACATACGTGTAACAGGCATACGCATGTAATGCAACATACTAGAACTGTTTTGTGCTAATTATTAACAAGCTTCATATGTGTCGTGATACAAGCATGTTCTTGAAATCACTGTCAAAGAACATTATCATGATAAGTATGTTACATTCTGACAAATTGGCAATCATAGATCATCGGCGTAACAACTACAGCCCTTATTTCCCCGTAGAGTGGTATTATTTCCTATAAAAAGCGTGTCATTTTAATATCACATATATCTAATACAATACACTTGACAATACATTATGCTAAATGAGGAACCAACTTCATTCTTTATGCATCTTTTTAATATCGCTTCCACGCTATATTCTCTGGGTTAATATATAATATATATATAATATTATTGACGCCATTATTTCCGGAATCATTTACGAAAACATTGATTTTGGAGCCCAGAGGGTAGCAGTGTTACATGTAGGCTTTAGGGTTACTGATGGCACAAAACTGGCAATAAATAGGAACGTCTATTTCTAGACTAGCCCTTTCTGTAATTTAAAGTCGCATGCAATCCATGATTCTTGTTTGCATAATGTAATATTCATGCACTACTTACATTTTTCAGCGCGATTTGTGCCGCCGTGGAGACGCACACGTAAGTAAAGTTGAACAATAAAACAACAACGATTAATTGTGTTTATAGATAGAAATGTGTAACTGTGGTGTAATATACCTGTGAAGAAATACACTAGAAATACGGTAAGCTAAATTTATGAACACAATACATATTTACGCATTCTTTTGAAATCATCACCTCGCAACAGTCGTGCGAATTTATCTTACCTTTATCAACAGGGAAAGTCGCCGCCAATATTTTCGTCAGGGTGATGTTGTTTTTAACGTTAATTTAGCCTTATGTGTTGAGATCACGATTACCGACAAGTATCTTTAGGTAAGGAAAGTTACAAAATGTTAACCAATACTACCTATAATTTAAGAAAGATGTAAATTATATATATATCATGTATACACATGTAATACAATATTCTATGATGGTTTTGTGCTAAACAGTTTGACAAGCTTCATATGTTTCGACAAGCAAGTTATTGAAATCACTGCCAAAAAACATTTTCATGATAAGTATGTTACATTCTGATACATAAGCAAAAACATAGATCGTTACAATTGCCGTTTTACTATTTCCGGTAGGGTGGTGCCATTTGCGATAACAAGAGTGTGTGATTGGTATATTACATATATCTAGTACAATACACTTGACAATAGATAATTGTCAATTTTAAAATCATTGCCTGGCAATATTCTCGGAATTTTATATTACATTATGCCACTATATCTGTATTATTTGCTATAACAAAAGTGTTTCATTTTAATATAAATATATATAATGCAATACAAACGACAATACATAATTGTAATGTTAAAATCACAGCCACGAAATATTCTTGTTTTTTTAATTACACTATGTCACTATTGCCGCCAATAGGGATACGACCTACATTATTTTGTATCTAATCAACTAATTAAGATACGTATTCCTAATATAAATTAAGAAGCAACTTTGAGGAACTTCATCAAAATTCTTAAATAAAGTGTTACTAAGAGTTTTGAGTTTCTATGTTTTTTTTATTACGATATAATTTGTACATATTCAGATAAATAATATACTTTTTAAGAGTTACTATAAGTCCTTATGAGCAGAGTATATGTCATAATTATTAATTTATTATAAAATTTATGACTGTTTTATTATTTTTTGTTTATACCACCGAATTTATTATTTGTAAAAACGAAGGTTAATATGCCTGTGCTGTGTCAATATATTTAAGGTTCCAAACTCTTTCGAAAATGGTCGGCTGCTAAAACATTAAATATTTTTTATGAGTTCTATGAAGTACCTTAACAGATTAAATTTTAATATTTCCAAAATAGGTGTTTATATTATGGTCATCTTTAAAAATAATGATTCAAGAACATGTGTATCGTATCTCAGTATAAAGGTCATATAAATAAAATCATAATCACAATTATTCAACTTTCAGATTACAAAAATAGCATTTTTATTTTTTCGAGCAATTTTATTGCATTGATTTGTATCTGTTTTTATAATCAATATGATGATAAAACTGTCTTCAAAACGACAGTATGCGATAAATAATGTTTAATTATTCCTTTCACTGTACTGGGGTATTCACATTAAGCCTAGTTGTTCGAGTGTGGTTTTGATTTGTGCCGCTCAAAACATTTTGTGGTGTATATAGTATCTTGTTCCACGTCATAGAGCAGCTATGTATATGTTATTTGTAAGATGCAATCGATTGATGATAATATTATGTTAGACAAGTTACAACTTATTTCCTTAAATAATGTATTAGATCTAACTTTCGATTGGTCGCCATAACTAGTCAGAACGTATATTTTTATTCATAGTTTGTCTCAAAACCTGTATCCGATTATCAATATTGCCGTCTAAAATAATTTTAGACATCGCCGATGCATGGTTTCTTTGAGTGTTGGGTTGATACTTAAAACCACGACACAACGCAATCCTATGTAACGATGCGAGTCAAGTGAAAACCGGTTTGTATCGTCACTGCTCATATTATTTACAGATTACGCCACACATTTGTCGCGTTTGGTGTTCTGAATATCCATTTCATATATAATATTCCGTGTGTACCACGCGATAAATTTCGCCCGAATACGCCATGTTTATTACTGATTTAACAAAGGCGATGTAGAAACTTCCTATCGGTCATGCCATCTTTTAAACTTGACACGTCTAATATAGCTGAACATACACAACATTCATGCTGTAAAAGGTTACGGTGAAAATCGGCGAAGTATTTGAAAGTACGGACGTCGGATTCTGCTGTTGTATTGGGGAGCAACCAAATTTGTTTTATTTCAAAAACATGAACACATTTCAAATGATCAAAATAATCCGACAAAGCGACTGATGGAGATACGAGGTCACGTAATAAAGTAGCATTTAAACGTATAGGTCATTAGGTTACCTGGTTATTAGGCTGATCCTACAGGGCATTTGACAGGAATATATGAGTTATCTTTCTGTGTTCACTGTGACTACATTTTTAATGACGTCATCATAGAGGTATGTAAACAAATGTAATTTATACCTACAATGATTAATCATTAGTGTAGTTTTTAAACAAATAAAATAAGGTAAATGCACATTTGAAGTTTATCATGGTATATAATAAAAGGAATATTACGCTAGTCAAGTGTTCCAAGAGTATGTATTAGTCTTGTCATCACACAAGCCACTCGACTAATACATACTCTTGGAACAACTGACTAGCATAATATTCCGTATATATATCACACCCGATAGACCTTTATACAACGTATTGTCAATCCTCGAAATGTTAATGTGAATCTCCGGTTACGCCTCGGTTGACATAACCATTCTCGGGTTGACAATACATTGTATTACTCTCTACGGGTGTGATATTGTTATACTGCTAAGTTCTTCAGATTCCAATTACGAACTAATGCCGTTTTTACCTTCGTAAATAAAGTTAGACAAGTATTATGTATAATATTCATGATTTCCGAATAACGTAAATTAAATTTAACATACATGTAATAAAATATATTGGAATATTTACTTTGCTAAACATATGAAAGAACTTCCAATGCAACGTAAAACGCATATTGTTGAAACCATTGCCAATAAATATTTTTATAATTTCATTATACTTTTTCATCACCAAGCAAGGAGAATCACCGTTACTATGACCGCCAAAATTCCCGTAATTGTGATCACGTTAACAATAACAATAATTTTTTCGCCCAGTTTGCGACAGTGTTACACGCTAACCGGTATATAACATTTGTGAGTCGATATAAATGGCTTACATACAAGGAATTGTATGTTGTATAACGCATGTTATTGAAATCACTGCCACTATTCTAACGATTTTTTTCGCCAAGCAGTGAGAATCGCAGTTTCTATGACCGCCTATATTTCTGTAAGGGTGATCTCTTTACAATAACATTAATTGTTTCGCCCTGTTTGCGACAGTGTTACACGCTAACCGGTAGGTAACAGATGTGAATCGATTAATTGGCTTACATACACATTAAATAGAACTCCTTGTTTCAAGACCAGATATTTCTGTACTTAAAATGCATCTAATTCATTATTATTATTTGCATACTGTAATATTTAATTTTTGCTAGTATTCAACACTTTAGTGCCAACAATAAAATCGCGGAGGCGCAGAGGAAAGTAAAAAAAAAAGTAATGAATAATATTCAATTATTAAGAATTGTATAAAGTATTACATACATGTCATCTTGTGCTAAATGAACAACAATCAACAATCGAAGCACAGGTGATTTGAAAACACGTATCTATATTCCGTACCGGGGATTTTTTTCACAACAAGTTATCATAGAAAAATATTTTTTCGATTCTAACACGATCTTAGTCTGCATTTTAAAACTACTGAACGAGAACTATATTTTGTCTATACTACGCCCATCTTTCTACAAAGTACATTCACGCGCGCACTTCAGTGACGTCAATAAATCATAACAAAACAATATGACGCCGTCTTCATTCATAATAAATCAGCGAATGACGTCAGATTCATTGCTACAAATCAAACAACCAATATGACGTCATTTTTTGAATGTTGTAACATGCAAACAAACACAAATATATTTTAATTTTCAATAACATATACGTTTTGTGTAATTGTTATTATAAAATGTATCATTAAATATGTGTTTTTGTTACATTACATTAAACAGAAAGCGTAGAAAGCGTATATTTGTTACGATTTTGCAAGTGCGCGTTTAAGCACGTGCTTTTTACTGTAAAATCACCGAGATTTCTACAGAACTATTTCCGAATCATTAGGCTCCGCCAATAATTATCGCAAAATAACCCATACATTGTACTTGGTTAAATTCTTTGCCTATGGAAAACATGCCGCATGTCGTGTTAGAAACATGTTTTTAAAATCTCTTTCACGCAATATTCTTCATATTTTATTACATATTATGTAATAAATCCGTAGTTTGTCTCAAAACCTGTATCCGATTATTATTGCTGTCCACAATAATTTAAACATCGCCGATGCATGGTTTCTTTGAGTGTTAGGCTGGTACTTAAAACAAACTAATGCGCCACAACGCAATTCTATATTACGATGTGAATCAAGTGAAAACGTTTTTGTGTCGCCACTGCTTAGATTATTTACAGATTACGCCACACATTTTTCGCGTTTGTGTTCGAATATCCAATAAACAATTTCCAGCAGCTATATGCTACTATATTTGTTTGGCATACAATAACTTTCGCCCGAATACCCACGTTTATTACTGATTTAACCTAACGCGCTGAAAAACTTCCTATCGATAACGCCATCTTTTAAACTTGACACGCCTAAATATATGTGCTGAACATACTTAACGGTCATGCTTATAGAAGGTTGCGGTCAAATTCTGCGAAGTATTCGATAGTATGGACGTCTGTTTCTGCAGTTTTATTATGGAGGAACGCAAATTGTATTTCGAAAACAGGAACACATTTTAAATGATGTAAATAATCCGTCAGAGCTACTGACAGAAATACTTGGTAAATTAGCGTAAAAACTTTTATGTTAATAGGTTACCTGGTTATAAGGCTGATCTTACAGGGCATTTGACAGGAACATATAAGTTATCTTGCCTGTGTTCACTTGTTTGTATTGTTCGGTATAATAAAATGTATATCACACCCCACAGAGTGTGATTCAATCGCAATAAGTAGCATTAAATGAGTTAAAATTATAAAAACGAAATCCTTCCAGATAAGAAAGGAGTTTACTTGTGATGGCAGTGGTTACTGCTTTTTATCACTTACATTCAGTAAATAACCAGCCAGTATATAAATCGGAATTGCCGAGAGGTTTGCACGGGCGACTTTGAGGTCTGAGTTTTGAACCACGGTTATCTGTTATGCTTTTTTCGTTATTATACTTGATCCTTTTATTTCAGATGTTTACATGTCATGTTAAGACGGTTGATGGCATATTTCAAAACCAATTACAAAAATCTGTGAAGATGTTCCTTTTAAAGTTGCATCCAACACATTTTTCTTATTTGCATAATTTAATATTGTTTATTTTACATTTTGCAGATCGACCATTGCCGCCGATGGACGGTACGTAAAGTTTAAAATAAATAAATGATGTATCTAAATTAATACTAATGAAATTCAATATACCATACACGTGATAAGTACTCTAGAACGTACAGGATGCTAAATTAAAAATAATACATAAGAACATGTTTTTCAAGAAAAGCTATTTCTGTTGTTAAAATTTGCGATGAGTCATGTTTCATGTGTACTAGCTAGCAGTGTCTCTTATCATGGACGCTATATGCAGCGATTTCAATACAGACCACATTTTTTGCGTATTTACACAGGCTGTTTCATATGCTAGCGTTCTAAGGACACAGTCTATATTATTTTGTATATAATTCACTCAATAATATGATAATATAAATGCCATACGAAGTACTGTTAAGAATATTACCATCTATAAAAGGGAAATTAACAGTATCAAAATTGAAATTATCACGTTTGTCATACAGACTAGTTTGCACTTTATTGTTGCTCAAATATGTAAATCTTGAAATGCAGCATCAGTACTCGAAGAACACGATTTATTTATTGTAAACTCTTTGGGGAAAATCTTTTTGATATTTTCATAAACAATCGGATTATCAATATTTAACGCGTCATCAATATATCAACTAGTATTATTAAAGCTTTGAACTAAATTAAATACATTTCCTTAGATCTGCTGTAAGGATGTGAAGATATTTTTCGATATTGAAAGTGTCTTTGGAGCGACAGTATGTGACGAGCCTTAGTGAATTGTTGATCTGACTTAACCAATGCTTTTTATGAAGAAGAACCAACCGTTGTTTTATATGATCATAAGTGAAGTATTGATTTCACCGAAGGATTTACTTGCTCAGTCGTCATGTACATCAAACTAGCTGCTTAATTGTGAGAGTTGTATTTGTTTCGCCCAATTTCTTTTAATTTGTGCATGGTCATATGTTCCGGGTCGTTAAGCGGGCAATGTATAATAAATCATTATGTTATTTTATGATACTATCTTTTGTTGGTGATCTTATCTTAAACTAGTACCCGTCATGTAATAATTACTTCAATTAATTGTACTTATTATTTCTTACGCGTTTCTCAATTATCACCCAATATTTCAACGGAATAATCAAATAATAAAGTACGGATAAAGCTAATAAATGTACATATGCATGCATTAGGTGATGATAATGTTGTACTCAGTATTTCGACTATTCAACCGATCGTTCATGCATTCTAATTATAATAATATTATATTCATGTATCCTTCTGTACATGCATGCGTGCATGAATGGGTCGATTTGATCGTCCGTATGTCCGTCCATACTGATCAACTGATGGCCATTCATAGTAAGGAGATAATAATACATGACATATGCACGTTTTGCTACATGGAGGTACTTTTGCTACATCTTCTTACATGGAGGTACGAACGGACGCATGTATACCTAATTATGTAATACTGTAACGAAAACACACATACGCAATATCATATTCGAGCGCGTGCTTGCATTATTATCTAAATGATATGAGGGCCCATATATATATCGCACATGATTCTATTTTGCCAAATTTTAATATTATTTCATTTGTACTAGCTAGCATTGTCGTTACAAGTGCCTTTTTCCCGTGCCAATTTCAAGGCATTATAAGTTGTGTAAATGAACGGTTACTGTGTTAATTATGTAAAATATGCGTGAGGATACACATATATACGATATTCGTAAATTAAGAAAAGTATATTGTTGTTTTGACATAGCAAAATGTACTAGAACATGTATTGAGTTAGAATGAAAAGGCTTTGTATGTGACGTGATGTTGGAATCACTTCCACGCTATATTCTCTATATTCTTATTTATTTTACATTGTGATATATCCGAACATCGGCAAGCAAGCAAACACATATGCGCATATATTGCAGCCACTATATCCAGTAGGAAATGTTGTTTACAATGTTATATTTGTTTACTGCTAAACGTTCTAAGATTTTGATTTCAAACAAAGGCCGTTTCACCTTCGTAAGTAAATGTGTAAATTTAATATATATCATGTATATACATGTAATACAATATCCTAGGATGGTTTTGTGCTAAGAAGTTTGACAAGCTTCATGTGTGTCGTGATACTAGTATGTTTTTGAAATTACTGCCAAACAACATTCTCATGATAAGTATGTTACATTCTGATACATGTACATACGCAAGCATAGATCATCGGCGTAACTTCTACAGCCATTATTTCCACGTAGGGAGGTGTTATTTGTTATAACAAAAGTGTGTCATTTTAATATAACATATATCTAATCTAATACATATGACAATACATTATGGTACATTTTAAAATCACTGCCACGAAATATTCATAAGATTTAATATAAAAATATGACACTATTGCCGACACCATGGACCCAGACTTCATTATTTTGTATATAATCAACTCATTAAGATACGTACTATTAATACAGATAAAGAAGCAAGTATGATGAACTGTGTCATAATTATTAAATAAAGCGTTACTAAGAGTTTTGAGTTTCTACCTTTTTATTAAGATACATAATGTCCTTTTTATGTGTTACTTTAAGTCCTTATGAGCAGAATATATGCCAAAATTATTAATATAATCTAAAATGTGTCACTGTTTTCTTTTTCTTTTGTTTGTGCTGCCACATTTATTATTTGTACACACGTAGGTTTAATATACCCGTGTTGTGTCAATATATTTAAGTTTCCAAACTCTTTCGAAAATGGTCGGCTGCTTGTTTTCAATTTAAAATTTAAGGGTATTTTTTATCAGTTCTTATCAAGTACCTTATCATATTTAATATTTGCAATATAAGTTTCAATGGTCATCTTTGAAAAGTATGATTTAGTTACATTTGTCTCGTATAAAGGTCATATAAACAAAATCATATTCACATTCTTTAACATTCAGATTACAAATGTTACATTTTTATTTTTTCGACCAATAGTATTTTATTGATTTGTATCTTTTTTATAATCAAATACAGAGGATATTTATTTAATGCAATGCAAGATCGTATATTATTTCATGAGTAGTCATAGGAACAATATTTTCACGAGTGGGCGTACATTTATGCTATATACAAATTATTAAATGCGCGAGATTAGCTGATTAGCGCGAGATTAGCCATTGCCAATCAATATTTTTATAATTGCATTATACCTTTTCGTCACCAAGCAAGGAGAATCACCGTTACTATGACCGCCAAAATTCCCGTAATTGTGAGATCGTTAACAATAACAATAATTTTGTCGCCCAGTTTGCGACAGTGTTACACGCTAACCGGTATATAACATTTGTTAGTCGATATAAATGGCTTACATACAAGGAATTGTATGTTGTATAACGCATGTTATTGAAATCACTGCCACTATTCTAACGATTTTTTTCGCTAAGCAGTGAGAATCGCCGTTTCTATGAACGCCTATATTTCTGTAAGGGTGATCTCTTTACAATAACATTAATTGTTTCGCCCTGTTTGCGACAGTGTTACACGCTAACCGGTAGGTAACAGATGTGAATCGATTAATTGGCTTACATACACATTAAATAGAACTCCTTGTTTCAAGACCAGATATTTCTGTACTTAAAATGCATCTAATTCATTATTATTATTTGCATACAGTAATATTTAATTTTTGCTAGTATTCAACACTTTGGTGCCAACAATAAAATCGCGGAGGCGCAGAGGAAAGTAAAAAAAAAAGTAATGAATAATATTCAATTATTAAGAATTGTATAAAGTATTACATACATGTCATCTTGTGCTAAATGAACAACAATCAACAATCGAAGCACAGGTGATTTGAAAACACGTATCTATATTCCGTACCGGGGATTTTTTTCACAACAAGTTATCATAGAAAAATATTTTTCGATTCTAACACGATCTTAGTCTGCATTTGAAAACTACTGAACGAGAACTATATTTTGTCTATACTCCGCCCATCTGTCTACAAAGTACATTCACGCGCCTCATCAGTGACGTCAATAAATCATAACAAAACAATATGACGCCGTCTTCATTCATAATAAATCAGCGAATGACGTCAGATTCATTGCTACAAATCAAACAACCAATATGACGTCATTTTTTGAATGCTGTAACATGCAAACAAAACACAAATATATTTTAATTTTCAATAACATATACGTTTTGTGTAATTGTTATTATAAAGTGTATCATTAAAAATGTGTTTTTGTTACATTACATTAAACAGAAAGCGTATATTTGTTACGATTTTGCAAGTGCGCGTATAAGCACGTGCTTTTTACTGTAAAATCACCGAGATTTCTACAGAACTATTTCCGAAACATTAGGCTCCGCCAATAATTATTGCAAAATATCCCATACAGTGTACTTGGTTAAATTCTTTGCCTATGGAAAACATGTCGCATGTCGTGTTAGAATCATGTTTTTAAAATCTCTTTCACGCAATATTCTTCATATTTTATTACATATTATGTAATAAATCCGTAGTTTGTCTCAAAACCTGTATCCGATTATTATTGCTGTCCACAATAATTTAAACATCGCCGATGCATGGTTTCTTTGAGTGTTAGGCTGGTACTTAAAACAAACTAATGCGCCACAACGCAATTCTATATTACGATGTGAATCAAGTGGAAACGTTTTTTGTGTCGCCACTGCTTAGATTATTGACAGATTACGCCACACATTTTTCGCGTTTGTGTTCGAATATCCAATAAACAATTTCCAGCAGCTATATACTACTATGTTTGTTTGGCACACAATAACTTTCGCCCGAATACCCACGTTTATTACTGATTTAACCTAACGCGCTGAAAATCTTCCTATCGATAACGCCATCTTTTAAACTTGACACGCCTAAATACAGCTGAACATACTTAACGGTCATGCTTGTATAAGGTTGCGGTCAAATTCTGCGAAGTATTCGATAGTATGGACGTCTGTTTCTGCAGTTTTATTATGGAGGAACGCAAATTGTATTTCGAAAACAGGAACACAATGGAAATAATCCGTCAGAGCTACTGACAGAAATACTTGGTAAATTAGCGTAAAAACATTTATGTTAATAGGTTACCTGGTTATAAGGCTGATCTTACAGGGCATTTGACAGGAACATATAAGTTATCTTGCCTGTGTTCACTTGTTTGTATTGTTCGGTATAATAAAATGTATATCACACCCCACAGAGTGTGATTCAATCGCAATAAGTAGCATTAAATGAGTTAAAATTATAAAAACGAAATCCTTCCAGATAAGAAAGGAGTTTACTTGTGATGGCAGCGGTTACTGTTTTTATCACTTACATTCAGTAAATAACCAGCCAGTATATAAATCGGAATTGCCGAGAGGTTTGCACGGGCGACTTTGAGGTCTGAGTTTTGAACCACGGTTATCTGTTATGCTTTTTTTCGTTATTATACTTGATCCTTTTATTTCAGATGTTTACTTGTCATGTTAAGACGGTTGATGGCATATTTCAAAAACAATTACAAAAATCTGTGAAGATGTTCCTTTTAAAGTTGCATGCAACACATTATTCTTATTTGCATAATTTAATATTGTTTATTTTACATTTTGCAGATCGACCATTACCGCCGATGGACGGTAAGTAAAGTTTAAAATAAATAAATGATGCATATAAATTAATACTAATGAAATTCAATATACCATACACGTGATAAGTACTCTAGAACGTACAGGATGCTAAATTAAAAATAATACATAAGAACATGTTTTTCAAGAAAAGCTATTTCTGTTGTTAAAATTTGCGATGAGTCATGTTTCATGTGTACTAGCTAGCAGTGTCTCTTATCATGGACGCTATATGCAGCGATTTCAATACAGACCACATTTTTTGCGTATTTACACAGGCTGTTTCATATGCTAGCTTTCTAAGGACACAGTCTATATTATTTTGTATATAATTCACTCAATAATATGATAATATAAATGCCATACGAAGTACTGTTAAGAATATTACCATCTATAAAAGGGAAATTAACAGTATCAAAATTGAAATTATCACGTTTGTCATACAGACTAGTTTGCACTTTATTGTTACTCAAATATGTAAATCTAGAAATGCAGCATCAGTACTCGAAGAACACGATTTATGTATTGTAAACTCTTTGGGGAAAATCTTTTTGATATTTTCATAAACAATCGGATTATCAATATTTAATGCGTCATCAATATATCAACTAGTATTATTAAAGCTTTGAACTAAATTTAAATCCCTTTCCTTAGATGTGCTATAAGGATGTCAAGATAATTTTCGGTATTGAAAGTGTCTTTGGAGCGACAGTATGTGACGAGCCTTTGTGAATTGTTCATCTTACTGAACCAATGCTTTTTATGAAGAAGAACCAACCGTTGTTTTATATGATCATAAGTGAAGTATTGATTTCACCGTAGGATTTACTTACTCAGTCGTCATGTACATCAAACTAGTTGCTTAAGTGTGAGAGTTGTATTTGTTTCGCCCAATTTCTTTTAATTTGTGCATGGTCATATGTTCCGCGTCGATAAGCGGGCAATGTATAATAAATCATTATGTTATTTTATGATACTATCTTTTGTTGGTGATCTTATCTTAAACTAGTACCCGTCATGTAATAATTACTTCAATTAATTGTACTTATTATTTCTTACGCGTTTCTCAATTATCACCCAATATTTCAACGGAATAATCAAATAATAAAGTACGGATAAAGCTAATAAATGTACATATGCATGCATTAGGTGATAATGTTGTACTCAGTATTTCGACTATTCAACCGATCGTTCATGCATTCTAATTATAATAATATTATATTCATGTATCCTTCTGTACATGCATGCGTGCATGAATGGGTCGATTTGATCGTCCGTATGTCCGTCCATACTGATCAACTGATGGCCATTCATAGTAAGGAGATAATAATACATGACATATGCACGTTTTGCTACATGGAGGTACTTTTGCTACATCTTCTTACATGGAGGTACGAACGGACGCATGTATACCTAATTATGTAATACTGTAACGAAAACACACATACGCAATATCATATTCGAGCGCGTGCTTGCATTATTATCTAAATGATATGAGGGCCCATATATATATCGCACATGATTCTATTTTGCCAAATTTTAATATTATTTCATTTGTACTAGCTAGCATTGTCGTTACAAGTGCCTTTTTCCCGTGCCAATTTCAAGGCATTATAAGTTGTGTAAATGAACGGTTACTGTGTTAATTATGTAAAATATGCGTGAGGATACACATATATACGATATTCGTAAATTAAGAAAAGTATATTGTTGTTTTGACATAGCAAAATGTACTAGAACATGTATTGAGTTAGAATGAAAAGGCTTTGTATGTGACGTGATGTTGGAATCACTTCCACGCTATATTCTCTATATTCTTATTTATTTTACATTGTGATATATCCGAACATCGGCAAGCAAGCAAACACATATGCGCATATATTGCAGCCACTATATCCAGTAGGAAATGTTGTTTACAATGTTATATTTGTTTACTGCTAAACGTTCTAAGATTTTGATTTCAAACAAAGGCCGTTTCACCTTCGTCAGTAAAAGTGTAAATTTAATATATATCATGTATATACATGTAATACAATATCCTAGGATGGTTTTGTGCTAAGAAGTTTGACAAGCTTCATATGTGTCGTGATACTAGTATGTTTTTGAAATTACTGCCAAACAACATTCTCATGATAAGTATGTTACATTCTGATACATGTACATACGCAAGCATAGATCATCGGCGTAACTTCTACAGCCGTTATTTCCACGTAGGGAGGTGTTATTTGTTATAACAAAAGTGTGTCATTTTAATATAACATATATCTAATCTAATACATATGACAATACATTATGGTACATTTTAAAATCACTGCCACGAAATATTAATAAGATTTAATATAAAAATATGACACTATTGCCGACACCATGGACCCATACTACATTATTTTGTATATAATCAACTCATTAAGATACGTACTATTAATACAGATAAAGAAGCAAGTATGATGAACTGTGTCATAATTATTAAATAAAGCGTTACTAAGAGTTTTGAGTTTCTACCTTTTTATTAAGATACATAATGTCCTTTTTATGTGTTACTTTAAGTCCTTATGAGCAGAATATATGCCAAAATTATTAATTTAATCTAAAATGTGTGACTGTTTTCTTTTTCATTTGTTTGTGCTGCCACATTTATTATTTGTACACACGTAGGTTTAATATACCCGTGTTGTGTCAATATATTTAAGTTTCCAAACTCTTTCGAAAATGGTCGGCTGGTTGTTTTCAATTTAAAATTTAAGGGTATTTTTTATCCGTTCTTATCAAGTACCTTATCATATGTAATATTTGCAATATAAGTTTCAATGGTCATCTTTGAAAAGTATGATTTAGTTACATTTGTCTCGTATAAAGGTCATATAAACAAAATTATATTCACATTCTTTAACTTTCAGATTACAAATGTTACATTTTTATTTTTTCGACCAATATTATTTTATTGATTTGTATCTTTTTTATAATCAAATACAGAGGATATTTATTTAATGCAATGCAAGATCGTATATTATTTCATGAGTAGTCATAGGAACAATATTTTCACGAGTGGGCGTACATTTATGATATATACAAATTATTAAATGCGCGAGATTAGCTGATTAGCGCGAGATTAGCCATTGCCAATCAATATTTTTATAATTGCATTATACTTTTTCGTCACCAAGCAAGGAGAATCACCGTTACTATGACCGCCAAAATTCCCGTAATTGTGAGATCGTTAACAATAACAATAATTTTGTCGCCCAGTTTGCGACAGTGTTACACGCTAACCGGTATATAACATTTGTTAGTCGATATAAATGGCTTACATACAAGGAATTGTATGTTGTATAACGCATGTTATTGAAATCACTGCCACTATTCTAACGATTTTTTTCGCCAAGCAGTGAGAATCGCCGTTTCTATGACCGCCTATATTTCTGTAAGGGTGATCTCTTTACAATAACATTAATTGTTTCGCCCTGTTTGCGACAGTGTTACACGGTAACCGGTAGGTATCAGATGTGAATCGATTAATTGGCTTACATACACATTAAATAGAACTCCTTGTTTCAAGACCAGATATTTCTGTACTTAAAATGCATCTAATTCATTATTATTATTTGCATACAGTAATATTTAATTTTTGCTAGTATTCAACACTTTAGTGCCAACAATAAAATCACGGAGGCGCAGAGGAAAGTAAAAAAAAAAGTAATTAATAATATTCAATTATTAAGAATTGTATAAAGTATTACATACATGTCATCTTGTGCTAAATGAACAACAATCAACAATCGAAGCACAGGTGATTTGAAAACACGTATCTATATTCCGTACCGGGGATTTTTTTCACAACAAGTTATCATAGAAAAATATTTTTCGATTCTAACACGATCTTAGTATGCGTTTGAAAACTACTGAACGAGAACTATATTTTGTCTATACTCCGCCCATCTGTCTACAAAGTACATTCACGCGCGCACTTCAGTGACGTCAATAAATCATAACAAAACAATATGACGCCGTCTTCATTCATTCAACAAGCGAATGACGTCAGATTCATTGCTACAAATCAAACAACCAATATGACGTCATTTTTTGAATGCTGTAACATGCAAACAAACACAAATATATTTAAATTTTCAATAACATATACTTTTTGTGTAATTGTTATTATAAAATGTATCATTAAATATGTGTTTTTGTTACATTACATTAAACAGAAAGCGTATATTTGTTACGATTTTGCAAGTGTGCGTTTAAGCACGTGCTTTTTACTGTAAGATCACGGAGATTTCTACAGAACTATTTCCGAAACATTAGGCTCCGCCAATAATTATTGCAAAATAACCCATACATTGTACTTGGAAATAATCCGTCAGAGCTACTGACAGAAATACTTGGTAAATTAGCGTAAAAACTTTTATGTTAATAGGTTACCTGGTTATAAGGCTGATCTTACAGGGCATTTGACAGGAACATATAAGTTATCTTGCCTGTGTTCACTTGTTTGTATTGTTCGGTATAATAAAATGTATATCTCACCCCACAGAGTGTGATTCAATCGCAATAAGTAGCATTAAATGAGTTAAAATTATAAAAATGAAATCCTTCCAGATGAGAAAGGAGTTTACTTGTGATGGCAGTGGTTACTGCTTTTTATCAATTACATTCAGTAAATAACCAGCCAGTATATAAATCGGAATTGCCGAGAGGTTTGCACGGGCGACTTTGAGGTCTGAGCTTTGAACCACGGTTATTTGTTATGCTTTTTTCGTTATTATACTTGATCCTTTTAGTTCAGATGTTTACTTGTCATGTTAAGACGGTTTATGGCATATTTCAAAAACAATTACAAAAATCTGTGAAGATGTTCCTTTTAAAGTTGCATGCAACACATTATTCTTATTTGCATAATTTAATATTGTTTATTTTACATTTTTCAGATCGACCATTGCCGCCGATGGACGGTAAGTAAAGTTTCAAATAAATAAATGATGCATATAAATTAATACTAATGAAATTCAATATACCATACACGTGATAAGTACTCTAGAACGTACAGGATGCTAAATTAAAAATAATACAGAAGAACATGTTTTTCAAGAAAAGCTATTTCTGTTGTAAAAATTTGCGATGAGTCATGTTTCATGTGTACTAGCTAGCAGTGTCTCTTATCTTGGACGCTATATGCAGCGATTTCAATACAGACCACATTTGTTGCGTATTTACACAGGCTGTTTCATATGCTAGCGTTCTAAGGACACAGTCTATATTATTTTGTATATAATTCACTCAATAATATGATAATATAAATGCCATGCGAAGTACTGTTAAGAATATTACCATCTATAAAAGGGAAATTAACAGTATCAAAATTGAAATTATCACGTTTGTCATACAGACTAGTTTGCACTTTATTGTTACTCAAATATGTAAATCTAGAAATGCAGCATCAGTACTCGAAGAACACGATTTATTTATTGTAAACTCTTTGGGGAAAATCTTTTTGATATTTTCATAAACAATCGGATTATCAATATTTAACGCGTCATCAATATATCAACTAGTATTATTAAAGCTTTGAACTAAATTTAAATCCCTTTCCTTAGATCTGCTATAAGGATGTCAAGATAATTTTCGGTATTGAAAGTGTCTTTGGAGCGACAGTATGTGACGAGCCTTTGTGAATTGTTTATCTTACTGAACCAATGCTTTTTATGAAGAAGAACCAACCGTTGTTTTATATGATCATAAGTGAAGTATTGATTTCACCGTAGGATTTACTTAATCAGTCGTCATGTACATCAAACCAGTTGCTTAAGTGTGCGAGTTGTATTTGTTTCGCCCAATTGCTTTTAATTTGTGCATGGTCATATGTTCCGCGTCGTTAAGCAGCAATGTATAATAAATCATTATGTTATTTTATGATACTATCTTTTGTTGGTGATCTTATCTTAAACTAGTACCCGTCATGTAATAATTACTTCAATTAATTGTATTTATTATTTCTTACTCGTTTCTCAATTATCACCCAATACTTCAACGGAATAATCAAATAATAAAGTACGGATAAAGCTAATAAATGTATATATGCATGCATTAGGTGATAATGTTGTACTCAGTATTTCGACTATTCAACCGATCGTTCATGCATTCTAATTATAATAATATTATATTCATGTATCCTTCTGTACATGCATGCGTGCATGAATGGGTCGATTTGATCGTCCATATGTCCGTCCATACTGATCAACTGATGGCCATTCATAGTAAGGAGATCATAATACATGACATATGCACGTTTTGCTACTATCTTCTTACATGGAGGTACGAACGGACGCATGTATACCTAATTATGTAATACTGTAACGAAAAAACACATACGCAATATCATATTCGAGCGCGTGCTTGCATTATTATCTAAATGATATGAGGGCCCATATATATATCGCACATGATTCTATTTTGCCAAATTTAATATTATTTCATTTGTACTAGCTAGCATTGTCGTTACAAGTGCCTTTGTCCCGTGCCAATTTCAAGGCATTATAAGTTGTGTAAATGAACGGTTACTGTGTTAATTATGTAAAATATGCGTGAGGATACACATATATACGATATTCGTAAATTAAGAAAAGTATATTGTTGTTTTGACATAGCAAAATGTACTAGAACATGTATTGAGTTAAAAGAATGAAAATGCTTTGTATGTGACGTGATGTTGGAATCACTTCCACGCTATATTCTCTATATTCTTATTTATTTTACATTGTGATATATCCGAACATCGGCAAGCAAGCAAACACATATGCGCATATATTGCAGCCACTATATCCAGTAGGAAATGTTGTTTACAATGTTATATTTGTTTACTGCTAAACGGTCTAAGATTTTGATTTCAAACAAAGGCCGTTTCACCTTCGTAAGTAAAAGTGTAAATTTAATATATATCATGTATATACATGTAATACAATATCCTAGGATGGTTTTGTGCTAAGAAGTTTGACAAGCTTCATATGTGTCGTGATACTAGTATGTTTTTGAAATTACTACCAAACAACATTCTCATGATAAGTATGTTACATTCTGATACATGTACATTCGCAAGCATAGATCATCGGCGTAACTTCTACAGCCATTATTTCCACGTAGAGAGGTGTTATTTGTTATAACAAAAGGGTGTCATCTTAATATAAAATATATCTAATGCAATACATATGACAATACATAATGGTAAATTTTAAAATCACTGCCACGAAATATTCTTGGGGTTTTATATTACATTATGTCACTATTGCCGCCATATTATTTCCGGCAGGGTTGTGCAATTTGCGATAACAAAAGTGTGTCATTTTAATATAACATATATCTAATCTAATACATATGACAATACATTATGATACATTTTAAAATCACTGCCACGAAATATTCATAAGATTTAATATAAAAATATGTCACTATTGCCGACACCATGGACCCAGACTACATTATTTTGTATATAATCAACTCATTAAGATACGTACTACTAATACAGATAAAGAAGCAGCTATGATGAACTGTGTCATAATTATTAATTAAAGCGTTACTAAGAGTTTTGAGTTTCTACGTTTTTATTAAGATACATACTGTCCTTTTTATGTGTTACTTTAAGTCCTTATGAGCAGAATATATGCCAAAATTATTAATTTAATCTAAAATATGTCACTGTTTTATTTTTCTTTTGTTTGTGCTGCCACATTTATTATTTGTACACACGTAGGTTTAATATACCCGTGTTGTGTCAATATATTTAAGTTTCCAAACTCTTTCGAAAATGGTCGGCTGGTTGTTTTCAATTTAAAATTTAAGGGTATTTTTTATCCGTTCTTATCAAGTACCTTATCATATGTAATATTTGCAATATAAGTTGTAATGGTCATCTTTGAAAAGTATGATTTAGTTACATTTGTCTCGTATAAAGGTCATATAAACAAAATTATATTCACATTCTTTAACCTTCAGATTACAAATGTTACATTTTTATTTTTTCGAACCAATATTATTTTATTGATTTGAATCTTTTTTTTATAATCAAATACAGAGGATATTTATTTAATGCAATGCAAGATCGTATATTATTTCATGAGTAGTCATAGGAACAATATTTTCACTAGTGGGCGTACATTTATGTTATATACAAATTATTAAATGCGCGAGATTAGCTGAAACGTCACACAAGTTTTGTGTAAAGTGACATCAAAATTATGACGTCGTTGTGATTCCAAAATTGTCGATCACTGTTGTGGTGAAAAGATAGTGCCACACTTACTGCGTCGTTGTCGCTTAATTATATTTGTTTTTAACTTTATTATGTGTTTTCTGTTATTTAAAAAGGCCGAAGTTTACACTGACGATTAGGGTATTCACATAATTTCAAAAAATAAACATACACGGAAAGTTAAAAGTAGATCTAGTTCCATATAACCAAGAGCGAAATGATCAAACATTATCATTCACTCGACATAGAGTGAAATGATCGGGTAATCATTCACTGGTATTCTCAGGTCATTCACCGCATAGCATGAGATAAAAAAAAACTTTCTACAAAAAGACAATATGCGATAAGTCTTTTTAAATTATTCATCACACTGTACTTGTATTCACATTAAGCCTAGTTGTTCGAGTGTGGTTTTGATTTGTGTCGCTCAATACCTTTTGTTTTGTATATAGTTTTATGTTCCACGTCATAGTGCAACAATGCATATGTTATTTGTATGATGCAATCGATGGCTGATAATATAATATTAGACAATTATCAACGTATTTCCAAAAATACTGTATTGGTACCAACAGAATTCAGTGGGATAGAAAAAACCCATGTACTACTTATACATATTTACATAAGTGCATGTATTAGAAGATAATAGTGTATGCAATAGTTCGTCCGTACGTACGTACATCCTAATTAAAGATCAAAATATATGCATGTTTTTGCCTTACAAGCATGCACGCGTGGATGGGTCGTTTGTTTCGTATGTATGGGCGAATGATATATTGACCGAGTTAGGAATTAGGCGATTTGTTTTCCAAGTCGCCATGACTAGTCAGAATGTATCTTTTAATTCGTCGTTTGTCTCAAAACCTGTATCTGATTATTAATATTGCCGTCCAAAACATTTGTAAACATCGCCGATGCATGGTTTCTTTCATATTAAGGTTGGTACTTAAAAACAAACTAACACGATACAACGAAGTCCTATGTAACCATAGGAGTCAAGTGAAAACTGGATTGTGTCCTCGCTGCTCATATGGTTTACAAATTACGCCACACATTTATCGCGTTTTGTGTTCTGAATATCTATTAAACACTTTCCATCAGCTATATACTATTCCGTTTTGTGTCACGCGATAACTTTCACCCGAATACGCCATTTACTGATTTAAAATAACGCGCTGTAGAAACGTCCTATCTATCATGCCATCGTTTTAACTTGGCACGTCTCAATATAGCTCATCATACTCAACGGTCATGCCTGTAGAATGTAACGGTCGAATTCTTCAAAGTATTTGAAAGTACGGACGCCTGATTCTGCAGCTGTATTATGGAGGAACACAAATTGTTTTATATCGACAACGAGAACACATTCTAAATGAGATACGAGGTCACATGGTAAATTAGACTTAACTATTTTAGGTTATTAGGTTACCTGGTTTTAAGGCTGATCTGACAGGGCATTTAACAGGAATATAAAAGTAATCAAGCCTATGTTCACCTATTGTTATTGTTTGGTATAATAACATATATATCACACCCCATAGGAGATACAACGTATTGTCAATCCTCGAAATGTGAATGTGAATCTCGGCTTATGCCTCGTTTGACATTACCCTTCTCGGGTTGACAATACTTTGTTTTTCAGATTTCGAAAACGAACTAACGTCGTTTTTGTCTTCGTAAATAAAGTAAAACACGTCTATGTTTAATACTCATCAATTCCGAATGGTGTAAATTTACCATACATGTAATAAAATATATTAGAATATTTACTTTGCTAAACATATGAACCAACTCCCAATATAACGTGAAACGCATATTGTTGAAACTACTGCCAATTAATATTTATAGAATTTTCTTAGACTTTTACATCGCCAAGAATTGAGAATATTTGTTACTATGACCGCCTCTGTTTCCGTTAGGGTGATCTCGTTTACAATAACAATAATTTTGTCGCCCAGAATGCGACAGTGTTCCTACGTCGTTATTACGAGATATGTATATGTTGTATTAAGGTACATAACTGTCCAGTTTTATAAGTTAATATAAGTACTTATGAGCAGAATATATGTCATAATTATGAATGTGATCTAAAATGTATTTTATTTTTCGTTTGTTTGTACTGCCACATTTATTGTTTGTATACACCTAGAGTTATTCTACGGGCGTTGTGACAGTATAATTAAGTTTCCAACCTGTTTCGAAATTGGTCGGCTGCTTGTTAACGCTTTTAAAGATTCAGGATTTTGTTTTTATTATGAGTTCTTATAAATTATCTAATTACATTTATTATTAGTAGTATAAGTATTTATATGACATTCATCTTTGACAATAATGATTCAAGTACATATCAGCATGAATGTTATAGAAACAAAATTATATTCACATTATTTATTCTTCAGATTACAACATTTGCATTTTTATTTTTTCGAGCAATATTATTGTATCGATTTGTGTCTGTTTTTGTAATCAATACGATGATAAAAATCTCTTCGAATATAAAGCATGCGATAAGTGTTCTTTAATTATTTCTCTCACGGTACTGGTGATGTTTATAACGAACAGTTGTTAATCGTTGTTTAACATGATCGTAAGTCAATGTTTATTTTTTAGCTCATTTGAGCACAACGTGCTCATGGTAAGCTTCTGTGATCGCCTTTTTTCCGTCGTGCGACGCTGGTCGTGCGTCGTGCGTTGTGCGTCGTACTTCGTGCGTCGTCAACATTTACCGTGTGAACACTCTAAAGGCCACAATTATTGGCCCATCTTCATGACACATGGGCACAACATTTGTCAAAATGATATCTCGGACATTTTGAAACTGGGTCATGTGGGGTTCACAACTAGGTCACTAGTTCAAATTAAAGAAAAAGCTTGTGAACACTTAAGAAGAGACATTTTTGCCCAATCAACATGAAACTTGCTCAGAACATTTTGTTTTTATGATATCTCGGCTGAGTTCAAAAATGGTTCCGCTCCCTTGAAAAACATGGCCGCCAGGGGGCTGGACAATTTTCCTTATATGGCTATAGAAAAAGTGTATGAGCACTCTTTAAATCACATATTTTGGCCCAATGAACATAAAACTTGCTCAGAACCTATGTACACATGACAGCTCAGTCCAGTCTAGTTCGAAAATGGTTCCGGTCCGTTGAAAAACATGGCCGCCAGTGGGGTGGTGGTGGCAGTTCTCCTTATATGGATATAGGAAAAGCTTGTGAACACTCTAGAAGTAACGTGTTTTGCCCAATCAACATGAAACTAAATCAGAACCTTTGTTCTAATGATGTCTCGGCCGAGTTCGAAAATGGTTTCGGTCCGTTGAAAAACATGGCCGCCAGGTGGTGGGGCAGTTTTACTTTATGGCTATAGAAAAAGCTTGTGAACACTCTAAAAGTCACAGATTTTGCCCAATCAACGTGGAACTTGCTCAAAACCTTTGTTCTTATGATACCTCGGCCGAGTTCGAAAATGGTTTCGGTCCGTTGACAAACATTGCCGCAAGGGGGGGGGGGGGCAGTTTTCCTTTATTGCTAGAGGAAAAGCTTGTGAACATTCAAAAGTCACATTTTTTGCCGAATCCATATGAAACTGGATCAGAACTTTGTTTCTTTTAATGATATCTCGGCCGAGTTCGAAAATGGCTCCGGTCCGTTGAAAAACATGGCCGCTAGGGGGTGAGGCAGTTTTCCTTTAAGGCTTTAAACAAAGCTTGTTAACACTGTAGAAGTCACAATTTTTGCCCAATAAACATAAAACTTGTTCAGAACCTTTGCTCTTATGATACCTCGGCCGAGTTCGAAAATGGTTGCGCTCCGTTAACACAGCATGGCCGCCAGGGGGCGGGGCAGTTTTCCTTTATGGCTATAGGAAAAGTTTGTGAGCACTCTAGAAGTCACATTTTTTACCAAATCAACATGAAACTTGCTCAGAACCTTTGTTCTTATGATATCTCGGCCGAGTTCGAAAATGGTTCCGGTCCGTTAAAAAACATGGCCGCCGGTGGGTGGGACAGCTTTCGTTTTATGGCTATAGGAAAAGCTTGTGAACACTCTAGAAGTTACATTTTTTTGCCCAATCGTCATGAAACTTCTTCAGAACATTTGTCTTAATAATATCTCGGATGTGTTTGAATCTGGGTCATGTGAGGTCAAAAACTAGGTCACTATGTCAAATTGAAGGAAAGCTTGTTAACACCCTAGAAGTCACATTTTTAGACCATTCTTCATGAAACTTGGTCAGAACATTTGCCATATGTTATCTCGGCCGAGTTTGAATCAGGGTCATGTGGGGTCAAAACTAGGTCACTAGGTCAAATTGAAGAAAAGCATGTAAACACGCTTGAAATCACATTTTTGACCAATCTTCATGAAGTTTGGTTAGCACATTTTTCGCTATGATATATCGGCAGAGTTTGAATCTGGGTAATGTGGGGTCAAAAGCTAGGTCACTAGGTTAAATTGAAGAAAAAGATTGTAAATACTCTAAAAGTAACTTTTTGGCCCGTTCTTTATGAAACTTGGTCAGAACATTTGTCTCAATATCATCTCGATCGAATTCGAGTCTAGGTCATACGGGGTCAAACACTAGGCCACTAGCTAAAAATAAAGTAAAAGCTAGAAGTCACATTTTTTTTCTCAATCTTCATTAAACTTGGTCAGAACATTTGCCCAAAGGTATCTCGGCCGATTTCGAATCTAGGTCATGTGGGGTCAAAAACTAGGTCACTAGGTTAAATTGTAGATAAAGCTTGTTAACACTCTGGAAGTCACATTTTTTGTCCATTTTTCATGAAACGTGGTTAGAACATTTTGGTCAGTGCTATATCGTCTGAGTTCGAATCTGGGTCATGTGGGGTCATAAACTAGGTAACTAGGTCAAATTGAAGAAAAAGCTTGTTAACACTCTAGAAGTCACATTTGTTGCCCAATCTCCATGAAACTTGGGAAGAACATTTTCCCCAATTAACCCTCAACAGAGTACGAATCTGGGTCAAATATGATCAAAAACTAGGTCACTATGTGAAATTCGAGAAAAAGTTTGTAAATACTCTAAAAGTCACATTTTTTCCCCAATCCTCATGAAACTTGGTCAGAACATGTGTTTTAATGATATCTCGGTTGAGTTCAAAACTAGGTCACTAGGTCAAAAATTCAAGAAAAAGCTTTTTAACAATATAGGTCACTAGTTTTGTCCAATCTTTTTGAAACTTGCCCAGAACCTTAGTCCCAATGATATCTCGGCCGAGTTTAAAATCGGGTAATGTGGGGAGAAAAACTAGGTCACTAGGTTAAATTGAAAGAAAAGCTTGTGAATACTCTAGAAGTCACATTTTTTGCTTAATTAACATGAAACTTGGTCAGCACATTTGTTTTGATGATATCTCGGCCGAGTTTGAAAATGTTTCCACTACGTCGAACAACATGGTCGCCAGGGGGATGGGCAATTTTTCCTTATGTTGCTATAAAAAATGCTTGTTTAAACTCATTAAGTCACATTTCAACATGATACATGCTCAGAAACTTTATTCTTATGATATCTCGGCTGAGTATAAAAATGGTTCGGCTCCCTTGAAAAACAGAGCCGCCAGGTAGCGGGGCATTTTTATTATATGGCTATTGAAAAGGCTTGTAAACATTCCAGTGACATTTTTTTACCCAATCAACATGAAACATGCTCAGAACCTTTGTTCTTATGATATCTTGGCTGAGTTTGATAATGATTCCACTCTGCCTAAAAACGTGGCCGTCATGGGGCGGGGCAGTTTTCCTTATATGGATATATTGAAAACTTTAAAAGGCTTGTGAACAATTTAAAGGTCACATTTTTTGCAAAATCTTCATGAAACTTGCCCAGATCCTTGTTCCAATGATATCTCAACGGAGTTTGAAAATGGCTCATGTGTGGTCAAAAACTAGGTCACTAGGTCAATTAAAAAAAAAAAAAAAAGTCTAGTTTTGCCTAAATTTCTTGAAAATTGTTTAGAACATTTGTTTCAATCATATCTTGGGACATGTTCAAAACTGGGTTATTTGGGGTAAACAAACTAACCTACCATGGCAAAATTGAATAAAAAGCTTTAAAACATTCTTGAGGCCACATTTATAGGCCAATCATGACACAACTTGCTCAAAACAGTTTAGTTCCATAGCCTCTCAGGTGAGCGGCCCTAGGTTTAGCCCTCTTGTTTTATTTATGTGTAAGATTTACTTGTCCGTGTTTAAGCACGTGCATAAATTGTAACATTTCCGCGATTTCTCAAATTTTCAACTATTTTCAAAACATTATTACCGCCCATAATTATTGCAGAATAACACATACACTATACTTGGTATGCTTCTTTCCTATGGAAAACAAGCCGCATGTCGTGTTAGTATCATGTTTTAAAAATCTCTTCCACGCAATATTCTTCATATCGTATTACATATTATGTAACATTGGCAAGCAGCAAATATTGACTCCACTATTTCGGTTAGGGTGATGTCGTTTATAATGTTGTACTTAACTAAATATTTTCAGATTTCCATGAAGACGATAAGTACAGTTTTAAACTTCGATTGATAATAATGTTTATATTGCATACATATACGCGTAGTGCACTATACTAGAAAGGTTTTAAGCTAAAATTATTAACAAGCTTTATACATGAATGTTGTTGAAATCATTGCCAAACAATATTTTCAAGATTTCTGTCTTTGTGATACATTGTTAAGCCGGAAATATCATCGTCAGTATTGACGCCATTTTGTCCTGTAGTGTGACGTCATTCCCTATCACATTAATCATTTCCCCAGTTTGCGACAGGGTTGAAAGCTGACCGATAGGTAACAGATATGAATAGCTAACAATAAACAGGAACCTGTGCTTCAAGATCATTATTAAGGTACATTCTGTCCTTTGTTTATGTGTTCCTATAAGTCTTTATGAACAGAAAAACCACAACAACAACAACTGTTATTGGTAATGAAAGCCCACCGGTCCAAAACACAACCAATAATACATCACATGTGTCAGAGTAGTTGTAAATATAACATATATGTATAAAATATATGTAATTATAAACAATATGATATTAATCAAGTGAAAACAAAGTATAATTGATAGAATATGACTGATCTGCTAATGAAAACATAGAACGCATAAGGTGGTCATTTATGGACAGTGTAAATTAAATGTCCCATATGTAAGTGCTTAACATAATACTAACATGATTTAATTGAAAGCACCGGTAGATCTCAACGTAAATGCATTTTCTAAATACTTTATTAGGAATAAATTCTTCAACTTCTAGTGTCAGACATTATTGATATAAATAACTGATCACTGATAATGCCGGACAACCCAATCGTCTGGAATATTCATTTGCCGAAGGTCATTATATAATGGTCACATAATAAGAACGTGAATTTCGCTTTCAATTGTATAGACGTTCCGCGTTAAGCAAAACTTGCAAAATCTATCGTCTCTGTCTATATTCATATGTCGTCCTTTTTCAATCTTGAGGGTGAGGATAGACAAGTATTTTTCCGGGGTTATTACACTCTTGTAAAGTCTGTATGTCCGCGCTTCCGCTGAAGAGTTCACATCGGATAGTACAGTCTTTAAGTCTGTCAGTGAACATTTGCATGAAGACATTGGCGTCACCGAATTCATCGGCGATCCATGCGTAACCAAAACCGTATTGGAATAAACGATGTTTTACATGTGTTGCCCATGTGGGTCTACCAGCACGTCTAGTCACCGAAGCATACTGTAACATTGTCTGGGATAGCGGTCTGCGGGCATCGTAATAAGTTTGGTCCAATACTTAACACAACGTGACATGTAAGTAATAAACATAGGAAGTCTCCCACATTCACTTAGTGCAAAAAAGGAAGAGACATTTTGATTTAGGCAAGCCACATTTTTACAAAAAACGATGTGGGCCCTTTCAATTTGTCCGCACTCTTGGTAGACCCACACTTCCGATGAATACACAAATATTGGTTTCACGGTTGCGTCAAACAATTTAACCAATTTGATAACGAAATATCGAATTGATAACTTTGAACGCTTGAAGTTATATTGTTTCCTTCGTTTTAGTCCAGATTAGTTTCGTAGTAACGAAGGAGCCGAGGTATTTGTAATACGAGACCACATTTTCGCACTGTCTTAAAGGTCCTCTGTTTCTAAAGACCATTATTTTAGATTTGTCAGTGTTGACTTTCATGTTCGTTTCGTCACAAAACTCGCTGATATGGTTTATTTGGTCTTGGAGCTTTTTAACTGGTTCGGCAATAGTCGAAACGTCGTCTGCGAACAATAACGCATGCATTTCTGAGATATCGGATGTGATAAATATGCCATTGCCGCACTTCTATTTCATATATTTAATCAGGTCATTTATAAAGAGGCAACACTTATTGTAGAGCTTACACAGCCCTGTTTGGTTCCAACTTCACAAGGGAAGAGCGTTGTAAGGCCGCTTTTTAGTTTGACGCATGACTTATATGTACATGACTGTTAATTTGATTGTATTTGTTATTTTTGTATTGATTATAACGTGACCAAATGTATGTATGTAAAACATTTTAGTGTTTAGACGATGTACACTGTACAAGTCTTAATAAATATTTGTCTTGTCTTGTCTTGGTGTGTGTGCATGTATGAAATTCTTTTATAAAATCAACACAGAAAACATATATGCCACCATCATTGTTTGATAGGTATTTTTGGATCACCGCTTGAAGGTTACAAATATTATCCACTGTGGAATACCCGCGTCTAAATCCAACTTGAGATTCATCAATTACGGAGTACTTTTCCGACCACGCAGATGGGCGATTGCTTATAACTTTCATGTACAGTTTGCTAAGGCAGTTTACTACAGAAATAGTTATATAGTTATTTGGATCTGTTTTTGTCCCCTTTATACGTACTGGTGTGATGTTGTTTACATATGGCAGTGTGATGTGAATTGTAGACTTATACATTTCAATACATGTTCCGTCTATACCACAAGCACATCCGATGCAAAGGGAACGTAAACTGTTTACGATTTCTTTATCCTTTATTGCCGCATCAAGCTAGTCATGTTCGACATTTTGTTTGAGAGTCTCAAGAATTCCTTTGCTCGAAACAGCCTCTTCAGCAGTGCGATCTGTAAATAGTGTTTTGAAGTCATCAAACCAGACTTTACTCGAGATACTATTGGACTCTTCTACACGAGACAACGCAGTGTACCTTTTTATGAATCTCCAAAAGAAATTGAGATCGTAACTGTTGTCAACTAGTTAATTTCGCCTTTTATTTTCTAGATCTTTCCACTTAGCTTCAAACATATTTTACGCAGTTATGAGCATTTTACACATTTGGCGTTAGCACACTCACTGTCCCACCACTTGGGTTGGTTGTTGACGTTTTATTATTAATGTTGCTGTGTTTAAGCCTCATGTTTTCCCAGCCGTTTGAAATAATGATATAAAATCACGTTGACTCTCAATTATGATCTATAAGCAGCACTTTACTGGAAAGTGGTTTGAAATATCTAGATCGTCGACACAGAAATCAACAATGTATTCGAAAAGTTCCGTTGAGGCTAGGAAGTAGTCGACAACGCTCTTGCCGTTATTAGACGTGCACGTATATTCACCGTTTGTGTCACTGAATCTACCATTTAGCATATGTATTCCTTAATAGCAGCAGAGTTAAATGAAAGACAGACCGAATTTATTATATTCCGTGTCACATATATATGTCATATTTATGATTTAATCTGAAATGTAACACTTTTTATTTTTCGTCTGTTTGTACTGCCACATTTATTGTTTCTATACACCTAGAGTTAATCAACAAGTGTTGTTACAATATCATTAAGTTTCCAAACTCTTTCAAAATTCGTCTGCTGCTTGTTAACACTTTAAAAGACTAAGGATTTTAATTTTATTATGAGTTCTTATCAAGTAGTAATCACCATTGTTATTAGTAGTTGTCGTATTTATATGATGGTCATCTTTGAAAATAATGGTTCTCAGTATAAAGGTCATATAAACAAAATCATATTCACATTCTTTAACCTTCAGATAACAAAATTTGCACCTTTATTTTTAGGGCAATATTATTGTATTGATTTGTGTCTGTTTTTGCAATCTATACGATGATAAATCTGTCTTCGAAAAGAAAGAATGTGATAAGTGTTGTTTAATTATTCCTCTCACTGTACTGGTAATGTTTATAACGAACAATTAATCGTTGTTTTACATGATCGTATGTCAATATTGTTTTTTATTTCTGTGTAAGATTTACTTGTCCAGCCGCCTTTCACATTAAGCCTAGTTGTTAGAGTGTGGTTTTGATTTGTGTCGCTTAATATTATTTGTTTTGTATAAAGTATTATGTTCCACGTCATAGAGCAGAATTGTATATGGTATTTGTATGATGCAATCGATTGCTGATAATGTTGTTTTAGACAAGTATCAACTTATTTCCTAAACAAATGTATTATATCTAATTCTCTTCTTGATCAATACCTGCAGCATTCAGCGGGATTAAAAAAATCCAAGTGCTACTAACACATATTTACATATGTGCTTGTATTAGAAGATAATGCTGTATGCAAGCAATAGTTAGTCCTTACGTACGTACATCCGAATTAAAGATCAATATATATGCATGTTATATATATGGGCGAACGATATATTGACCGAATTAGGAATAGGGCGATTTGTTTTCGAAGTCGTCATGACTGGTCAGACGGTATCTTTTATTTCGTAGTTTGTCTCAAAACCTGTATCCGACTTTCTATATTGCCGTCTTAATTAATTTTGACAACGCCGATGCATGATTTCTTTGAGTGTTGGGTTGGCACTTAATAACAAACTAACACAGCACAACGCAATCCTTTGTAACGATAAGATTCAAGTGAAAACCGGGTTGTCGTCGTCACTGCTCATGTTATTTACAGATTACGCCACACATTGATCGCCTTTTGTGTTATGAATATCCATTAAACTTTCCATCAGCTATATAATATTCCGTTGTTTGTCACACGATAACTTTCGCCCGAATACGCCATGTTTATTACTGATTTAACTAAAGCGCTGTAGAAACTTTTTAGGCTGATCTTACAGGGCATTTGACAGGAAAATATATGTTATCTTGCCTGTGTCCACTTGTTTTTATTGTTCGGTATAATAAAATGCATATCACACCCCACAGGGTGTGATTCAATCGCAATAAGTTGCATTAAATGTGTTAAAATTATGAAAACGAAATCCTTCCAGATAATGAAGGAGTTTACTTGTGATGGCAGTGGTTACTATTTTTTATCACTTACATTAAGTTAATAACCCGGCCGTATATAAATCGCAATTGCCGAGAGGTTTGCAAGTTCGACTTTTGAGGTCTGAGTTTTGAACCACGGTTATGTTATATGCTTTTTTGGTTAGTATACTTGATCCTTTTAGTTCAGATGTTTACTTGTCATGTTCAGACGGTTTATGGCATATTTAAAAAAACAATTACAAAAATCTGTAAACATGACCCTTTTAAAGTTGCATCCAACACATTATTTCTATTTGCATAATTTAATATTTTTTATTTTACATTTTTCAAAGAGACGATCGACGCCTATGTATAGAAAGTAAAGTGTAAAAGAAATAAAAGATGTTTATAAAGGACTAATGAAATTCAATATACCATACACGTGATAAGTACTCTTAAACGTACAGGGTGGTAAATTATAAATTATCAATAGGAATGTTTTTCAAGCGAAGCTGTTTTTGTAGTTTAAAACTGCAATGAGTCTTGTCTCATGTGTACTAGCTAAATGCAGCGATATCAATACAGACCACATTTGTTGCGTATTTACACAGGCTGTTTCATATGCTAGCGTTCTAAGGACACAGTTTATATAATTTTGTATATAATTCACTAAATAATATGATAATATAAATGCCATACGAAGTACTCTTAGGAATATTACCATCTATAAAAGGGAAATTAACAGTATCAAAATTGAAATTATCAGGTTTGTCATGCAGACTAGTTTGCACTTTATAGTTACTAATATACGTAAATCTAAAAACGCAGCATCAGTACTCGAAGAACACGATTTACTTATTGTAAACTCTTTGGGGTTAATCTTTTTGATATTTTCAAAAAAATCGGAGTATCAATATTTAACACGTTATCAATATATCAACTAGTTTTGTTAAATACTTGAATTTAATTTGAATGCCTTTCTTTAGACAAACTAAGCATAAAATCTCTTTCATACTAGAATCTGCTATAAGGATGTCAAGATAAATTTTGGTATTGAATGTGTCTTTGGAGCGAAATTATGTGACCCGCCGTTGTAAATTGTTCATCTTACTGTATCAATGCTTTTTATGAAGAAGAGCCAACCGTTGTTTTCTAATGATCATAAGTGATGTTTTAATTTCTCCGTACGATTTACTTACTCAGTCGTCATGTACATCAAACTAGTTGTGTAAGTGTGAGAGATTTATTTGTTTCGCCCAATTCCTTTTAATTAGTGCATGGTAATATCTTCCGCGTCGTTAAGCAGCAATGTATAATACTGTTATTTTTATGATACTATCTTTTGTTGTTGATTTTATCTTCAACTAGTAGCCGGCATGTAAAAATTACTTCAAATAATGGTATTTATTTTATTTCTTACTCTTTTCTGAATTTTCACGCAAGATTTCAACGGAATAATCAAATAATAAAGTACGGATATAAATGTACATATGCATGCATTAGGTGATAATGTTGTATTCAGTATTTCGACTATTCAACCGCTCGTTCATGCATTCTAATTATTATCATATTATATTCATGTATTCTTCTGTACATGCATGCGTGCATGCAAGGGTCGATTTGTTCGTCCGTATGACCGTCCATACTGTTGAACTGATGGCCATTGATAGTAAGGAGATAATAATACATGACATATGCACGTTTTCCTACTACCTTCGTTCAGGGAGGTACGAACGGTAGCATGTATACCTAATTATGTAATACTGTAACGAAAACACACATACGCAATATCCTATTCAAGCGCGTGCTTGCATAATTATCTAAATGACTAGTAATAATTACGGAAAAGTATTTTGAAATCTGGTCAGTGGTTTTGACAAGAGCATTTTCAAAGTGTCTTTAAGTTTTTTAATAGCAATATGAGGACCCACATATATATCGCACATGATTCTATTTTGCAAAGTCTAATATTATTTAATGTGTACTAGCTAGCGTTGTCGTTAAAAGTGCCGATCGGCCTTGCCAATTTCAAGGCGTTGTAACTTGCGTAAATGCACGGATAGTTTCGTAAAATCTGCGTAAGAATACAAATATATACGATATGCATAAATTAAGAAAAGTATATTGTTATTTACATTGCAGAGGCATTTTATTAGGGAAGGGGTGTACATTCATAATCGTATGAACGCAATGCCGCATCACCGGCGTTGTAATATCGGTGTTTTTTTATGCAAATCGTATTTCGACCTGTTGTTCTTATATGATCTAAGATGTCTTATACTGTTCAATGTTACTCTTTTTTGTATAAATTTGTATAAATTTATTGTTAACGTTTGATTGAATGATTTTATAATTAATATATATGAACAGTTCGTTCCATTTTTCTTCTACAATAATCAATTTGACATTTTTTTCACTTAAATTGCTGGATAGGATTCTACCAAGCAAGGTATTCATGTGTTATTATTAAAGGAAGCCATTTCGCTAGCATGTAATATGTACATGTTATGGTTTTTAAAGTAAACATTACTTTTCTTAGAAGCGAAAACAGAAAATCTTCACGTAACATCGAAGTAGCTTGAAAATGGATTTGATTTCATGTTGATGTCATTTTGTGTTTATTTGCTAGATGCATGTAAATTGTCTAATTGATTGTGCATTTATATCACAGTATGATGAATTGTTTAACATGTACAATTAGAAAAAATGCATTTTGAGATTTACATTGAAATGTTATCCTTTCTGCGAAAAGTTATGCCCAGTCAAAGCAAAGAGCTTAGATATTGTATAGAATTATTCATGATGTGGATTTACCGTATGTAGTCTTACTAACAAAGCATCTCTTATTTTATACTTAAGCATTAATGATGTTTGGTGCTTGTTGGCTATACCGGCCGAATATCGGGCAATATCGACAGCTTAAGACGTGAAAAAAAAAAAGTGTTTCTGTGTTGATATTACCCCTTAAGAAAATCCGCAACGTAGTGTGTAGCCGTTTTTACTTGATACTACTAACGAATGAAAAAATCGTTGTCGACTAAGTCAAATTTATACAACTGTTTGTCTTTTCACTGTCAATCTGGTAATATCGACACATTTCGAGTAATATCGACACTTTCCATAATCCCAAATTAACAAGAATATTTACACTATTAGTTTGCGTTTTTGTCACTTAAAAGTAATTAAGAGTGTATCTGATGTATGTTTATATTAAACTTATTTCTTAACTTATGTGCGCATCCGTCTATAACTGAGACATACATTTATCATCTATGCATTGTTCCTATTATTTTATCGACCCGCAAATTTCAATGAAGACTAATTAATGAGAATGAAACATATGTGCATCAGCTAGATATTTTGAAGAAGTCAACAAATGATGTTTTTGTTAACACCTATCAACTTGTCAAATGCAAAGATGCGTCTGAATTTAAACTTGATTGATACTTTCTCGCTAGCGCGTTTTTGAACGGGAACGTACGAAAAGCAAGCCATCAATTTCAGTGTTAGATTCTAGGAAGCAATATTCCCGCTCGTGTGCGCATGCGTTTAAAAAAAATCTTATACACGGCAGTAAACGCACTATTATACAGATGAATTCTGCCCCAACGTGTCAATACAAATCTATCCGAAGGATTCAAATTAATTTTCTCCCTCACTGCGTTCGTCCGAATATAAATGAATTATTTATGAAATAATTGACGGGTAACTGTTGGTTATTGCGGTAATAACCAACTGTTTGGAGTTCCGATGCGTAGGAATTAAACCACGAGGGCGGTCGCCCGAGTGATTTGATAACAAGCATCGGAACGACAAACTGTTGCTTATTACCGCAATAACCAACTGCTACCCGTTAATTATTTCGATTCTAACACGCTCTTATATAAAATTAGTATTTTTAAAGGTTATGAATGAGAACTATATTTATCTATACTCCGCCCATTTTCCGACAAGACAATTCACACGTGCGTTTCAGTGACGTCAATAAATCATAACAATTCAAAATGACGTCAGCTTTATTGATAAACATTGAGCGAATGACGTCATACTTATCGATATAATACAGTGAACATATGATGCTAAAAAGCGCAAATTAAAAGCATATTAACAAGACGTAAACGTTTTTGCGAACTTAAGTATAAAATGTGTAGTACAATTGTGGTTTTAGTGTGCTACATAATGCGGAAAATGATCTATTTGTCACAATTTGCTATCGCGCGTTAAAGCACTTGCATTTTACGGAACAATTTCTTCGAATTTCCGAAACTATTTAAAAACATTAGGCTCCGCCCATTATTTGTTGCAGAATAACCCACAGTTATTTCCTTCTTTATCTACGCACCACTAGCAGCGTGCCGTGGTAGAATTCCTTACTCACAACATGTACAGCACTTATACAACCATAATAGACAAACACATAGTTCTTTATGAGGGGGACCGCTTTTCTTTTATTTATATGTAACACCGTTTTACTGTACGCTTATATACTACATTGGTTTAAAATTAGTCTGGATATCGTTTACGCATATAAGCTAACTTGTTACGCACAAAAAGAGTAACAAAACAACTCATTTTGTCTATACTCCGCCCATCTTGCTACAAAGTATATTCACGCGCGCACTTCAGTGACGTAAATAAATAAAAACAAAACAATATGACGCCGTCTTCATTAATAATAAATGAGCGAATGACGTCAGATTCATTGCTACAAATCAAACAACCGATATGACGTCATTTTTTGGATGCTGTAACATGCCAACAAACACAAATACATTTTAATTTTCAATAACATGTACGGTTTGTGTGTTTGTGTGTTTATAAAATGTATCATTAAATATGTGTTTTTGTAACATTACATTATACAGAAACCGTATGTTTGTTACTATTTTGCGAATGCGCGTTTAAGCTCGTGTATTTTATTTCAAAATCCCCGCAATTTCTAAAGAACTATTTTCGGAACATTAGGCTCAGCCCATAATTATTGAAAAATAACCCATACATTGTACTTGGTTTGCTTCTTTGGGTTAGATACCAGTAATTCCAATTCCCATAGGGTCCCATTATAAAACGGCAAACTTCCCAAGCATTTTTCTAGCATTTCCTTTATTTCAGATAGTGAAAGCCTGTTTTCAATTTAAAGATCAATCTGTCGTCTTTCAAATTTTGCAATAAAACAGATATGGCATGTTACTTCTAAGGAAATGCATCTAACTTGAATGCAGGCACCGGTAGAAAACAGGGTTTCGGCAAAAAGCACCATACCACAGTAAACACACCCAAAAGATCACCTTTCAAGTTAGTCTCCAATGAAATGCACCAAAATGTTGCAGCTACGCATAGGATATTAGAAGTAACCACAAAAGGTATATCTGAGATTGCTAAATGGCTTTTATGCCAGGAGAAAAGAGGAACTCCTTAGTAATAGGCACTACTTTTGAATGGACCACGCAGGGATACACAATGATTTACTGGTTTCTAACCTTGGCCTGTGGAAAACATGCCGCATATCGTGTTAGAATCATGTTTTTTTAATTCTCTTCCACGCAATATTCTTCATATGTTATTACATATTATGTAATAAATTCGTAGTTTGTCTCAAAATCTGTATCCGTTTATCAATATTGCCGTCCAAAATTATTTTAGACATCGCCGATGCATGGTTTCTTTGAATGTTTAGTTGGTACTTAAAACAAACTAATGCGCCCCAACGCAATACTATGTTACGATGTGAATCAAGTGAAAAAAAAATTGTGTCGTCACTGCTTACATGTATATTATTTACATATTACGCCACACATTTATCGCGTTTTGTGTTCGAATAGCCAATAAACGCTTTCCAGCTGCTATATACTATTCCTTTATGTCTCACATGATAACTTTCGCCCGAATACGCCAGGTTTATTACTGCATTAACCTAACGCGCTGTAGAAACTTCCTATCGATAACGCCATCTTTTAAACTTGACACGTCTAAATATAGCTTAACATATCCAACGGTCATGCCTGTAGAAAGTTACGGTCAAATTCTGCAAAGCATACGATAGTATGGACGCCTGATTCTGCAGTTTAATTATCGAGGAACCAAAATTGTTTTAGTTTGAAAACAGGAACACATTTTAAATGATGAAAATAATCCGTCAGAGCTACTGACAGAATTAAGAGGTAAATTAGCCTTAAAACTTTTATGTTATTAGGTTATCTGGTTATTAGGCTGATCTTAAAGGGCATTTGACAAGAAAATATATGTTATCTTGCCTGTGTTCACTTGTTTTTATTGTTCGGTATAATAGAATGTATATCATACCCCATATATTGTGATTCAATCGCAATTAGTTGCATTAAATGCGTTAAAATTATAAAAACGAAATCCTTCCATATAAGGAAGGAGTTTACTTGTGTTGGCAGTGGTTACTGTTTTTTATCACTTACATTCAGTATATAAATCGGAATTGCAGAGAGGTTTGCACGTTCAACTTGCAAGTTTTTTTTTTCTGAGTTTTGAACCACGGTTATTTGTTATGCTTTTTTCGTTATTATAATTGATCCTTTTAGTTCAGATGTTTATTTGTCATGTTAAGACGGTTTATGGCATATTGCAAAAACAATTACAAAAATCTGTGAACATGACCCTTTTAAAGTTGCACAGTATTCTTATTTGCATAATATAATATTTTTTATTTTTTATTTTTCAGATCGACTATTGCCGCCTATGACAAGTAAGCTAAGTTTAAAAGAAATAAATGATGCTTATAAATAATTATTAACACGTTATCAATGTGTCAACTAGTTTTATTAAAGCTTTGAATTTAATTTGAATGCCTTTCCTTAGACAAACTAAGCATACAATCTCTTTCATACCAGAATCTGCTATAAGGATGTCAAGATAATTTTTGGTATTGAAAGTGTCTTTGGAGCGACAGTATGTGACCCGCCTTTGTGAATTGTTCATCTTACTGTACGGATGATTTTATGAAGAAGAACCAACCGTTGTTGTATAATGATCATAAGTGTAGTTTTGATTTCTCCGTAAGATTTTCTTACTCAGTCGCCATGTACATCAAACTACATTTAAGTGTGAGAGTTTTATTTATTTCGCCAAATTCCTTTTAATTTGTGCATGGTAATATCATCCGCGTCGTTAAGCAGCAATGTATGATAATGTTATTTTTATGATACTATCTTTTGTTGTTGATTTTATCTTAAACTAGTAGCCGGCATGTAAAAATTACTTCAAATAATTGTATTTATTATTTCTTACTCTTTTCTGAATTTTCACGCAAGATTTCAACGGAATAATCAAATAATAAAGTACGGATATAGCTAATAAATGTACATATGCATGCATTAGGTGATAATGTTGTATTCGGTATTTCGACTATTCAACCGCTCGTTCATGCATTCTAATTATTATCATATTATATTCATGTATTCTTCTGTACATGCATGCGTCGATTTGTTCGTCCGTATGTCCGTCCATACTGTTGAACTGATGGCCATTGATAGTAAGGAGATAATAATACATGACATATGCACGTTTTGCTACTACCTTCGTACAGTGAGGTACGAACGGACGCATGTATACCTAATTATGTAATACTGTAACGAAAACACACATATGCAATATCATATTCAAGCGCGTGCTTGCATAATTATCTACATGACTAGTAATAATTATGGAAAATTATGTTGAAATCTGGTCAGTGGTTTTTGACAATAGCATTTTCAAAGTGTCTTTAAGTTTTTTAATAGCAATATTAGGACCCATATATATATCGCACATGATTCTATTTTGCAAAGTCTAATATTATTTAATGTGTACTAGCTAGCGTTGTCGTTAAAAGTGCCGATCGGCCTTGCCAATTTCAAGGCGTTATAACTTGAGTAAATGCACGGATAGTTTCGTAAAATCTGCGTAAGGATACAAATATATTCGATATGCATAAATTAAGAAAAGTATATTGTTATTTACATTGCAGAGGCATTTTATTAGGGAAGGGATGTACATTCATAATCGTATGAACGCAATGCCGCATCACCGGCGTTGTAATATCGGTCTTTTTTTTATGCAAATCGTATTTCGACCTGTTGTTCTTATATGGTCTAAGATGTCTTATACTGTTAAATGTTACTCTTTTTTGTATAAATTTGTATAAATTTATTGTTAACGTTTGATTAAATGATTTTATAATTAATATATATGAACAGTTCGTTCCATTTTTCTTCTACAATAATCAATTTGACATTTTTTTCACTTAAATTGCTGGATAGGATTCTACCAAGCAATGTATTCATGTGTTATTATTAAAGGAAGCCATTTCGCTAGCATGTAATATGTACATGTTATGGTTTTTAAAGTAAACATTACTTTTCTTAGAAGCGACCACAGAAAATCTGCACGTAACATCGAAGTATCTTGAAAATGGATTTGATTTCAATGTTGATGTCATTTTGTGTTTATTTGCTAGATGCATGTAAATTGTCTAATTGATTGTGCATTTATATCACAGTATGATGAATTGTTTAACATGTACAATTAGAAAAAATGCATTTTGAGATTTATATTGAAATGTTATCCTTTCTGCGAAAAGTTATGCCCAGTCAAAGCAAAGAGCTTAGATACTGTATAGAATTATTCATGATGTGGATTTACCGTATACTGTAGTATTTACTAACAAAGCATCTCTTATTTTATACTTAAGCATTAATAATGTTTGGTGCTTGTTGGCTATACCGGCCGAATATCGGGCAATATCGACACCTTAAGACGTGAAAAAAAATCTGTTTCTATGTTGATATTACCCCTTAAGAAAATCCGCAACGTAGTGTGTAGTCGTTTTTACTTGATACTACTAACGAATGAAAAAATCGTTGTCGACTAAGTCAAATTTATACAACTGTTTGTCTTTTCACTGTCAAGCTGGTAATATCGACACATTTCGAGTAATATCGACACCTTCCATAATCCCAAATTAACAAGCATATTTACACTATTACTTTGCGTTTTTGTCACTTAAAAGTAATTAAGAGTGTATCTGATGTATGTTTATATTAAACTTATTTCTTAACTTATGTGCGCATCCGTCTATAACTGAGACATACATTTATCATCTATGCATTGTTCCTATTATTTTATCGACCCGCAAATTTCAATGAAGACTAAGAAATAAGAATGAAACACGTGTGTATCAGCTAGATATTTTGAAGAAGTCAACAAATGATGTTTTTGTTAACACCTATCAACTTGTCAAATGCAAAGATGCGTCTGAATTTAAACTTGATTGATACTTTCTCGCTAGCGCGTTTTTGAACGGGAACGTACGAAAAGCAAGCCATCAATTTCAGTGTCAGATTCTAGGAAGCAATATTCCCGCTCGTGTGCGCATGCGTTTAAAAAAAATCTTATACACGGCAGTAAACGCACTATTATACAGATGAATTCTGCCCCAACGTGTCAATACAAATCTATCCGAAGGATTCAAATTAATTTTCTCCCTCACTGCGTTCGTCCGACAATAAATGAATTATTTATGAAATAATTGACGGGTAACTGTTGGTTATTGCGGTAATAACCAACTGTTTGGAGTTCCGATGCGTAGGAATTAAACCACGAGGGCGGTAGCCCGAGTGATTTGATAACAAGCATCGGAACGACAAACTATTGCTTATTACCGCAATAACCAACTGTTACCCGTTAATTATTTCGATTCTAACACGCTCTTATATAAAATTCGTATTTTTAAAGGTTATGAATGAGAACTATATTTATCTATACTCCGCCCATTTTCCGACAAGACAATTCACACGTGCGTTTCAGTGACGTCAATAAATCATAACAATTCAAAATGACGTCAGCTTTATTGATAAACATTGAGCGAATGACGTCATACTTATCGATATAATACAGTGAACATATGATGCTAAAAAGCGCAAATTAAAAGCATATTAACAAGACGTAAACGTTTTTGTGAACTTAAGTATAAAATGTGTAGTACAATTGTGGTTTTAGTGTGCTACATAATGCGGAAAATGATCTATTTGTCACAATTTGCTATCGCGCGTTAAAGCACGTGCATTTTACGGAACAATTTCTTCGAATTTCCGAAACTATTTAAAAACATTAGGCTCCGCCCATTATTTGTTGCAGAATAACCCACAGTTATTTCCTTCTTTATCTACGCACTACTAGCAGCGTGCCGTGGTAGAATTCCTTACTCACAACATGTACAGCGCTTATACAACCATAATAGACAAACACATAGTTCTTTATGAGGGGGACCGCTTTTCTTTTATTTGTATGTAACACCGTTTTACTGTACGCTTATATACTACATTAGTTTAAAATTACTCTGCATATCGTTTACGCATATAAGCTAACTTGCTACGCACAAAATGAGTAACAAAACAACTCATTTTGTCTATAATCCGCCCATCTTGCTACAAAGTACATTCACGCGCGCACTTCAGTGACGTAAATAAATAAAAAACAAAACAATATGACGCCGTCTTCATTAATAATAAATGAGCGAATGACGTCAGATTCATTGCTACAAATCAAACAACCGATATGACGTCATTTTTTGGATGCTGTAACATGCCAACAAACACAAATACATTTTAATTTTCAATAACATGTACGGTTTGTGTGTTTGTGTGTTTATAAAATGTATCATTAAATATGTGTTTTTGTAACATTACATTATACAGAAACCGTATGTTTGTTACTATTTTGCGAGTGCGCGTTTAAGCACGTGCATTTTATTGTAAAATCCCCGCGATTTCTAAAGAACTATTTTCGAAACATTAGGCTCCGCCCATAATTATTGAAAAATAACCCATACATTTACTTGGTTTGCTTCTTTGGGTTAGATACCCGTAATTCCAATTCCCATAGGGTCCCATTATAAAACGGCAAACTTCCCAAGCATTTTTGTAGCATTTCCTTTATTTCAGACTGTGGAAGCCTGTTTTCAATGTAAAGATCAATCTGTCGGCTTTGATATTTTGCAATAAAACCGATATGGCATGTTACTTCTAAGAAAATCCATCTCTCTTGAATGCAGGCACCGGTAGAAAACAGGGTTTCGGCAGTCATATTTCGACAAAAGCCCCATACCACAGTAAACACACCCAAAATATCACCTTTCAAGTTAGCCTCCAATGAAATGCACCAAAATGTTGCAGACACGCATAGCATATTCGAAATAACTACAAAAGGTATGTCTGAGATTTCTAAATGGCTTTTATGCCAGGAGAAAAGAGGAACTCTATAGTGATAGGCACTACTTTTGGAAGGACCACGCAGTGATACACAATGATTTACTGGTATCTAACCTTTGCCTATGTAAAACATGCCGCATATCGTGTTAGAATCAAGTTTTTTTAAATCTCTTCCACGCAATATTCTTCATATGTTATTACATATTATGTAATAAATCTTAAAATCTGTATCTGTTTATCAATATTGCCGTCCAAAATAATTTCAGACATCGCCGATGCATGGCTTCTTTGAATGCTAAGTTGGTACTTAAGACAAACTAATGCGCCCCAACTCAATCCTATGTTACGATGGGAATCAAGAGAAAACTTGTTTGTGTCGTCACTGCTTACATGTATATTATTTATAGATTACACCACACGTTTATCGCGTTTTGTGTTCGAATATCAAATAAACGCTTTCCAGCAGCTATATACTATTCCTCTTTGTGTCACACGATAACTTTCGCCCGAATACGCCAGGTTTATTACTGCATTAACCTAACGCGCTGTAGAAACTTCCTATCGATAACGCCATCTTTTTAAACTTGACACGTCTAAATATAGCTGAACATACTCAACGGTCATGCCTGTAGAATGTTACGGTCAATTCTGCGAAGTATTCGAAAGTATGGACGTCTGATTCTGCAGTTTTGTTATGGAGGAACCAAAATTGTTTTATTTCAAAAACAGGAACACATTTTAAATGATGAAAGTAATCCGTCAGAGCAACTTAAAGAATTAAGAGGTAAATAAGCGTTAAAACTATTATGTTATTATGTTACATGGTTATTAGGCTGATCTTAAAGGGCATTTGACAAGTAAATATAAGTTATCTTGCCTGTGTTCACTTGTATTTATTGTTCGGTATAATAAAATGTACATCACACCCCACAGAGTGTGATTCAATCGCAATTAGATGCATTAAATGCGTTAAAATAAAAATAAAAAAACGAAATCCATCCAGATAAGAAAGGAGTTTACTTGTGATGGTAGTGGTTACTGTTTTTAATCACTTACATTCAGTAAATAACCCGCCAGTATATAAATCAGAATTGACGAGAGGTTTGCACGTTCGACTTGCACGTTTTTTATGAGTTTTGAACCACGTTTATTTATTATGCTTTTTTCGTTATTATACTTGTTCCTTTTAGTTCAGATGTTTATTGGTCATGTTAAGACGATTTATGGCATATTTCAAAAACAAATACAAAAATCTGTGAACATATCCCTTTTAAAGTTGCACATGATTCTTATTTACTTATTTAATATAATATAATTCATTCAATAATATGATAATATAAATGCCATACGAAGTACTCTTAGGAATATTACCATCTATAAAAGGGAAATTAACAGTATCAAAATTAAAAATATCACGTTTGTCATACAGACTAGTTTGCACTTTATTGTTACTGATATACGTAAATCTAGAAATGCAGCATCGGAACTAGAAGAGCACGATTTATTTATTGTAAACTCTTTGGGGTAAATCTTGTTTTATATTTTCATAAAAAATCGGATTATTAATATTTAACACGTTATCATTATATCAACTAGTTTTATTAAAGCTTTGATTTTAATTTAAATGCCTTTCTTTAGAGAAACTAAGCATAAAATCCCTTTCATACCAGAATCTGCTATAAGGATGTCAAGATAATTTTTGGTATTGAAAGTGTCTTTGGAGCGACAGTATGTGACGAGCCTTTGTTAATTGTTAATCTTACTGTACCGATGCTTTTTATGAAGAAGAACCAACCGTTGTTTTATAATGATCATAAGTGAAGTTTTGATTTCTCCGTAAGACTTACTTACTCAGTCGTAATGTACATCAAACTAGTTGTTTAAGTGTGAAAGTTTTATTTATTTCGCCCAAATCCTTTTAATTTGTGCATGGTAATATATTCCGCGTCGTTAAGCAGCAATGTATAATAATGTTATTTTTATGATACTATCTTTTGTTGGTGATTTTATCTTAAATTAGTAGCCTGCATGTAATAATTACTTCAAATAATTGTATCCTTTGTTTCTTACTCTTTTCTGAATTATCACCCCAATTTTTCAACGGAATAATCAAATAATAAAGTACGGATATAGCTAATAAATGTACATATGCATGCATTAGGTGATAATGTTGTACTCAGTATTTCGACTATTCAACCGTTCGTTCATGCATTCTAATTATAATCATATTATATTTATGTATCCTTCTGTATATGCATGCGTGCATGCATGGGTCGATTTGTTCGTCCGTATGTCCGTCCATACTGATGAACTGATGGCCATTGATAGTAAGAAGATAATACTACATGACATTTGCACGTTTTGCTACTATCTTCTGACAGGGAGGTACGAACGGACGCATGTATACCTAATTATGTAATACTGTAACGAAAACACACATACGCAATATCATAATTATTCGAGCGCGTCCTTGCATAATTATCTAAATGATAAGTAATAATTATGGAAAATTATTTTGAAATCCGGTCAGTGGTTTATGACAAGAGCATTTTCAAAGTGTCTTTAAGTTTTTAATAGCAATATTAGGACCCATATATATATCGCACATGATTATATTTTGCACAATCTAATATTATTTCATTTCTACTAGCTAGAGTTGTCGTTACAAGTGCCTATTGCCCGTACCAATTTCAAGGCGTTATAGAATGCGTAAATGCACGGATAATGGTTACTGTGTAAGTTTTGTAAAATCTGCGTAAGGATACAAATATATACGATATGCATACATTAAGAAAAGTATATTCTTGTTTTAACATAACAAAATGTACTAGAACATTTATTTTGTTAAAATTATGAAAAAGCTTAGTATGTGACGTGATGTTGTTGGAATCACTTCCACGCTATATTCTCAATATTCTCACATCTTTTACATTGTGATATATCCTAACATCGGTAAGCAGGCAAACAAATATGCGCATATACTATAGCCACTATTTTCATTAGGAAATGTTGTTAACAATGTTATATTTGTTTACTGCTAAACATTATTAGATTTCGATTTCATAAGTAAAGGTGTAAATACATGTAATACAATATTCTAGGATGGTTTTGTGCTAAAAAAGTTTTACAAGCTTCATATGTGTCGTGATACAAGCATGTAGTTGAAATCACTGCCAAACAACATTCTCATGATAAGTATGTTACATTCTGATACATTAGCAAGCAGAAATCATCGGCGTAACTACTAAAACCATTATTTTAGGGATGTATTATTTGCTATATCAGTGTGTCATTCTAATATAACATATATCTAATGCAATACATATGACAATACACAATGGTTAATTTTAAAATCACTGCTAAGAAATATTCTTGGGGATTTATATTACATTATGTCGCTATTGCCGCCATATTACTTCCGGCAGGGTGGTGCCATTTGCGATAACAAAAGTGTGTCATTTCAATATGACATATATCTAATGCAATGCATATGACAATATATAATGGTTAATTTTAAAACCACTGCCACGAAATATTCTAGGGGTTTTATATTACATTATGTCACTATTGCCGCCAACAGGGACACGACCTACATTATTTTGTATCTAATCAACTCATTAAGATACGTATTCCTAACAGAAATTAAGAAGCAACTATGAGGAACTATGTCATACATATTAAATAAAGCGTTACTAAGGGTTTTGAGTTTTTATGTTATTTTTTTATAACGAGATAATATGAAATAATACATACAAGTATTTGTATGTTTTATAACGCATCTTTTTCAAACCACTGCCACTATTCTAAAGGTTCTTTATTAAATCAAATACATCATGTCATGTTCAAGCATAAAAATTTGAGCCTCTAAAGCCAGCATTATTTTCAGAAGGAAAAGTTTTTTACAATGGCATATTTAAATACTGCTTAACATTTTAAGATTTCAATTCCAAAGAAATGCCGTCGAGCTTTCGTAAGTTAAGTTAAAAATCAAGGAATTACTCTGATGAATTAAGAAGGGTGTTAAGGAAACATTCATTTCATATGCATACACATGTAATACAACATACTAGAACTTATTGTGCTAATAATTAACAAGCTTCACATGTCTCGTGATACAAGCATGTTGTGGAAATCACTGCCAAACAACATTCTCTTGATAAGTGTGTTACATTCTGATACATGTACATACGCAAGCATAGATCATCGGCGGAACTTTTACAGCCATTATTTCCCCGTAGAGTTGTATTATTTGCTATAAGAAAGTGTGTCATTTCAATATAACATATATCTAATACAATACACTTGAGAATACATCATGCTAAATTTTAAAATCCCTGCCACGCAATATTCTCGGGATTTTCTATTACATTATGTCTCTATTGCCGCCATTTTTTCCGGAATCATTAACGATAACATTGATTGTGTCGCCCATTTAACAGATGTTGACAGTGTTACCATGTAGGCTTCGGGTTTACAGATAGCAGTCCTTATGAATAACTAGCAATAAATAGAAAATGAATAGATATGCTTCGCAACCCGTAGGTGAGCAAGCAAGCGTTCTACTTTTCTTCTAAACGGGTTTCAAAAGATACGTGTATATAGCCTGTGTGTCCTATTTCCATTGTTATATTTAAAACATATATCAAAAATAGGCATACATTAAGAATTGTATATATTTATTTTAACATTATAGAATGTAGTAGATCAATCATTGTGCTAAAATGATGAACGAGCTTCATATGTGACTAGATAAACGCATGTTGGTGAAGTCACTGCCAATATTTTCAAGAGTTTAACAGTGTGATACATCCTGTCATCGGCAAGTAATAATAAGTATAATATGGGAAATAATCATATCGATGTATGAATATTGTCGCTGGATTTTCAAGACGATGTACTTCTTATTAATGGATTTAAATTTTAAACTTAATTTGTATTATAATAGCAATAGCAATACTATGTAAAATAACCACACGTTTTGACCCAAGCTCCACGTAATTGAAAAATGTAACTAGTAGTTTTGGCAAAAAGAATCATTGGGGTCATTGGATACACACCGATTGTATACATTGTGGTACCTTGGCATGTCAGGAAAATAGCCACCACTAATTTTGGTAGGGTGATGTCGTTTATAATGTTATATTTACGATTACTGACCAATGTATGATAGAAATATAAAGTTTTTTTAAAGTCAATATAATATAATATATAATACTAAAAAATTACTAAGATGTAAATCTAATATCTAACAAACATGTTCACGTAGTACAATATACAATAATGGTTTTGTGTTTAACTTATTAACAAGCTTAATACACCCATGAAATCATTGGCATACAATATTTTCAAGATTTATGTCTTTGTGATACATTGTCAAGCTTGTAAAATATCAGCGCCACTATTGACGCCATTAATTTACGATACCATTAATTTTGTCGCCCAGTTTCCGACAGTGTTAAAAGCTGACCGGTAAGTAACAGATGTGAATCGATATGAATAGCTAACAATAAATAATAACCTGTCTTTTAAGACCATTTACATCTGTAAAAGTTGCAATGAGTAATGTCTCAGCAGTGTCTTAACGAATGGAAGTATGAAGAGCTAGGAATACAAAATATACCTCATTTTTACAAGCTGTTTCACAAGGAAGTGTACTAGGGACACAATCGACATTATTCTAATTAACACATAAAGATACGTGAGCCATATAGAGAATAAGAAGTAGATCTAATTATAAGGTACTATGTCATGATTATTAAATTAAGCGCTACTAGAGTATTGAGTTCCTGCGTCTTTATTACGTGATAATATGTCCTTATTAACATAATACTGTCCTTTTTATTATAATTTCACCCCTCGCGATTTAGGGCCAGCCAGTTTTGACTTATGAGACACCTTTACTGATGAACATCTTTACTCCCGATTCCTATCCTATGTGCCGGACCTTTGGCAGGAAGGCAATCGACACTCTTCGATTTACTAGCTGCTAGGTAGGCAACCTGCCATATCCAAACAAGCCCTGTAAATTTGCATTGCATAGGCATTTTATTAGGGAAGGGGTATGCATTCATTATCGTATGAACGCAATGCCGCATCACCGGCGTTGTAATATCGGTGTTTTTTTATGCAAAGCATATTTTGACCTGTTATTCTTATTTACATGATCTAAGATGTCTTATACTGTTAAATGTTACGCTTTTTTGTATAAATGTATTGTTAACGTTTGATCACATGTTTATATAATTAATATATATGAACATTTCGTTCCAGTTTTAATACTACAATAATCAATTTGATACACAAACATTTCACATCTCCAGACAACCGTGTATCACATAATTCACATCAACATCTGAACACCGATCACGCGGATCTTTACTATAGTTATATTATATACAACACATCCAGACATTGATACACACAAATCGCACATCTCGAGACAACCGTGTATCACATATTTCACATCAACGTCTCAACGCAGATCCCATGGATCTTTACTTTATATACAACACATACCGACATTGATACACAAAACTTTCATATCTCGAGACAACCGTGTATCACATGATTCACATCAACATCTTAACACCTATCCCGTTGATCTTTACTATATATACAACACATCCAGACATTGAAACACAAAAATCTCACATCTCGAGACAACCGTGTATCACAGAATTCACATCAACATCTCTACACAGATCCCGCGAATCTTGACTTTATATACAACACATCCAGACATTGATACACAAAATTCTCACATCTCGAGTCAACCGTCTATAACATAATTCACATCAGCATCTCTACACGGATTCCGTGGATCTTTACAATATATAAAACACATCCAGACGCTGATATACAAAAATCTCACATCTCGAGACAACCGTGTATCACATAATTCACATCAACATCTCTACACAGATCCCGCGAATCTTGACTTTATATACAACACATCCAGACATTGATACACGAAATTCTCACATCTCGAGAAAACCGTCTATGACATAATGCACATCAGCATCTCTAAACAGAATCCGGGGATTTTTACTATATATACAACACATCCAGACATTGATACACAAAAATCTCACATTTCGAGACAACTGTGTATCACATAATTCACATCAACATCTCAACACTGATCCCGTGCATCTTTTCTATATATACAACACATCCAGACATTGATACATAAAAATCTCACATCTTGAGACAAACGTTTATCACATAATTCAAATCAACATCTCAACACAGATCCCGTGGATCTTTACTTTATATACACCACATCCAGACATTGATACACAAATATATCACATCTCGAGACAACCGTGTTTCACATAATTCACATCAACATCTCAACACAGATCATGTGGATCTTGACTATATATGAAACACATCCAGACGTTGATAAACAACATTCTCACATCTCGAGACATTGATACACAGAAATATCACATCTCGAGAAAACTAGGTATCACATAATTCTCATATATACAACACATCCATTCATTGATACACACAATCTCAAATCTCGAAACAACTGTGTGTCACATAATCACACCATCAGCTCAATGCAGACAACAGCGGCTCCTTATTACATACAAAACAAACTACTTCGTTGACGAACCGAATTCTCCAGAAACATCAACGCTCATCTCTGTGTCCCCCATATTAAAAACACGTCATGTAGCCTGTGCAATGATTAACAGGACAAAACAACAAACTATCTATACACTATGACTAGCAACTGAATTTTTGTCTGAAAAATGCATACTGTCGTTTGTTGCTTAGCTTAGCGTGCACTACATATACTCATATGAACCATGATTTAATATATCAAAATAATAACAAGAACCAGCCTATTGTTGAGCCCACATCAGTTTAAAATGAAACCTGAGCACCAATTCAAAAAAAACATTGAACTTGATGCGCATGTCACGAATCTGTCTACATTAGCGCGTTTTAAAAGGTTTTTTCGTTTTTGTTTTATTATAATTAAACGATATCAGATGCTATCCAACGATCAAATTCAAACCGTAATAGAATCATCCTCTGCATCAAAATTCCTAGGAATCGGAGACAAACCAAACTTCAATAAAAAAATGAAACCTATATATTGAGAAATGATACGAGCCTTCAAATACTACAAATAGCAAACACTTAGTCGACGTCTCCAGTTTTCTAGAAATCCACTGAAACCAATGAATCTAGACACTAAAATTAATGCATGTCATTCTTTTTTTAGCTGGAGATTAAATGATCCACTTTCGCACAAACGGAAGCAAAAACTAGCCATTGTGTCATATGCATAGCTTTCCACTAATGAAACGTTAATCGCTTACTGTTTTCCTTTAATATATAGCCGATTTGTACCAGTATGGTATTTTTTCAAACACTTAACATATCCTATATAAAATCGTCATTGCGATACAGACTGAACTCCATTTAAATTAACAAAAGGCAGCAAAACATTTGAGAAAATTGAAAACCGACAGGCAAAACTAAAAACACGAAGTACATGATATTCTTAGTTATAATCTTTAAAAGCACCAAATAATGGTCAAGAAGTGAGTGTTTAAATGCTAGCCTCAGATCCAGAGACACACGAAATGATTTACAAATTGACTCGCATGCCTGAAGACTAAAAGTTATTTTCAGAAATGCTAACTAGAAACCCTCAATGGCTGAACAATAAAATTTATATTTTGACCACAGCTATACATACATTAAACAAAAATGCAAGGATCCTAATAAAATGTGTTTTCCAAAAGAAGCATTATTGTATTTACTTATTTACCTTTTTTCAACCAACCGAACGTAGGATGTAAAAAGAAGTATTTTTGTCCATTTTCAAAAATATGAATATTTGAAGCACCTTTTAAGATCTTAAACCCCGAATACGAATATGCGAACTAATTCTCGTAACTGTAAAACAAAAACCCATAAAACTCAGATATTCATACTATACATATACATAAAAAAAACAGAATATACTCATCTTTACAATGCTGTGCTTTAGCGATGCCGCTAATGGCGGCGTGTAAAGTGGCTCCTAAATAGCTATCCTTGTCGGAAGTGGACTGCTGTGGAACGAAGCCTCTATGTGTGTACGAACACGAGGTGTGAAATCTCATCTCACCGACGAATTCCAACCATGTTTGTTTCAAATGTTCACTGTCCTTCTGTTATCTACGTATGTAAATTGAAATGTTGATATTCTTACAAAATTAATTTAAAAGTAAATTTTTTTACACAAAATATGCTGGACCATGTGTTAACTCTTGTGTAAGCGAAACTCGAATGACTCTACCCGCCAATCAAACGAAAAACTCGTGGGAACGGAAATACCGAATGCTTACTAAAGCGTGACGAAAAAAATAGCAATTACTACAGCCAACTATTTAGCCAATGAGAATGCATGGAATTTTCGAATATGCAAATGAGTTTTTCAAATAACATTAATTGATAAAGATGCAGGTAATGAGCGGCACATTTTTATTACGTATGCTCTAGTTATAAGCGTGTGTTTTACGCCCGCTTCGTAAATGAAAATTTACAAATTGAGTGTAGTACAAATGAAAAATTTGCAATTGAATAACTTTTTTCTTCGTGGAAGATATGATGATAAGTTAATAATTAAATATCAAGACCACTATATATTAACAGTAAAAAGTCTATTATCAAATAATGTTGCTGATTGAAATGTCACATTGTTTTTTTTTTCATTTAATTTACTTTATTAACTTTACACATCAAACTTGCCTCTGATTTTATATTCGTAGATCGTTCATTGCTCAAGACATTGTTGTTGAAGAAATGAGGATCACCGTGTCATGTATAATTCATAAAACTTGGTTGTATAAATATTATCAATTTACAGCTTTAATTTAATTGCGAGAAAAGTGTTGTACCAAACAACAAAAACTACCGTGTAACGATGCTTGGTTAACAGAAGAACATATAGGTATGATATAAATGACGAAACTCGTGACCTGTTAGCTGGTGTCGATATTAACCGACAATTCATAATGTTGCCGGGTAATATCGACACCCCATGAATGAATGTTTAAAATTGACTGAACGTCTTTTAAAAAGAGTTCATTGAAAAAAGAAGATTCTTATTCCACCTTAGATTGTCACTAAAACACCGCAAACAATGCAAATTCCCTATACGGCGTAACTCTTTCCGAAATAACCCTAGTTATATAATCCTATAACGCACTAAATATTCGTGAACAATATAATATTCAAAACCGTGATGACGTATGTATGTATATACAGCAAGCAGTTATATCGACCAACCTAATTTTGTGACGTCATAGGTATGTTAACGTATGATTTTATGGCGAAATCAGTCAGTTTGAAGAATGAAATTAGAATAAAATGAGACTTTTACTGAAAAGAGTGTCGATGTTAGATGATTGTCGAAATTACCCGACATTGCTCTCTAGCAGTTCTTCTTGATGTCACAGGTATGTTCGCATCTGTTAAGTTACTATTTTAGTTTTGTAGCGATATGATTAATGCAAGCAGGGGCGTAGCTTGGGTTCAAAAAATGTATAGGCACATTAGGCGGAATCTACAAAATGAGCTGTAAGCGTTAATTTGGGCAAGGAGATTGTATACTCGTATGTGGCTACAAACAACTAACTTCAGCTAAACCCCGATTCTACAAAATAAATTAATTGTAAATTAAGCGTGTTTCATGAAATTTGTTTCATAGTGACGTAATCGCCTCGTTAAACAATTAAGTATCAACACAGCCAAGAAAGATCCCCTCAACCCCATCCCCCCCCCCCTCTTGTATTTATTGCATTTTTGGCATATTAAAATTTTTCATATCTGGAAACAATGTATAGACACCTGAATATTGTGCCTAAAGGAAGCTATGCCCCTGGCAAGGAAAATAAAAATGCTATGACTTATACCGTCCACATTAAATTTAATTCGTCGCAAATTGAATTTAAAATAAGGAGAAAATTACATTTTTTTAGGGAACTATTTTATTAATCGTAGTTTGCATTCTATTTTGTGGAATTCGGTTACAAGGGGCGGTACTTTGCTGTTCCAATAAGAAAAGAGCTGTGCGTGATATTTCTCTTAGACTGGCAATAAAATGCATGTTCAACAAAAATAATTTAAAGGAATGTTATAAAATCATCCCAGATATAAATGCTGCGCGCATCATGGAATTGCCATTTTGACCATTGCGTTAATAATAGCATGAACGAAATTAAAATTAATTTCAATCCTTAAGTGAGACTCGAACCTTCGACCTCCCTCTCCGTAGGCAAAAGCCCTAACCACTAGACCACGGAGTCGTTAATATAATATATCCTTACTAACAAAATACTGTTACTATCCTTATTAGCAGATTATATGTCATAATTATGACTTTAATCTAAAAGGTATCACTGATTTATTTTTCGTTTGGTGATATTGCCACATTTAATATTTGTATACTGAGCAGTAAACTTATATTTTATGTATTGTCTTAGTAACTAATAATAATAAGTTCTGAACACGAGGTCGAATTCGCATGTCATGAAATAAACACACTGAAAACGAGTAGAGTGAAAAAGGGCATTTATTAAAATGCCTTAAAACATAACATATACATGAATATACAGAAACAAAAAAACATGGCACATATAATACATACATCATAACGTATAACGCCAAGGCAGGCAGTAAACGTATATTAAGTGTACAGGTGTTGTCACAATATAATTGGGTTCTAAACGTATTAGTGGTATAAGGATTTATATTATGGTCATCTTTGAAAATAAGAATTCAAATGCATTTTTCTAGTATCTCAGTATAAAGGTAATATAAACAAACTCTCGTTCACATTCTTTAACTTTCAGACTATACAAATTGTATTTTATTAGTTCGAGTAATTGTATTGTATTGATTTATTTCTTTTTTGTAATGAATATAATGATAAACGGGAATTGTTAAGAGGTGTTTTGTAATGTAAAGATGACGAAACAAAAGGTGTACAATGTACAATGTGTTCTGTATTAAAAGTGTCTTTGAAACGACAGCATGCGATAAGCTTTGATTAAGTGTTCATCTCACTGTACCACTGTTGTCTGTAAAGTTCAAATAATCAGTGGTTGATATGATCGTAAGTAAATGTTTATTCTGATTTCTGTGTAAAATTTACTTGTTCAGTCGTCATGTACATTAAGCTTAGTTGTTCGAGTGTGGTTTTGATTGGTGTCCCCCAATACCATTTGCTTTGTATATGTTGCAATGAACGTTTATCGTTTTCATTATGTAACACTTATTTCTTATTTAACAATTTAAACGACTATGCGATCGGGTAAAGTTTAATAACGAAAAAAGTTGATCCTAAATTAAGAAATGTGTACATGTCATACTACATTCATGAAATACAACATACATGAAATACAATAAACTAAACAATAGAGTGTGCGAAAACCATGAATACGATGTATATTTTATGCATCTTTTTATAATCTCTGTCACTCAATATTCTGTAGATTTTATTGCAATGAGGTACCTCAGCAAGCAGGGAAAATTGCCACCACTATTTCCGGTAGAGTTATATCATTTATATTGTTATATTATCTTAACATTTTCAGATGACGATTACTGACCAATGTATAATAGAAATATAAAGTAAAGTTTATAAAAAGTCAAGGTATAAATTACGTGAGATTTAAATAAATAAATAACAAACATGTACAGGTAGTGCAATATACAAGAATGGTTTTGTTCTAGAATTATTAAAATGCTTCATACACGCACGCTGTTAAAATCACTGCCATACAAGATTTTCAATATTTCTGTCTTTGTGATACATTGTCAAGCTGGGAAAATATCAGCGCCTCTATTGACGCCATTAATTTACGAAAACATTAATTTGGTCGCCCAGTTTCCGACAGTGTTAAAGCTGACCGGTAGGTAACATATGTAAATCAATATGAATAGCTAACAATAAATATTAACCTGTCTTGCAAGACCATTTGCATCTCTAACAGTTGCAATGAGTAATGTCTCAGTAGTGTCAGTAGTGTCCTTACTAATTGAAGTCATTATGAAGAGCTAGCAATACAAAATATACCTCATTTTTACAAGCTGTTTATCACCGCCACTATTGACGCCATCAATTTACGAAAACATTAATTTGGTCGCCCAGTTTCCGACAATGTTAAAGGCCAACCGGTAGGTACCAGATGTAAATCGATTTGAATAGCTAACAATAAATATTAACCTGTCTTGCAAGACCATTTGCATCTCTAACAGTTGCAATGAGAACTGTCTCAGTAGTGTCAACAGTGTCCTTACTAATTGAAGTCTTTATGAAGAGCTAGCAATACAAAATATACCTTATTTTTACAAGCTGTTTATCAGCGCCACTATTGACGCCATCAATTTACGAAAACATTAATTTGGTCGCCCAGTTTCCGACAATGTTAAAAGCTAACCGGTAGGTAACAGATGTGAATCGATATGAACAGCTAACAATAAATATTAACCTGTCTTGCAAGACCATTTGCATGTGTAACAGTTGCAATGAGTAATGTCTCAGTAGTGTCCTCACTAACTGAAGTCATTATGAAGAGCTAGCAATACAAAATATACCTCTTTTTTACAAGCTGTTTCACATGGAAGCATGCTAGGGACACAACCTACATTATTTGTTTCTAATCAACTCATGACGGTCAGTAATACAAATAGAGACTAAAAAGCAACTATGAGGAACTATGTCATAATTATTAAATAAAGCGTTACTAAGATTTTGAGTTTTCTACCTTTTTTATTTTGAGATAAAATGTCCTTCTTAAGATACATAATGTCCTTTTTATTAGTTACTATAAGTCTTTATGAGCAAAATATATGTCATAATTATTAACTTAATCTAAAATGTATCACTTTTTGATTTTTTTTTTTTTCTGCCACATTTATTATTTGTACAAACTTGGGTTTAATATACCCGTGTTGTATCAATATATTTAAGTCTCCAAACACTTTCGAAAATGGTCGGCCGCTTGTTTACACTTTATAAGATTGGGGAGGTTGTTTTTATAATGAATCCTTTTTAAGTAACTTATTAGATTTTTTATTAGTGATATACATATTTATATTATGGTCATCTTTGAAAATAATGATTCAAGTACGTTTTTCAGATATTTCAGTGTAATGGTCATATAAGCGTTTTATGTTTTTGACCAATGTTATTGTTTTGATTTCTATCTGTTTTATTAATCAATATGATGCTAAAACTGTCTTCGAAAAGACACTATGCTATAAGTGTTGTTAAATTATTCCTCTCACTGAACTGGTATTGCTTATAACGAACAATTAATCGTTGTTTTACATGATCGTAAGTCAATGTTTTGTTTTATTTCTATGCAAGAGTTACTTGTCAAGTCCCCATACACATTAAGTATACTTGTTCGAGTGTGGTTTTGATTTGTGTCGCTCAATATCTTTTGTTTTGTATATAGTTATATGCTCCACGTCATAGAGCAACAATGTATATGTTATTTGTATGATGCAATCGAATGCTGATAATATAATATTAGACAATTATCAACTTATTCTCTAAAATAATGTATAATATCTACCTCTCTTCTCGATTGGTACTCCCAGAATTGAGCGGGGTAAAAAATATCCATGTGCTACAAATAAATATTTTCATAAGTGCTTGTATTAGAAGATGATACTTATTACTGTATGCAATAGTTCGTCCGTTCGTACGTACATCCTAATTGAAGATCAAAATATATGCATGAATTTGCCTTAAATGCATGCATGCGCGGATGGTTCTTTTTTCTTGTCTGTATGAGCGAACGATGTCTTGTCCGATTTAGGAATTAAATAATTCGTTTTCGAAGTTGCCATGACTGGTCAGAACGTATCTTTTAATTCGTAGTATGTCTAAAAACCTTAATCCGATTATCAATATTGCGGTCCAAAATAATTTTAGACCTCGCCGATGCATGGTTTCTTTGAGTGTTAGGTTGGTACTTAAAACAAACTAAGACGACACAACGCAATCCTATGTAACGATGTGAGTGAAGTGGAAACAGATTTGTGTCGTCTCTGCTCATATTATTTACAGATTAGGCCACACTAGAATATTTACTTTGCTAAACATATTAAGCAACTTCCAATGTAACGTAAAACGCATATTGTTGAAATCAATGACAAACAATATTTCTGGGATTTTATTACACTGTTACATCGCCAAGAAGTGAGAATCGTCGTTACTATCACCGCCTATATTTCCGTTAGGGTGATCTCGTTTACAATAACATTAATTTTGTCGCCCAGTTTGCGACAGTGTTACGCGCTAAACGGTAGGTAACAGATGTGAGTCGATGTAAATGGCTTACATACATATTTGATAGCAATCCTTGTTTCAAGACCAGTTGTTTCTGTACTTAAAATGCATCCAATTTCTTATTCTTATTTGCATACTGTAATATTTATTAACTGCTAGTATTCAACAGTTTAGTGCCAATCGCGGAGACGCAAACGAACAAGTAAAGAAAAAAATCAATGAATAATGTTCAATTATTAAGAAATGTATAAAATATTACATACATGTTAATGTAATATAATGCACTGGACAATACATTGTGCTAAATGAACAACAAACGAAGCACAAGTGATTTGATAACACGTATCTATACTCCGTACCGGGCGTTATTCGACAACAAATTATCATAGAAAACTATTATTTCGATTCTAACACGATCTTAGTATGCATTTCAAAGCTGTTGAACGAAAACTATATTTTATCTATACTCCGCCCAACTTTCTACAAAGTACATTCAAGCGAGCACTTCAGTGACGTCAATAAATCATAACAAACAATATCACGTCATCTTCATTCATAATACTTGAGTGAATGACTTGAGATTCATTGATACAAATCTAACAACCAATATGACGTTATTTTTATGATGCTGTAACATAGCAAAAAAACATAAATAAAATTAAATTGTCAATAACATTTACTCTGTGTGTAATGGTTATCATAAAATGTATCATTAAATATGTGGTTTTTGTTACAATACATTATACAGAAACTGTAAATTTGTTACGATTTTACTAATGCGCATTTTAGCACGTGCATTTTACTGTAAAATTGTCGCGAATTCTTCAGAACTATTTTCAAAACATAAGGCTCTACCCATAATTATTGCAGAATAACCCATACACTATACTTGGTCTGCTTCTTTGCCTATGGAAAACAAGCCGCATGTCTTGTTAGTATCATGTTTTTAAAATCTCTTCCACGCAATATTCTTTATATTGTATTACATATTATGTTACATTGGCAAGCAGCAAAAATTGCCTCCACTATTTTGGTTAGGGAGATGTCGTTTATAATGTTATACTTGACTTAATATTTTCCGATGACATTGAGTGCGGTAAGTACAGTTGTAAACTTCAATATATATTACCGGTATATTACGACAGATGTAAATTTAATAATTTTTATATAGCATAAATATACGCGTAGTACACTATACTGAAATGGTTTTGTGCCAAAATTAACAAGCTTTATACAAGCATGTTGTTGAAACCACTGACAAACAATATTTTCAAGATTTCTGTCTTTGTGATACGTTGTTAAGCCGGGAAAATCCGCGTCTGTATTGACGCCATTTTTTCCAGTAGGGTGATGTCATTTCCTATAACAGTAATTATTTCCCCAGTTTGCGACAGGGTTGAAAGCTGACCGGTAGGTAACCGATATGAATAGCTAACAATAAACAGGAACCTGTGCTTTAAGATCATTTGTATCTGTTAAAATTGCAATAAATAATGTGTCAGTAGTGTCTTTACTAATAAAAGTCATTATATATAGGTAACTATACAAAATAGACTACATTTCAAAGGTTGTTTCTACTGGAATCGTACTAGGAACAAAATCTACATAAGTTTGTATCGAATCAACAAATACAGATACGTAATCCTAATAAATACTAAACAGTAATTATGAGGTACTATGTCATGATTAATAAATTAAGCGTTGTTAGAGTTTTGAGTTCCTACGTCGTTATTACGTGATATGTATATGTCCTTATTAAGGTAAATTCTGTCCTTTTTTATGTGTTCCTATAAGTCCTTATGAGCAGAATAACAACAACAACAACATATTTTATTGGTAATGAAAGGCAATCGGCCCAAAATACAGCCAATAATACATCACATGTGTCAGAGTAGTAGTAAATATAAAATATATGTTATTATAAACACTATGATATTAAACAAGTGAAAACAAAGTGTAATTGATAGAATATGACTGATCTGAAAATGAAAACATACAACGCATAACGTGGTCATTTATGGACAGTGTAAATTAAATTTCCCATATGTAAGTGCTTAACCTAATAATAACCTGATTTAATTGAAAGCACCGGTAACTTCTCTCAACGCAAATGCATTTTCTAAATACTTTATTATGGAATAAATTATATCAGTTTTAGTGTCAGACATTATCGATATAAATAACTGATTACTGATAATACCGAACAACCAATCGTCTGGAAAATACATTTGCGGAAGGTCGTTATATAATGGTCACACAATAAGAAAGTGAATTTCCCTGTCAACGGTATAGACGTTCCGCGTTTAGCAAAACTTGCAAAATCTATAGTCTCTATCTACTTTCATATTTCGTCGTTTTTCAATCACGAGGCTGTGGCTCGAGCAACGGAAGTTATACAATCGTCTTTTTGGGGGATAAGTTAGTGGTATAGACAAGTATTTTTCCGGGGTTATTACACTCTGGTAAAGTCTGTATGTCAGCGCTTTCGCTGAAGAGTCCACATCGGATAGTACTATCGGCATTACACAGTCTCTAAGTCTGTTAGTGAACATTTGAACATTTGCATGAAGACTTTGGCGTCAACGAATTCCTCGGCGATCCATGCGTAACCAAAACCGTATTGGAATAAAAGATGTTTTACATGTGTTGCCCATGTGGTTCTACCAGCATCGTCTTGTCACCGTAGCATACTTTAACACAGTCGGAGATAACGGTATGCGGGCATCGTAATAAGTTTGGTCCAATACTTAGCACAACGTGACATGTAAGTAACACACATAGGAAGTCTCCCACAATTCACTGCAAAAAAGGAAGAGACATTTTGATTAAGGCAAGCCACCTTTTTACAAAAAACGATGTGGGCCCTTTTCTATTTTTCCGCACTGGGGGTAGCCCCACACTTCCGATGAATACACAAGTATTGGTTTCACGGTTGCATCAAACAATTTAAATACTTCGCTGTGATCGAAATTACCAAAATGTCTTTGATAACGAATTATCGAATTAATAACTTTGGACGCTTGAAGTGATAGTGTTTCCTTCGTTTTAGTCCAGATTAGTTTCGGAGTAAAGAAGGAGCCGAGGTATTTGTAATACGAGACTACTTCAATTTCTTGTGCTTTGTAATACCACTTATCGAACTGTCTTAAAGGTCCTCCGTTTAAAAAAAATATTTTAGATTTTTCAGTGTTGACTTTCATGTTCGATTTGTCACAAAACTCGCTTATAACGTTCATTTTGTCTTGGAGCTTTGTGCTAAATATGCCATTGCCGCACGTCTCTTTCATATATTTAATCGAGTCATTTATAAAGAGGGCAACACATATTGTAGAGCGTACACAGCCCTGTTTAGTTCCAATCTCACAAGGGAAGATCGTTGTAAGGTCGCTTTTTAGTTTAACGCATGACTTTAACTGACTGTACATCGATTTTATGACTGCTTATAATTTACATTGACCGCCAATGCCTTTGCGCAATATACTGTTCCAAAGCTGGGTGTTTATAAAATCCACAAAGAAAACATACATGCGACCATTACTTTTTGATAGGTATTTTAACTATTTTTGGGTCACCGCCTGCAGGTTCGAAATATTATTCACTGTGGAATACCCGCGTCTAAATCCAGCGTGAGATTCATCAATTACGGAGTATTTTTCCGACCACGCAGATGGGCGATTGCTTATAACTTTCATGAACAGTTTGCTAAGGCAGTTTACTAAAGAAATAGATCTATAGTTATTTGGATATGTTTTTGTCCCCCTTTTATGTACTGGTATGATGTTGTTTAAATAAGGCAGTGAGATGTGAATTGTAGACTTATACATTTCAATACATGTTCCGTCTATATCACAAGCACGTCCGTTGCGAGGGAACGTAAACTGTTTACAATTTCTTTATCCTTTAATGCCGCATCAAGCTCGTCATGTTCCACATTTTTGAGAGTCTCAAAAATTCCTTTGCTGGAAACAGCCTCTTCAGCAGTGCGATCTGTAAATAGTGTTTTGAAGTAATCAAACCAGTCTTTGCTCGAGATACTATTGGACTCTTCTACATGATACAACGCAGTGTACCTTTTTATTCATATCCAAAAGTAGTTTGGATCGTGTGTTTTCAACCAGTTCATTTTTCCTTTTTTTTCTAGATCTTTCCGCTTAGCTTTACATATTTTTACGCAGTTTTGAGTATTTTACATATTTGACGTTAGCACACTCACTGTTCCACCACTCGGGTTGGTTGTTGACGTTTTATTGTTAATATTGCTGTGTTTAAGCCTCATGCTTTTCTCAGCCGTTTGAAATAATAAAAATCACGTTGACTCTCAATGATGTTATCATCAGTTATCGTTGAATCGAAGTGAGTAAATGCATCTTGGAAGACCCTGCACAAAGTTCCCCTCCATGGATTCGCGCAATTTAAAATGCGTATATGTAGACAGGTTCTCTTCTGTGTGCACATTTGTCGTTCGACGTTCTTTTTGATTGGAATTGATCTATAAGCAGCACTTTACCGGAAAGTGGTCTGAAATGTTTAGATCGTCGACACAGAAATCAACAATATATTCGAAAAGTTCCATTGAGGCTAGGAAGTAGTCTACAACGCTCTTGCCGTTACTAGACGTGCATGTATATTCACCGTTTGTGTCACTGAATCTACCATTTAGCATATGAAGTCCTTAAAAGCTGCAGAGTTCAATGAAAGATAGGCCGAATTTATTGTATTCCGTATCACATATATATGTCACAATTATGAATTTAATCTGAAATATATCACTTTTTTATTTTTCGTCTGTTTGTACAGCCCAATTTATTGTTTGTATACACCTAGAGTTAATCAACAGGTATTGTTACAATATAATTAAGTTTCCAAACTCTTTCAAAATTCGTCCGCTGCTTGTTTACACTTTTAAAGATATAGGATTTTGTTTTTATTATGAGTTTTTATTAAGTAGCTAGTCACATTTGTTATTAGTAGTATTAGTATTTATATGTTGGTCATCTTTTAAAATAATGATTCAAGTACATCTCAGTATAAAGGTCATATAAACAAAATCATATTCACATTCTATAACCTTCAGATTACAACATTTGCATCTTTATTTTATTCGAGCAATATTATTGTATTGATTTGTGTCTGTTTTTGTAATCTATACGATGATAAATCTGTCTTCGAAAAGAAAGTATGCGATAAGTGTTGTTTAATTATTCATCTCATTGTACTGGTAATGTTTATAACGAACAATTAATTGTTGTTTAACATGATCGTAAGTCAATATTGTTTTTTTTTTATTTCTGTGCAAGATTTACTTGTCCAGCCGCCTGACACATTAAGCCTAGTTGTTTGAGTGTGGTTTTGATTTCTGTCGCTTAACACCGTTTGTTTTGTATATAGAATTATGTTCCAAGTCATAGAGCAGCATTGTATATGGTATTTGTATTATGAAATCGATTACTGATAATATTATTTAAGACAAGTATCAACTTATTTCCTAAAAATGTATTATATCTAATTCTCTTCTCGATCGATACCCCCAAAATTCAGCGGGATAAAAAATCCATGTACTACTATCACATATTTACATATGTGCTTGTATTAAAGATAATACTGTATGCAATAGTTCGTCCTTACTTACGTATATCCTAATTAAAGATCAAAATATATGCATGTTATATATATGGGCGAACGATATATTGACCAAATAAGAAATTAGGCAATTTGTTCTCGAAGTCGTCATGACGTATCGTTTTAATTCGTCGTTGTCTCAAAACCTGTATCTGACTTTCAATATTGCCGTCTAAAATAATTTTAGACATCGCCGATGCATGGTTTCTTTGAGTGTTGGGTTGGTACTTAAAAACAAACTAACACGACACAACGCAATCCTATGTAACGATGAGAGTCAAGTGAAAGCCGGTTGTGTCGTCACTTCTCATATTATTTTACAGATAACGCCAAACATTTATAGCGTTTTGTGTTCTGAATATCCATTAAACTTTCCATCAGCTATATAACATTCCGTTGTGTGTCACACGATATTTTTAGCCCGAATACGCCATATTTATTACTGATTTAACGAACGTGGTGTAGAAACTTCCTATCGGCCATGCCATCTTTTAAACTTGAAGCGTCTAAATGTAGCTGAACATACACAACGGTAATGCTGTAAAAGATTACGGTCGAATTCTGCGAAGTATTTGAAAGTACGGACGTCGGATTCTGCTGTTTTATTGCGGAGGAAACCAAACTTGTTTTGTTTCGAAAACAGGAACACATTGTAAATGATAAAAATAATCCGACAAAGCGACTGATGGAGATACAAGGTCACGTGGTAAATTAGCATTTAAATGTCTAGGTTATTAGGTTACCTGGTTATTAGGCTGATCTTACAGGGCATTTGACAGGAAAATGTCAGTTATCTTGCCTGTGTTCACTTGTTTTTATTGCTCGGTATAATAAAATATATATCACACCACATAGACCTTGACATAACGTATTGTCAATCCTCGAAATGTTAATGTGAATCTCCGGTTACGCCTCGGCTGAAATTACCATTCTCGGGTTGACAATACGTTGTATCACTCTCTACGGGTGTGATATTGTTATACTGTTAAGTTCTTTCAGATTTCGATACGAACTTATGCCGTTTCTACATTCGTAAATAAAGTTAGACATGTATTATGTATAATATTTATGAATTCCGAATGGAGTAAATTTAATTTAACATACATGTAATAAAATATATTACAATATTTACTTTGCTAAACATATGAAAGAACTTCCAATGTAACGCAAAACGCATATTTTTGAAACCATTGCCAATCAATATTTTTTTATTTTATTATACTTGTACATCAGCAAGCAAGTAGAATCGCCGTTACTATGACCGCCAAAATTCCCGTAAGTGTGATCTCGTTAACAATAACAATAATGTTGTCGCCCAGTTTGCGACACTGTTACACGCTAACCGGTAGATAACAAATGTGAGTCGATATAAATGGCTTATTTGCAAGGATTTGTATGTTGTATAACGCATGTTATTAAAATCACAGCCACTATTATGACGATTATTTTCGCCAAGCAGTGAGAATCGCCGTTTCTATAACCGCCTCTATTGCTTTTACGGTTATCTCCTTTACAATAAAATTATTTTTTCGCCCTCTTTGCGGCAGTGATACACGCTAACAGGTAGGTAACAGATGTAAGTCGATGTATTTGGCTTACATACACATTAAATAGAAATCGATGTTCCAAGACCAGATATTTATGTACTTTAAATTCATCCAATTCATTATCCTTATCTGCATACTGTAATATTTAATTTCTGCTTGTATTTAACACTTTAGTGCCAATTTTAAAATCGCGGTTCAGCAGAGGAAAGTAAAGAAAAAAAGTAATGAATAAAGTTTAATTATTAAGAATAGTGTAAAGTATTATATACATGTTATCCTGTGCTAAATGAACAACAATCGAAGCACAAGTGATTTGAAAACACGTATCTATATTCCGTACCGGGGATTTTTCCACAACAAGTTATCATAGAAAAATATTGTTTCGATTCTAACACGATCTGAGTCTGCATTTTAAAACTACTGAATGAGAACTACATTCTGTCTATACTCCTCCCATCCTTCTACAAAGCACATTCACGCGCGCACTTCACTGACGTAAATAATAATAAAACAATATGACGCCGTCTTTATTCATAATAAATGAGCGAATGACGTCAGATTCAGTGCTACAAATCAAACAACCAATATACCGTCATTTTTCTGGATGCTGTAATATGCCAACAAACACAAATACATTTTAATGTTCAATAGCACGTACGGTTTGTGTAATTGTTAGTATAAAATGTATTATTAAATATGTGTTTTTGTCACATTACATCATACAGAAACCGTATGTTTGTTACTATTTTGCGAGTGCGCTTTTAAGCACGTGCATTTTATTGTAAAATTTCCTCGATTTCTAAAGAACTATTTTCGAAACATTAGGCTCCGCTCATAATTATTGCAAAATAACACATACATTGCACTTGGTTTACTTCTTTGTGTTAGATACAAGTAATTCCAATTCCCATAGGGTCCCATTATAAAACGGCAAACTTCCCAAGCATTTGTTTAGCATTTGCTTTATTTCAGATTGTGGAAGTCTGCTTTCAATTTAAAGATCAAACTGTTCTCTTTCAAATCTGCAATTAAAAAGATATGTCAAGTTACTTCTAAGAAAATGCACCTCACTTGAATGCAGCCACCGGTAGAAAACAGGGTTTCGGCAGTCATATTTCAACAAAAGCCCCATACCACAGTAAACACACCCCAAAAGTTCACCTTTCAAGTTAGCCTCCAATGAAATGCACCAAAATGTTGCAGACACGCATAGGATATTAGAAATAACTACAAAAAGGTATGTCTGAGATTGCTAAATGGCTTCTATGCCAGGAGAAAAGAGGAGCTCTTTAGCTATAGCCACTACTTTTGAATGGAACACGCAGGGATACACAATAATTTACAGGTATCTAACCTTTGCCTATGTAAAACATGCCGCATGTCGTGTTAGAATCAAGTTTTTTAAATCTCTTCCACGCAATATTCTTCATATGTTATTACATATCATGTAATAAATTCGTAGTTTGTCTCAAAATCTGTATCCGTTTATCAATATTGCGTTCAAAATTATTTTAGACATCGCCGATGCATGGTTTCTTTGAATGTTAAGTTGGTACTTAAAACAAACTAATGCGCACCAACGCAATCCTATGTTACGATGTGAATCAAGTGAAAACTTGTTTGTGTCGTCACTGCTTACATGTATATTATTTATAGATTATGCCACACATTTATCGCGTTTTGTGTTCGAATATCAAATACACGCTTTTCAGCAGCTATATACTATTCCTTTTTGTGTCACTCGATAACTTTCGCCCCAATACGTCAGGTTTATTACTGCATTAACCTAACGCGCTGTAGGAACTTCCTATCGATAACGCCATCTTTTAAACTTGACACGTCTAAATATAGCTGAACATACACAACGGTCATGCCTGTAGAAGCTGCGAAGGATTCGAAAGTATGGACGATTCTGCAGTTTTATTATGGAGGAACCAACATTGTTTTATTTCGAAAACAGGAACACATTTTAAATTATGAAAATAATCCGTCAGAGCTACTGAAAGAATTAAGAGGTAAATAAGCGTTAAAACTATTATGTTATTAGGTAACATGGTTATTAGGCTGATCTTAAAGCGCATTTGACAAGAAAATATAAGTTATCTTGCCTGTGTCGACGTGTTTTTATTGTTCGGTATAATAAAATGTATATCACACCCCACAGAGTGTGATACAATCGCAATTAGATGCATTAAATGCGTTAAAATTATTTTAAAAAACGAAATCCATCCAGATAAGGAAGGAGTTTATTTGTGATGGCAGTGGTTACTGTTTTTTATCACTTACATTCAGTAAATAACCCGCCAGTATATAAATCAGAATTGCCGAGAGGTTTGCACGTTCGAATTGCAAATTTTTTCTGAGTTTTGAACCACGGTTATTTGTTATGCTTTTTTCGTTATTATACTTGTTCCTTTTAGTTCAGATGTTTATTTGTCACGTTAAGACGATTTATGGCATATTTTAAAAACAATTACAAAATCTGTGAACATATCCCTTTTAAAGTTGCACATCATTCTTATTTGCATAATATGATAAAATATAATTCACTCAATAATATGATAATATAAATGCCATACGAAGTGCTCTTAGGAATATTACCATCTATAAAAGGGAAATTAACAGTATCAAAATAGAAATTATCACGTTTGTCATAAAGACTAGTTTGCGCTTTATTGTTACTGATATACGTAAATCTAGAAATGTAGCATCAGTACTCCAAGGACACGATTTATGTATTGTAAACACTTTGGGGACAATCTTTTTGATATTTTCATAAAAAATCGGATTATCAATATTTAACAAGTTATCAATAAATCAATAAGTTTTATTAAAGCTTTGAATTAAATTTAAATACCTTTCTGTAGACAAGCATAAAATCTCTTTCATACCAGAATCTGCCATAAGGAAGTCAAGATAATTTTCGGTATTGAAAGTGTCTTTGGAGCGACATTATGTGACCCGCCTTTGTGAATTGTTCGTCTTACTGTACCAATGCTTTTTATGAAAAAGGACCAAGCGTTGTTTTATAATGATCATAAGTGAAGTTTTGCTTTCTCCGTAAGACTTACTTACTCAGTCGTCATGTACATCAAACTAGTTGTTTAAGTGTGAGAGTATTATTTGTTTCGCCCAATCCTTTTAATTTGTGCATGGTAATATCTTCCGCGTCGTTAAGCAGCAATGTATAATGATGTTATTTTTATGATACTATCTTTTTTTGGTGATTTTATCTTAAATTAGTAGCCTGCATGTAATAATTACTTCAAATAATTGTATCTATTATTTCTTACTCTTTTCTGAATTATCACCCAATATTTGAACGGAATAATCAAATAATAAAGTACGGATAAAGCTAATAAATGTACATATGCATGCATTAGTTGATAATGTTGTATTCAGTATTTCGACTATTCAACCGTTCGTTCAGGTATTCTAATTATAATCATATTATATTTATGTATCCTTCTGTACATGCATGCGTGCATGCATGGGTCGATTTGTTCGTCCGTATGTCCGTCAATACTAATGAACTGATGGCCATTCATAGTAAGAAGATAATACTACATGACATTTGCACGTTTTGCTTTTATCGTCTTAGAGGGAGGTACGAACGGACGCATGAATACATAATTATGTAATACTGTAACGAAAACACACATACGCAATATCATAATTATTCGAGCGCGTCCTTGCATAATGATAAGTAATAATTACGGAAATTATTTGAAACCTGGTCAGTGGTTTATGACAAGGGCTTTTCAAAGCGCTTTAAGTTTTTTAATAGCAATATAAGGACCCATATATATATCGCACATGATTATATTTTGCACAATCTAATATTATTTCATTTCTGCTAGCTAGAGTTGTCGTTACAAGTGCCTATTGGCCGAACCAATTTCAAGGCGTTATAAGTTGCGTAAATGCACGGATAATGGTTACTGTGTAAGTTTTGTAAAATCTGCGTAAGGATACAAATATATACGATATGCATAAATTAACAAAAGTATATTGTTGTTTTAACATAACAAAATGTACTAGAGCATTTATTTTGTTAAAATTATGAAAAAGCTTAGTATGTGACGTAATGTTGTTGGAATCACTTCCACGCTATATTCTCAATATTCTCACATCTTTTACATTGTGATATATCCTAACATCGGTAAGCAGGCAAACAAATATGCGCATATACTGAAGCCATTATATCCAGTAGGAAATGTTGTTTACAATGTTTTATATGTTTACTGCTTAACATTCTTAGATTTCGATTTCATAAAGGTGTAAATACATGTAATACAATATTCTAGGATGGTTTTGTGCTAAAAGTTTGACAAGCTACATATGTCACGTGATACAAGCATGTAATTGAAATCACTGCCAAACAACATTCTCATGATAAGTATGTTACATTCTGATACATAAGCAAGCATAAATCATCGGCGTAACTACTAAAACCATTATTTCCCCGTAGGGATGTATTATCTGCTATATCAGTGTGTCATTCTAATATAACATATATCTAATGCAATACATATGACATTACACAATGATTAATTTTAAAATCACTGCTAAGAAATATTCTTGGGGATTTATGTTACATTATGTCACTATTGCCGCCATATTACTTCCGGCAGGGTGGTGCCATTTGCGATAACAAACGTGTGACATTTCAATATGACATATATCTAATGCAATGCATATGACAATACATAATGGTAAATTTTAAAACCATTGCCACGAAATATTCTCGGGGTTTTATATTACATTATGTCTCTATTGCCGCCAACAGGGACACGACCTACATTATTTTGTATCTAATCAACTCATTAAGATACGTATTCCTAATAGAAATTAAGAAGCAACTATGAGGAACTATGTCATAATTATTAAATAAAGCGTTACTAAGGGTTTTGAGTTTTTTTTATAACGAGATAATATGTAATAATATATACAAGGATTTGTATGTTTTATAACGCATCTTGTTCAAATCACTGCCACTATTCTAAAGGTTCTTTATTAAATCAAATACATCATGTCATATTCAAGCATACAAATTTGAGCCTCTAAAGCCAGCACTATTTTCAGAAGGAAAAGTTCTTTACAATGGCATATTTAAATACTGCTTAACATGTTAAGATTTCGATTCCAAAGAAATGCCGTCGCGCTTTCGTAAGTTAAGCTAAAAATCAAGGAATTACTCTGATGAATTAAGAAGGGTGTTACGGAAACATTCATTTCATATGCATACACATGTAGTACAACATACTAGAACTTATTGTGCTAATAATTAACAAGCTTCATATGTCTCGTGATACAAGCATGTTGTGGAAATCACTGCCAAACAACATCCTAATGATAAGTATGTTACATTCGGATACATGTACACACGCAAGCATAGATCATCGGCGTAACTTCTACAGCCATTATTTCCCCGTAGAGTGGTATTATTTGCTTTAAAAAAAAGTGTGTCATTTCAATATAACATATATCTAATACAATATACTTGAGAATACATCATGCTAAATTTTAAAATCCCTGCCACGCAATATTCTCGGGATTTTGTATTACATTATGTTTCTATTGTCGCCATTTTTTCCGGAATCATTTACGATAACATTGATTGTGTCGCCCATTTAACAGTTGTTGACAGTGTTACATGTAGGCTTCGGGGTTACAGATGGCAGTCCTTATGAATAACTAGCAATAAATAGACAATGAATAGATATGCTCCGCAACCCGTAGGTGAGCAAGCAACCGTTCTACTTTTCTTCTAAACGGGTTTCAAAAGATACGTGTATATAGACTGTGTGTCCTATTTCCATTGTTATATTTGAAACATATATAAAAAAAGGCATACATTAAGAATTGTATATATTTACTTTAACATTATAGAATGTACTAGAACAATCATTGAGCTAAAATGATGAACGAGCTTCATATGCGACTAGATAAACGCATGTTGGTGAAGTCACTGCCAATATTATCAAGAGTTTAACAGTGTGATACATCCTGTCATCGGCAAGTAATAATAAGTATAATATGGGAAATATTCATATCGATGTATGAATATTGTCACTGGATTTTCAAGACGATGTACTTCTTATTAATGGATTTAAATTTTAAACTTAATTTGTATCAAAATAGCAATAGCAATACTATGTAAAATAACCATACGTTTTGACCCAAGCTCCACGTAATTGACAAATGTAACTAGTAGTTTTGGCAGAAAGAATCATTGGGGTCATTGGATACACACCGATTGTATACATTGTGGTACCTTGGCATGTAAGGAAAATAGCCACCACTAATTTCGGTAGGGTGATGTCGTTTATAATGTTATATTTACGATTACGAACCAATGTATGATAGAAGTATAAAGTTTTTTTAAAGTTAATGTATAATGCTAAAAAAGTACTAATATGTAAATCTAATATCTAACAAACATGTTCACGTAGTACAATATACAATAATGGTTTTGTGTTTAAATTATTAACAAGCTTCATACACCCATGAAATCACTGGCATACAATATTTTCAAGATTTATGTCTTTGTGATACATTGTCAAGCTGGTAAAATATCAGCGCCACTATTGACGCCATTAATTTACGATACCATTAATTTTGTCGCCCAGTTTCAGACAGTGTTAAAAGCTGACCGGTAAGTAACAGATGTGACTCGATATGAATAGCTAACAATAAATAACAACCTGTCTTTTAAGACAATTTTCATCTATAAAAGTCGCAATGAGTAATGTCTCAGCAGTGTCTTTACTAAGAGAGTCATTATGAAGAGCTAGGAATACAAAATATACCTCATTTTTACAATCTGTTTCACAAGGAAGCGTTCTAGGGACACAATCTACATTATTCTAATTAACACATAAAGATACGTGAGCCTTATAGAGAATAAGAAGTAGGTCTAATTATTAGGTACTGTGTCATGATTATTAAATTAAGCGCTACGCGAGTATTGAGTTACTTCGTCTTTATTACGTGATTATATGTCCTTATTAACATAATACTGTCCTTTTTATTATAGTTCACCCATCGCGATTTAGGGCCAGCCAGTTTTGACTTATGAGACACCTTTACTGATGAACATCTTTACTCCCGATTTCTATCCTATGTGCCAAGGCCTTCGGCCGGAAGGCAATCGACACTCTTCGATTTAACTAGCTGCTGGGTATTCAACCTGCCATATCAATACAAGCCCTGTAAATTTACATTGCATAGGCATTTTATTAGGGAAGGGGTATGCATTCATTGTCGTATGAACGCAATGCCGCATCACCGCCGTTGTAATATCGGTGTTTTTTTATGCAAAGCATATTTTGACATGTTATTCTTATTTACATGATCTAAGATGTCTTATACTGTTAAATGTTACTCTTTTTTATATAAATGTATTGTTAACGTTTGATCACATGTTTATATAATTAATATATATGAACATTTCGTTCCAGTTTTAATACTACAATAATCAATTTGACATTATTTTTCACTTAAATTTCTGAATAGGATTCTACGAAGAAGGTCTACATGTAGTATTATTAATCAAAGCCATTTCGCTGGCATGTAATATGTACATGTTATGGGTTTCTTAGTAAACATTACTTTTCTTAGAAGCGACTACAGAAAATCTTCATGACGTAACATCGAATGTAGATAGACAATAGATTTGAGTTCACGTTGATGAAGCTAATTAGCTAACTTGCTGCGCACAAAAATGAGTAACAAAACAAATCCCTAAAAGAACTACACAGATTAATAAACATAGCATAGTAATTAGATGCAATTCTTTAAATAATTTATGTAAAGTGCAATGTGCCTCGCCCAGGAAAAAGCAGAGATAAGCCAAATTGATTTGCATTTGGGAAAATCTCTGGGAACCTGTGCCCGTTCGTCAAATGTCACATGCAGAGGGTCGGGCCTCACCCATAATAACAATAACAATCATCACGGATACATCTTATATATCGACAAAACTAGCTACTTTGCAATATAACAAATATATAATTTGTATACATTATCAAACAGAATGCATTAATAACGTAAATTAATATACGAGAAATCTGACGTATAAAACACCGTTCCGAACATAAACAAGAACAACAACTGAAATGAAAAAACAAGTACAGCACCTATACAACCATAAAAGACAAACACATAGTTCTTTAGGAGGGGGTCCGATTTTCTCGAATAAACAAAGAAGAAAGTAAAATGTAATAAAGTAATATAAAATAATATAAATTATATTCTTTAACTTTATAGAAACAATTTTTTTATTTTATTTTATCGCACGTGTTAGGACGCATGATATCTGCATTTATCTTTCTTAACTAACATAATATGTAATACCTAAAATAATGCTTCTGCTATTCGTGTTTAGGACATAAGGCGAAAATAAAAATAGTTTTGGTTTCACGTATCGACTGAATTTAACGTCTAAAATATCACTCTTTTCTATAATATAAGGATGATGTCGTGCCACACAAAAACGTATTTCGCGTTTCATGTAGAACATTCTTATATAAAAAACAGACCATTAGAAAAACACATGTATTTGATATCTACTGCGGCAATATACTGCTATAATCAAGACACCGGACATAGCTTACTTCCTGATTCATCCAAAAATATAAATACCCAATTTAAATAATACACTGATACACTTGCTACTGACCAAACTAAACTTAAAGCATATTAAATTTGAAACAAAACGTATCTTTTAAAAATATATAAAAGCGTAATATCCAAGAATACACATAAAACATATAAATCTCATTTTGTTGCTTTTTAACTAATACCTTATGTAATCGACAATTTTATTTAACATTACTGAATATATTTTAATTTCATAGAAACAGGCTTAAACAAAAATTCGTTTGTATCTTGCAAAAATGCAATTCATCAGCTTATTCGCACAAAGAATATTAAAAGTAACACATTATACATCCAACGATGTTGTAAAGGCGTAGTGACATTCATTCACGACCGCAGTCGACACATGTTTGTGAATCATGATACACAAAAATCTCATATCTTAAGACTACCGCGTATCACTTAATTCACATCAAAATCTCTATAGAGATCCCGTGGATCGTTAATATATATACACCACATCCACACATTGATATACAAAAAATCTCACATCTCGAGACAACCGTGTATCACATAATTCACACCAACATCTCAACACCGATCACGCGGATCTTTACTATAGTTATATTATATACAACACATCCAGACATTGATATACACAAATCTCACATCTCGAGAAACCAGTGTATCACATATTTCACATCAACGTCTCTACACAGATCCCGTTGATCTTTACTATATATACAACACATCCAGACATTGAAACACAAACATCTCACATCTCGAGACAACCGTGTATCACAGAATTCACATCAACATCTCAGTACAGATTCCGTGGATCTTTTCTATATATATACACATCCAGACATTGATAGACAAAAATCTCACATCTTAAGACAACCGTGTATCACATAATTCACATCAACATCTCTACACAGATCCCGCGAATATTGACTTGATATACAACACATCCAGACATTGCTACACAAAATTCTCACATCTCGAGACAACCGTCTATGACATAATTCACATCAGCATCTCTACACGGATTCCGTGGATCTTTACCATATATACAACACATCCAGACATTGATACACAAAAACAGCACATCTCGAGACAACTGTGTATCACATAATTCACATCAACATCTCAACATTAACCCCGTGCATCTTTTCTATATATACAACACATCCAGACATTGATACATAAAAATATCACATCTCGAGAAAACTAGGTATCACATAATTCTCATATATACAACACATCCAGACATTGATACACACAATCTCAAATCTCGAAACAACCGTGTGTCACATAAATCACACCATCAGCTCAATGCAGACAACAGCTGCTCCTTATTACATACAAAACAAACTACTTCGTTGACTCACCGAAATCTCGAGAAACATAAACGCTCATCTCAGTACCCTCCATATTAAAATACACGTCATGTAGCCTGTGCAATGATTAACAGGACAAAACAACAAACTATCTATACACTATGACTAGCAACCGAATTTTTGTCTGAAAAATGCATACTGTCGTTTGTTGCTTAGCTTAGCGTGCACTACATATACTCATATGAACCATGATTTAATATATCAAAATAATAACAAGAACCAGCCTATTTTTGAGCCCACATCAGTTTAAAATGAAACCTGAGCACTAATTAACAAAAAACATTGAACTTGATGCCCGTTTCCCGAATCTGTCTACATTAGCGCGTTTTAAAGGGTTTTTTCGTTTTTGTTTTATTATAATTAAACGATATCAGATGCTATCCAACCATTATATTCAAACCGTACTAGAATCATCCTCAGCATCAAAATTCCTAGGAATCTGGGACAAACCCAACTTCAATAAAAAAATGAAACCTACTTACTGAAAAATGATACGAGCCTACAAATACTACAAATAGAAAACACTTAGTCGACGTCTACAGTTTTCTAGAAATCCACTGAAACCAATGAATCTAGACACTAAAATTAATGCATGTCATTATTTTTTTTAGCTGGAGATTGAATGATCAACTTTCGCACAACCGGAAGCAAAAACTAGCCATTGTGTCATATGCATAGCTTTCCACTGATGAAACGATAATCGCTTACTGTTTTCCTTTAATACATAGCCGATGTGTACCAATATGGTATTTTTTTCAAACACAACATATCCTACATAAAATCGTCATTGCGATACAGACTGAACTCCATTTTATATAACAAAAGGCCGCAAAACATTTGAGAAAATTGAAAACCGACAGGCAAAACCAAAAACACGAAGTACCTGATATTCTTAGTTATAAACTTTAAAAGCACCAAATAATGGTCTAAAAGTTCTTTTCAAAAATGCTAACTAGAAACCCTCAAAGGCTGAAAAATAAAATGTTTATTTTGACCACAGCTATACATATATTAAACAAAAATGCAAGGATCCTAATAAAATGTGTTTTCCAACAGAAGCATTATTGTATTTACTTATTAACCTTTTTTCAACCCCGAATACGAATATGCGAATTAATTCAAGTATCTGTAAAACAAACAACCATAAAACTCAGATATTCATACTATATATATACATAAAAAAAGAACACAATATACTCATCTTTACAATGCTGTGCTTTAGCGATGCCGCTAATGGAGGTGTGTAAAGTGGCTCCTAAAGAGCTATCCTAGTCGGAAGTGGACTGCTGCGGAACGAAGCCTCTATGTGTGTACGAACACGTGGTGTGGAATCTCAGCGCACTGACGAATCCCAACCATGTTTGTTTTAAATGTTCACTGTCCTTCTGTAATCTACGTATGTAAATTGAAATGTTGATATTCTTACAAAAATTATTTAAAACTAGATTTTTTTACACAAAATATGCTGGACCATGTGTTAACTCTTGTGTAAGCGAAACTCGAATGACTCTACCCGCCAATCAAACGAAAAACTCGTGCGAAGGGAAATACCGAATGCTTACTAAAGCGTGACGAAAAAAATAGCAATTACTACAGCCAACTATTTAGCCAATGAGAATGCATGGAATTGTCGAATATGCAAATGAGTTTTTCACGTTCTCTGTTAACATTAATTGATAAAGATGCAGGTAATTAGCAGCACATTTTTATTACTTATGCTCTAGTTATAAGCGTGTGTTTTACGCCCGCTTCCTAAATGAAAATTTACATATTGAGTGTAGTACAAATGAAAAATTTGCAATTGATTAATTTTTTTATTCGTGGAAGATATGATGATAAGTTAATAATTAAATATCAATACCACTATATATTAACAGTTACAAAATATAATAAGTCTATTATCAAATAATGTTGCTGTTTGAAATGTCACGTTTTATTTTTCATTTAATTTACATCATTAACTGTACACATCAAACTTGCCTCTGATTTGATATTCGTAGATCGTTCATTGCTCAAGACATTGTTGTTGAATAAATGATGATCACCGTGTCATGTATAATTCATAAAACATGGTTGTATAAATATTATCAATTTACAGCTTTTATTTAATTGCCAGAAAAGTGTTGTACCAAACAACAAAAACTACCGTGTAACGATGCTTGGTTAACAGAAGAACATATAGGTATGATATAAATGACGAAACACGTGACCTATTAGCTGGTGTCGATATTAACCGACAATTCATAATGTTGTCGGGTAATATCGACTCCCCATGAATGAATGTTTAAAATTGACTGAACGTCTTTTAAAAAGAGTCCATTGAAAAAAAAAGATTCTTATTCCACCTTAGATTGTCACTAAAACACCGCAAGTAATGCAAATTCCCTGTACGGCGTAACTCTTTCCGAAATAACCCTAGTAACATAATCCTATAACACACTAAATATTCGTGAACAATATAATATTCAAAACCGTGATGACGTATGTATCTGTGAACAGCAAGCAGTTATATCGACCAACCTAATTTTGTGACATCATAGTTATGTTAACGTCAGATTTTATGACGAAATCAGTCAGTGTAAAGAATGAAATTATAATAAAATGATACTTTTACTGAAGAGTGTCGATGTTAGACGATTGTCGAAATTACCCGACATTACTTTCTAGCAGTTCTTCGTGATGTCACAGGAATTTTCGCATCTGTTTAGTTACAATTACAGTTTTGTAGCGATATGATTAATGCAAGCAGGGGCGTAGCTTGGGTTCAATAAATGTATAGGCACAATAGGCGGAATCTACAAAATGAGCTGTAAGCGATAATTTGGACAAGGAGATTTTATACTCGTATGTGGCTACAATCAACTAACTTCAGCTAAACCCCGGTTCTACAAAATAAATTATTGTAAATTAAGCGTGTTTCATGAAATTTGTTTCATAGTGACGTAATCGACTCGTTAAACAATTACGTATCAACACAGCCAAGAAAGATCCCCTCAGCCCTATACCCCCCTCCCCCCCCTATTGTATTTATTGCATTTTTGGCATATTTAAATTTTTCATATCTGGAAAAAATGTATAGACACGTGCCTTTTGTGCCTAAAGGAAGCTATGCCCCTGGCAAGGAAAATAAAAATGTTATGACTTATACCATCCACATAAAATTTCATTCTTCGCAAATTGAATTTAAAATGAGGAGAAAATGACATTTTTGTAGGGAACTATTTTATTAATCGTAGTTTGCATTCTATTTTGTAAAATTCGGTTACAACGGGCGGTACTTTGCTGTTCCAATAAGAAAAGTGCTGTGCGTGATATTTCTCTTGGACAGGCAATAAAATGCATGTCCAACAAAAATAATATAAAGGAATGCTGCGCGCATCATGGAATTGCCAGTTTGACCTTGCGTTCATAATCGCATGAACGAAATTAAAATTAATTTAAATCCTTAAACGAGACTCGAACCTTCGACCTCCCTCTCCGCAGGCAAAAGCCCTAACCACTAGACCACGGAGTCGGTAATATAATATATCCTTACTAACAAAATACTGTTACTATCCTTAATAGCAGAGTATATGTCATAATTATGACTTTAATCTGAAAGGTATCACTGATTTATTTTTCGTTTGGTGATAATGCCACATTAAATATTTGTATACTGAGCAGTAAACTTATATTTTATGTATTGTCTTAGTAACTAATAATGATAAGTTCTGAACACGAGGTCGAATTCGCATGTCATGAAATAAACACACTAAAAACGTGTAGAGTGAAAATGGGTATTTATTAAAATGCCTTAAAACATAACATATACATGAATATACAGAAAAACATAACGTGCACATATAATACATACATCATAACGTCAAGGCAGGCAGTAAACTTATATTAAGTATAGAGGTGTTGTCACAATATAATTGGGTTCAAAACGTATTAGTGGTATAAGGATTTATATTATGGTCATCTTTGAAAATAATAATTCAAATGCATTTTTCTAGTATCTCAGTATAAAGGTAATATAAACAAAGTCTCGTTCACATTCTTTAACTTTCAGACTATACAAATTGTATTTTATTAGTTCGAGCAATTGTATTGTATTGATTCATTTCTTTATTGTAATCAAAATGATCATAAACGGGATTTGTTAAGATGTGTTATGTAATGTAAAGAGGACAAACAAAATGTGTCCTGTATTAAAAGTGTATTTGAAAGGACAGCATGCGATAAGTTTTGATTAAGTGTTCATCTCACTGTACCACTGTTGTCTGTAAAGTTCAAATAATCAGTGGTTGATATGATCGTAAGTAAATGTTTATTCTGATTTCTGTGTACAATTTACTTGTTCAGTCGTCATGTACATTAAGCCTAGTTGTTCGAGTGTGGTTTTGATTCGTGTCCCCCAATACCATTTGCTTTGTATATGTTGCAATGCACGTTTATCGTTTGCATTATGTAACACTTATTTATTAGTTAACAAATTCAACGACTATGCGATCGGGTAAGTTTAATAACGAAAAAAGTTGATCCAAAATTAAGAAATGTGTACATGTAATACTACATTCATGAAATACAACATACATGAAATACAATAAACTAAACAATAGAGTATGCGAAAATCATAAATACGATGTATATTTTATGCATCTTTTTACAATCTCTGTCACTCAATATTATGTAGATTTTATTGCATTGAGGTGCCTCAGCAAGCAGGGAAAATTGCCACCACTATTTCCGGTAGAGTTATGTCATTTATATTGTTATATTATCTTAACATTATCAGCTGACGATCACTGACCAATGTATAATAGAAATGTAAAGTAAAGTTTATAAAAAGTCAATATATAATACTCATAAATTACGAGAGATGAGATAAAATTCTTAAGATACATAATGTCCTTCTTATTAGTTACAATACGTCCTTATCAGCAGAATATATGTCATAATTATTAACTTAATCTAAAATGTATCACTGTTGTTTTTTCTTTTTTGTGTGTTTATTCTGCCACATTTATTATTTGCACAAACTTGTACAAACTTGGGTTTAATATACCGTGTTGTGCCAATATATTTATGTTTCCAAACACTTTAGAAATTGGTCGACTGCTTGTTTACAATTTATAAGATTGGGGAGTTTGTTTTTATAATGAGTTCTTTTGAGGTAACGTATTAGATTTGTTTTACTAATGTACATATTTATATTATGGTCATCTTTGAAAATAATGATACAAGTACGTTTTCCAGGTATCTCAGTATAATGTTCATATAAGCTTTTTATGTTTTCGAGCAATGTTATTTTTTTTATTTCTATCTGTTTTATTAATCAATATGATGATATAACTGTTTTCGAAAAGACAGTATGCTATAAGTGTTGTTAAATTATTGCTCTCACTGAACTGGTATTGCTTATAACGAACAATTAATCGCTGTTTTACATAATCGAAATTCAATGTTTTGTTTTATTTCTATTTACTTGTCAAGTCCCCATACACGTTAAGCATACATGTGCGAGTGTGGTTTTGATTTGTGTCACTCAATATCTTGTGTTTGGTATATAGTTATTTGTTTCACGTCATAGAGCAACAATGTATATGTTATTTGTATGATGCAATCGATTGCTGCTAATATAATGTTAGACAAGTATCAACTTATTTCCTAAAATAATGTATATTATTATATCCCTGTTTAAAATTTTAACAAAATACATGCTGTATCAATCGGTGAAATACATGTCGTCAGAAACAAAATCCCGTATTATGCTACTCGCTACTTTTCCGATCCCGTATTACCATACTAGCCGGACTACTTTTTGAATGACGTCATCATAGAGTTATGTAAACAATTGTAATTTATACCTAAAATGAGTAGTAATTATTGTAGTTTTTAAACAAATAAAAATAAGGTAAATGCACATTTGAAGTTCATCGTAGTATATAATAAAAGGAATATTACGCTATTCAATTGTTCCAAGAGTATGTATTAGTCTTGTGGCTCCGCCTCTCGTGTGATACGTCATCACACAAGCCACGCGACTGATTCATACTCTTGGAACAACTGACTAGCATAATATATCGTATATACCTACCTCTCTTCTCGATTGGTACTCCCAGAATTGAGCGGGATAAAAAATATCCATGTGCTACTAATACATATTTACATAAGAGCTTGTATTAGAAGATAATACTTATTACTGTATGCAATAGTTCGTCCGTAGGTACGTACATCTTAATTAAAGATCAAAATATATGCATGTATTTGCTTTAAATGCATGCATGCGTGGATGGTTCTTTTTTCTTATCTGTATAATCGAACGATGTCTTGTCCGAATTAGGAATTAAATGATTCGTTTTCGAAGTTGCCATTACTGGTCAGAACGTGTCTTTTAATTCGTAGTTTTTCTACAAACCTTCATCTGATTATCAATATTGCGGTCCAAAATAATTTTAGAACACGCCGATGCATGGTTTCTTTGAGTGTTAGGTTGGTACTGAAAACAAACTAAGACGACACATCGCAATCCAATGTAACGATGTGAGTATTTAGTATATAAGTATTTTTATTTTTTGAGCAATGTACTTGAATTGATTTATATCTGTTTTTTAAATCAATATGATGATAAGACTGTCTTCGAAAAGACAATCTGCGATAACTGTTGTTTAATTATTGCTCTCAATGTACTGGTATTGCTTATAACAAACAATTAATCGTTATTTTACATGATCGTATGTTGTGTGTTTATTTATGTGTAAGATTTACTTGTCCATTTGCCATTTATATAAATGGCTTACAACCAAGGATTTGTATGTTGTATAAAGCATGCTTTTGAAGTCACTTCCACTATTCTAAAGATTTGTTTCGCCAAGCAGTGAGAATCGCCGTTAATATGACCGTCTCTTCTTGCGTTAGGGTGGTCTCGTTTACAATAACATTATTTGTGTAGCCCAGTTTGCGACAGCGTTACCCGCTAACCGGTAGGTAACAGATGTGAGTCGATATAAATGGCTTACAAACAAGGATTTGTATGTTGTATAACGCATGTTGTTGAAATCACTGCCACTATTCTGAAGATTTTTTTCATTGGGATACATCCTAGGCAAGCCTACAAATATGTTGTGCTGAAAAGTTTGACAAGCTTCATATGTGTCGTGATACAAGCATGTTATTGAAATCACTGCCAAATAACATTCTCATGATAATTATGTTACATTCTAATACATAGCAAACATGTATCATTGGCAAAACTACCACAGCCATTATTTCCCCGTAGGGTGGTTTTATTCGCTATAACAAAAGTGTGTCATTTTAATATAACATATATCTAATACTATACATATGACAATGCATAATGGTAAATTTTAAAACCACTGCCACGAAATATTCTAGGGGTTTTATATTACATTATGTCACTACTGTCGCCAACATGGACACAACCTACTTATTTTGTATCTAATCAATTCATTAAGGTACGTACTCCGAATAGAAATTAAGAAGAAACTATGAGGAACTATGGCAATATTATTAAATAAAGCGTTACTAAGAGTTTTGAGTTTCTACGTTTTGTATTATGAGATAATATGACCTTATTAAGATACATAATATCCTTTTTATGAGTTACTATAGGTTCTTAGAAGCAGAATATATGTCATAATTATTAATTCAATCAAAAATGTATCATTGTTTTCTTGTTTCTTTTCTTTGTACTGGCACATGTATTATTTGAATAAACTTAGGTTTAATATACCCGTGCTGTGTCAATATATTTAAGTTTCAAAACTCTTTCGATAATGGTAGGCTGCTTGTTTTCAATTAAAAATATTAAGGAATTGTTTATGAGATCTTATGAAGTACCTTAACAGATTTAATATTTCCAATATAAGTGTTTATATTATGGTCAGCTGTGAAAATAATGAATAAAGTACATTTGTCTCGTATCTCAGTATAAAGGTCATATAAACACAATCATATTTACATTCAACTTTCAGATTACAAATGTTCATTAATAGTTTTTTCGAGCAATATTATTGAATTGATTTGTATCTGTTTTTATAATCAATAGGATGATAAAACTTTATTCGAAACGACAGTATGCGATAAATGATGTTTAATTATTCCTCTCACTGTACTTGCTATTCACATTAAGCCTAGTTGTTCGAGTGTGGTTTTGATTTGCGTCGCTCAATACCCTTTTTGTGTATATAGTATCATGTTCCAGTTCATAGAGCAGCAATGTATATGTTATTTGTATGATGCAATCGATTGGTGATAATATTATTTTAGACAAGTAACAACTTATTTCCAAAAATAATGTATTATATCTAACTCTCGATTGGTACCCCCAGAATTTAGCGGGATAAAAAAATCAATGTGCTACTACTACATACCTACATGAGTGCTTGTATTAAAAGTCAATACTGTATGCAATAGTTCGTCCGTACGTGCTAACATCATAATTAAAGATCACAATATATGCATGTCTTTGCCTTACAAGCATGCATGCGTACATTGGTCGTTTTACCGTATGTATGGGCAAACGATGTCTTGAGCGAATTGCGAATTATTCGATTTAATTGGTCAGAACGTATCTCTTAATTCTTGTGTTTTTTTTTTCAAAACCTGTACCCGATTATCAATATTGCCGTCTAAAATAATTTTAGACATCGCCGATGAATGGTTTCTTTGAGTGTTACGTTGGTACTTAAAAACAAACTAACACAACGCAATCTTATGTAACGATAGGAGTCAAGTGAAAACTGGTTTCAAAACGCAATTCTATGTAACGATGAGCGTTTAGTGAAAACTGGTTTGTGTCGTCAATGCTCATATTATTTACAGATTACGCCACACATTTATCGCGTTTTGGGATCATAATATCTTTTAAATACTTTCCATCAGCTATATACTATTCCGTTATGTGTCACACGATAACTTTCGCCCGAATACGCCATGTTTATTACTGATTAAAATAACGCGCTCTAGAAAGTTCCTATCGGTCATGCCATCTTTTAAAATTGACACATCTAAATAAAGCTGAAATGCACAACGTTCATGCTGTTAAAGGTTACGGTCGAATTCTGTGAAGTATTTGAAAGTACGGACGTCGGATTCTGATGTTTTATTGTGGAGGACACAAACTTGTTTTATTTCGAAAACAGGAATACATTTTAAATGATAAAAATAATCCGACACAGCGACTGGTGGAGATAGGAGGTTACGTAATAAATTAGCATTTAAACGTATATGTTATTAGGTTACCTGGTTACAAGGCTGATTTCACAGGGTATTTGACAGGAAAATATTAGTTATCTTGCCTGTGTTCACTTGTTTTTATTGTTCGGTATAATAAAATATATATCACACCACACAGGCCTTGAAACAACGTATTGTCAATCCTAGAAATGTTAATGTGAATCTCCGGTTACGCCTCGGTTGACATTACCAATCTCGGGTTGACAATACATTGTATTACTCTCTACGGGTGTGATATTGTTATACTGCTAAGTTCTTTGTTGATTACGAACTAATGCCGTTTTTACCTTCGTATGTAAAGTAAGACAAGTATTATGTATAATATTCATGAATTCCGAATGGTGTAAATTTAATTTAACATACATGTATTATAATACATTAGAATATTTACTTTGCTAAACATATGAAAGAACTTCCAATATAACGTAAAACGCATATTGTTGAAACCATATCCAATCAATATTTTTTTTTATACTTTTACATTACCCAGCAAGGAGAATCGCCGTTACAACGACCCCTAAATTTCCGTAAGTGTGATCTCGTTACTAATAACAATAATTGTGTCACCCAGTTTGCGACAGTGTTACACGCTAACCGGTAGATAACAAATGTGAGTCGATAAAAATGGCTTACATACAAGGATTTGTATGTTGTATAACGCATGTTATTGAAATCACTGCCGTTATTCTAATGATTGTTTTCACGAAGTAGTGAGAATCGCCGTTTCTATGACCGTTTCTATTTTTGTAAGGTTCATCTCGTTTACAATAACATTAATTTTTTCACCTTATTTGCGACAGTGTTACACGCTAACTGGTAGGTAACAGATGTGAGTCGATGTAAATGGCTTACATACACATTTAATATAAATCCTTGTTTCAAGACCTAATATTTCTGTACCTAAAATGCATCCAATTCATTAGTCTTATTTGCATACTCTAATATTTAAATTTCTGCTTGTATTTAACAAGTTAGAGCCAAGAATAAAATGGCGGAGACGCAGAGAAAAGTAAAGAATAAAAACTAATGAATAATGTTCAATTATTAAGAATTTTGTAAAGTATTACATACATGTAATCTTGTGCAAAATGAACAAAAATTTAAGTACAAGTGATTTGAAAACACGTATCTATATTCCGTACCGGGATTTTTTCTACAAAGAGTTATCATAAAACAAGATTATTTCGATTCTAACACGATCTTAGTCTGCCTTTTAAAACTACTGAACGAGAACTATATTTTGTCTAAACTCCGCCCATCTTTTTACAAAGTACATTCACGCGCGCACTTCAGTGACATCAATTAATCATAGCAAAACAATATTATGCCGTCTTCATTAATAATAAATGTGCGAAGTTCGTCAGATTCATTTTACAAATCAAACAACCAATATGACGTCCTTTTTTGGATGCTGTAACATGCCAACAGACACAAATCAATTTTAATTTTCAATAACATGTACGCTTTGTGTAATTGTTATTAGAATATGTATAAAAAAAATATTTGTTTTTGTTACAATACATTATACAGAAACCGTATGTTTGTTACGACTTTGCGAGTGCGCGTTCAAGCACAGGCATTTTACTGTAAAATATCCGAGATTTCTACAGAACTATTAACGAAACATTAGGCTCCGCCCATAATTATTGCAAAATAACCCGTACCTTGTACTTGGTTTGCTTCTGTGCCTATGGAAATAATGCCGCATATCGTGTTAGAATCGTGTTTTTTAAATCTCTACCACGCAATAGTCTTCATATCGTATTACATAGTATGTAATGAATTCGTACTTTGTCTCAAAACCTTTATTCTATTTTCAATATTGCCGTCCAAAATATTTTTAGACATCGCCGATGCATGGTTTCTGTGAGTGTTAGGCTGGTACTTAAAACAAACTAATGCGCCCCAACGCAATTATATGATACGATGTGAATCAAGTGAAAACTTGTTTGTGTTGTCTGCTTATATTATTAACATATAATGCCACACATTTATCGCGTTTTGTGCTCGAATATCCAATAAACACTTTCCAGCAGCTATATACTATTCCTTTTTGTGTCACACGATGACTTTTGCCCGTATACACCACGTGTATTACTGATTTAACCTAACGCGTTGTAGAAACTTCCTATCAATAACGCCATTTTTTAAACTTGACACGTCTAAATATAGCTGAACATACCCAACGGTCATGCATGTAAAAGGTTACGGTCGAATTCTGCGAAGTATTCGATAGTATGGACGTCTGGCACTGCGGTTTTAATATGGAGGAACCAACATTGTTTTATTTTGAAAACAGGAACACGTGATGAAAATGATGAAAATAATCCGTCAGAGCTACTCACAGAATTAAGAGGTGACTAAGCCTGAAACATTTTATGTTATTAGGTTACCTGGTTATTAAGCTGATCTTAAAGGGCATTTGACAAAAAAATTATCTTTCCTGTGTTCACTTGTTTTTATTGTTCGGTATAATAAAATGTACATCACACCCCACATAGTGTGATTCAATCGCAATTAGTTGCATTAAATGCGTTAAAATTATAAAAACGAAATCCTTCCAGATAAGGAAAGAGTTTACTTGTGATGGCAGTGGTTTATGTTTTTTATCACTTACATTCAGTAAATAACCCGTCAGTATATAAATCGGAATTGCCGAGAGGTTTGCATGTTCAACTTGCAAGTTTGTTTTCTGAGTTTTGAACCACGGTTTTTGTTATGCTTGTTTCGTTATTATACTTTATCCTTTTAGTTCGGATGTTTATTTGTCATGTTAAGGCGGTTTATGGCATATTTGAAAAACAATTGCAAAAATCTGTGAACATGTCCCTTTTAAAGTTGCACATGCTTCTTATTTGCATAATATGATATTTTTTATTTTACATTTTTCAGATCTACCGTCTTTTCCAGGTAAGTAAAATTTTTAATAAATAAATGCTGCTTATAAATTAAGACTATTGAAATTAAATATATCATACACGTGATAAGTACTATAGAACGTACAGGGTACTAAATTATAAATAATAAATAGGAACATGTTTTTCAAGAGAAGCTGTTTCTGTAGTTAAAATTTGCAATGAGTCATGTCTTATGTGTACTTGCTAGCAGTGTCTCTTATAATGGAAGCTATATGAAGCGATATCAATACAGACCACATTTGTTGCGTATTTAAACAGGCTGTTTCATGTGCTAGCGTTCTAAGGACACAGTTTATATAATTTTGTTTATAATTCACTCAATAATATGATAATATAAATGCGATACGAAGTACTCTTAGGAATATTACCATTTATAAAAGGGAAATTAACTGTATCAAAATTGAAATTTTCAGGTTTGTCATACAGACTAGTTTGCGCTTTATTGTTACTAATATACGTAAATCAAGAAATGCAGCATCAGTACTCGTAGTACACGATTTATTTATTGTATTTGGGGACAATCTTTTTGATATTTTCATAACAAAAATCGGATTATCAATATTTAACACGTTATCAATATATCAACTAGTTTTATTAAATCTTTGAATAAAATTTAAATGCCTTTTTTAGACAAACTAAGCATAAAATCTCTTTCATACTACAATCTGCTATAAGGATGTCAAGATAAATTTTGGTATTGAATGTGTCTTTGGAGCGACATTATGTGATCCGCCTTTATAGAAGAGCCAACCGTTGTTTTATAATGATCATAAGTGATGTTTTGATTCCTCCGTAAGATTTACTTACCCAGTCGTCATGTTCATCAAACTAGTTGTTTAAGTGTGAGAGTTTTATTTGTTTTGCCCAATTCCTTTTAATTAGTGCATGGTAATATCTTCCGCGTCGTTCGGCAGCAATGTATAATACTGTTACTTTTATGATACTAGCTTTTGTTGTTGATTTTATCTTAAACTAGTAGCCAGCATGTAATACTTACTTCAAATAATTGTATTTATTATTTCTTACTCTTTTCTGAATTATAACCCTAGATTTCAACGGAATAATCAAATATTAAAGTACGGATAAAGCTAATAAATGTACACATGCATGCATAAGGTGATAATGTTGTATTCAGTATTTCGACTATTCAACCGTTCGTTCATGCATTCTAATTATAATCATGTTATATTCATGTATCCTTCTGTACATGCATGCGTGCATGCATGGGTCGATTTGTTCGTCCGTATGTCCATCCATACTGATGAACTGATGGCCATTGATAGTAAGGAGATAATAATACATGACATATGCACGTTTAGCTACTACCTTCGTACAGGGAGGTAATTGTATGAACGGACGCATGTATACCTAATTATGTAATACTGTAACGAAAACACACATACGCAACATCCTCTATAAGCGCGTGCTTGCATAATTATCTGAATGATTAGTAATGATTATGGAAAATTATATTGAAATCTGGTCAGTGGCTTTTGACAAGATCATTTTCGAAGTGTCTTTAAGTTTTTAATAGCAATATAAGGACCCATATGTATATCGCACATGATTATATTTTGCACAATCTAATATTATTTCATTTCTACTAGCTAGAGTTGTCGTCACATGTGCCTATTGCCCGTAACAATTTCAAGGCGTTATAAGTTGCGTAAATGCACGGATAATGGTTACTGTGTAAGTTTTGTAAAATCTGCGTAAGGATACAAATATATACGATATGCATACATTAAGAAAAGTATATTGTTGTTTTAACATTACAAAATATACTAGAACATTAATTTTGTTAAAATTATGAAAAAGCTTAATATGTGACGTGATGTTGTTGGAATCACTTCCACGCTATATTCTCAATATTCTCACATCTTTTACGTTGTGATGTATCCTAACATCGGTAAGCAGGCAAACAAATATGCGCTTTTACTGAAGCCACTATATCCAGTAGGAAATGTTGTTTACAATGTTATATTTGTTTAATGCTAATTATTCTTAGATTTGTAAGATGTAAAGGTGTAAATACATGTAATACAATATTCTAGGATGGTTATGTACTTAAAAAGTTTGACAAGCTTCATATGTGTCTTGATACAAGCATGTCGTTGAAATCACTGCCAAACATTCTTGGGGTTTTATATTACATTATGTCACTATTGCCGCCATATTACTTCCGGCAGGTTGGTGCCATTTGCGATAACAAAAGTGTGTCATTTCAATATGACATATATCTAATGCAATGCATATGACAATACATAACGGTAAAACCACTGCCACGAAATATTATCGAGGTTTTACAACACATTATGTCACTATTGCCGCCAACAGGGACACAACCTACATTATTTTGTATCTAATCAATTCATTAAGATACGTATTCCTACTAGAAATTAAGAAGCAACTATGAAGAACTATGTCATAATTATTAAATAAAGCCTTACTAAGAGTTTTTAGTTTGCATGTTGTTTTTTTTATAACGAGATAATATGTAATAATACATACAAGGATTTGTATGTTGTATAACGCATCTTGTTCAAATCACTGCCACTATACTAACGGTTCTTTATTCATTGAAATTCACCCTGTCATGTTCAAGCATACACACTTGGGCCTCTATAGCCAGCACTATTTTCAAAAGGAAAAGTTCATGGCCTATTTAAATAATGCTTAACATTTTAAGATTTTGATTCCAAAGAAATGTCGTCGAGCTTTCGTAAGTCAAGTTAAAAATCAACGAATTAAGAAAGGTGTTATGGAAACATCGATGCCATATAGATACGCATGTAATACACCATACTAGAAATTTTTTTGGCTAATAATTAACAAGCTTCATATGTGTCGTGATACAAGCATGTTGTGGAAATCACTGCCAAACAACATTCTAATGATAAGTATGTTACATTCTGATACATTAGAAAGCAGAAATCATCGGCGTAACTACTACATCCATTATTTCCCCGTAGGGTGGTATTATTTGCTATAACAAAAGTGTGTCATTTCAATATAACATATATCTAATACAATACACTTGAGAATACATCATGCTTAATTTAAAAATCCCTGCCACGCAATATTCTCGGGATTTTATATTGCATTATGTCTCTATTGCCGCCATTATTTCCGGAATCATTGACGATAACATTGATTGTGTCGCCCAGTTAGCAGTTGTTGACAGTGTTACATTTAGGCTTTGGGGTTACAGATGGAAGTCCTTATGGTTAACTAGCAATAAACAGAAAATGAATAAACATGTTCCGCAACCCGTAGGTGAGCAAGCAAGCTTTCTACTTCGCTTCTAAACGGGTTTCAAAAGATACGTGTATATAGCCCGTGTGTCCTATTTACATGTACATGTAATATTTGAAACATACATCGAAAATAGGCATACATTAAGAATTGAATATATTTATTTAACATTATATAATGTACTAGATCAATCATTGTTCTAAAATGATGAACAAGCTTCATATGTGACTAGATAAACGCATGTTGGTGAAGTCACTGCCAATATTTTCAAGAGTTTAACAGTGTGATACATCCTGTCATCGGCACGTTGTAATAAGTATAGTATGGGAAATAATTTTATCGATGTATGAATATTGCCACTGCATTTTCAAGACGATGTACTTCTTATTCGTGGATTTAAACATACTTTGTTTTATAATTGCAATAGCAATAATATGTACAAGTTTTGACCCAAACTACACGTAATTGAAAAATGTAACTAATAGTTTTGGCAGAAAGAATCATACGGGTCATTGTATACACACCGATGTTATACATTGTGGTACCTTGGCATATAGGTAAAATAGCCATCACTAATTTCGGTAGGTTGATGTCGTTTATAATGTTATATTTACGATTACGGACCAATGCATGATAGAAGTCTAAAGTTTATTTAAAATCAATGTATAATGCTAAAAAAATACTAAGATGTAAATCTTATATATGACAAACATGTTCACGTAGTACAATATACAATAACGGTTTTCTGCTAAAATTATTAATAAGCTTCATACACCTATGAAATCACTGCCATACAATATTTTTGAGATTTCTGTCTTTGTGATACATTGTCAAGCTGGGAAAATATCAGCGCCACTATTGACGCCATTAATTTACGATAACATTGATTTTGTCGCCCAGTTTACGACTGTATTAAAAGCTGACCGGTAAGTAACAGATGTGAATCGATATGAATAGCTAACAACAAATATTAACCAGTCTTGCAAGAACATTAGCATCTGTAAAAAAGTGCAATGAGTTATGTCTCAGCAGTGTCTTTACTCATGGGAGTCATTATGAAGAGCTAGGAATACCTCATTTTTACAAGCTGTTTCACATAGAAGCGTGCTAAGGACTCAATCTACATTATTCTAATTGACACATAAAGATACGTGAGCCTTATAGAGACTAAGAAGTAGATGTTATTATAAGGTACTATGTCATAATTATTTAATTAAACGCTACGAGAGTTTTGAGTTCCTGCGTCTTTATTACGAGATTATATGTCCTTATTAACAAAATACTGTCCTTTTTATGAGTTAGTTTTCTTATTAGTAAAGTAGAGAGTTATTTGTTTAAGTGTCACCCGTCGCAATTAAGGGCCAGGCAGTTTTGACTTATGAGACACCTTTACTGATGAACATCGTTACTCTCGATTCCTACACTATATGCTGGGCCTTTGGCAGTGAAGAAATCGACACTCTTCGATTTAACTAGCTGCTGGGTAGGCTGCTGGGTAGGCAACCTGCCATATCAAAACAAGCCCTGTATATTTATATGCATAGGCATTTTATTAGGGAAGGGGTGTGTATTCATAATCGTATGAACGCAATGCCGCATCATCGGCGTTGTAATATCGGTGGTTTTTTTTTATGCAAAACATATTTCGATCTGTTATTCTTTTTGACATGATCTTAGCTATCTTATACTGTTAAATGTTACTCTTTTTTTGTATAAATGTATTGTTAACGTTTGATTACATGTTTTTATAATTAATATATACGAACATTTCGTTTCAGTTTTACTTCTACAATAATCAATTTGACATTTTGTTGCCACTCAAATGCTGAATAGGATTCTACAAAGCAATGTATACATGTGTTATTATTAAACAAAGCCATTTCGCTAGCATGTAATATGTACATGTGATGGTTTTTTAAGTAAACATTACTTTTCTCAGAAGCGACCACACAAAATCTTCATGACGTAACATCGAATGTAGCTTGAAAATGGATTTGATTTCATATTGATGAAGCTAATAAGCTAACTTGCTGCGCACAAAAAAGTAATAAAACAAATCCCTAAATGAACTACAAACAACTATAAACGCATAAACATAGCATAGAAATTATATGCAATTCTTAAAATAATTACTGTCAAGTGCAATGTGACTCGCCCAGGAAAAACCAGAGATAAACCATTTTGATTTGCATTTGGAAAAAAACTCTGGAAACCTGTGCCCGTTTGTCAAATGTCACATTGAAGAGTTTCGGGCCTCACCCATAATAACAATAACAATCATCACGGCTACATCTTATATGTCGACAAATTTAGCTACTTTGCAATATAACAAATATATCATTTGTATGCATTATCAATGAATTAATGACGTAAATTAATATAAGAGAAATCTGACCTATAAAACACCGTTCTGAACATAAACAAGAACAACAACAGAAATGAAAAAACAAGTACAGCACCTATGCAACCATAAAAGACAAACACATAGTTCTTTAGCAAGGGGTCCGCTTTTCTCAAATAAACAATGAAGAAAGTAAAATGTAATAATGTAATATAAAATAATAATTAATAATATTCTTTAACTTTAAAAGAAACTAACCTGTTTTATTTTATCGCACGTGTTAGGACGCATGATATCTGCATTTGTCTTTCTTAACTAACAGAATATGTAATACCTAAATTTATGCTTCGGCTATTCGCTGATTTGGACATAACGCGAAAATAAAAATAGTTTTGGTTTCACATATCGACTGAATTTAACTTCTAAAATATCACTATTTTCTATAATATAAGGATGATGTCGTGCCACACAAAAACGTATTTGCGTTGCATGTAGAACATTCTTATACAAAAAAACAGATCATTCGAAAAACACATGTATTTGATATCTACTGCGGCAATATAATACTTTAACCAAGACACCAGACATCCTGATTACTTACTTCCTGATTCATCCAACAATATCAATACCCAATTTAAATAATACACTGATACACTTGCTACGACAAACCTAAACTGAAAGCATATTAAATTCGAAACAAAACCTATCATTTAAAAATATATTAAAGCGTATAATCCAAGAATACACGTAAAACATATAAATCTCATTGTGTTGCTTTTTAACAAATACCTAATGAAATCGACAGTCTTATTTAACATTACTGGATATATTTTTGTTTCATCGAAACAGGCTTAAACAAAAATTAAGTTGTATCTTGCAAAAATACCATTCATAAGCTTATACCATACTGAAAATTAAAAGTAACACATTATACATCCAACGATGTTGTAAAGGTGTAGTGACATTCATTCACGACCGCAGTCGACACATGTTTGTGCATCATGGTACACAAAAATCTCACATCTTCAGACAATCGTGTATTACTTAATTCACATAAAATATGTATACAGATCCCTTGGATCTTTACATTATAAACACCACATCCATACATTGATACACAAAAATCTCACATCTCGAGACAACCGTGTATCACATAATTCACATCAATATCTCAACACAGATCCCGTGGATCTTTACATTATAAACACCACATCCATACATTGATACACAAAAATCTCACATCTCGAGACAACCGTGTATGACATAATTCACATCAACATCTCATCACAGATCCCGTGAATCTTTACTATATATGCACCACATCCAGACATTGATACACAAAAATCTCACATCTCGAGACAACCGTGTATGACATAATTCACATCAATATCTCAACACAGATCCCGTGAATCTTTACATTATATACACCACATCCATACATTGATACACAAAAATCTCACATCTCGAGATCACCGTGTATCACATAATTCACATCAACGTCTCAACACAGATCCCGCGGATCTTTACTTTATATACAACACATCCAGAAATTGAAACACCAAAATCTCACATCTCGAAAGAACCGTGTAGCACATAATTTACATCAACATCGCAACACAGATCCTGTGGATCTTTTCAATATATACAACATATCCAGACATTGATACACAAAAATCTCACATCTTAAGACAACCGTGTATCACATAATTGACATCAACATCTCAACACAAATCCTGTGGACCTTTACTTTATATACACAAATTCCATACATTGATACACATACATCTCATATCTCGAGACAACCGTGTGTCACATAATTCACATCAACATCTCAACACAGATCCCGTGGATCTTTACTTTATATACATCACATCCAGACGTTGATACACAACATTCTCACATCTCGATTCAACTGTGTATGACATAATTCACAACAATATCTCAACACAGATCCAGTGGATCTTAACTATATATACAAAATATCCAGACCTTGATACACACACATATCACATCAAGAGAAAACCATGTATCACATAATTCACATCAACATCTCAACACACATCTCGACACATCTAGACCATGATACACAAAAATCTCACATCTCGAGACAACCGCGTATCACATAATTTACAGCAACATCTCAACACAGATCACGTGGATCTTTACTTCATATACACCACAGCCATACATAGATACAGAAACATCTCACATCTCGAGACAACCGTGTATCAAATAATTCACATGTCAACACAGATCCCGTGGATCTTTACTATATATGTAAAACACATCCAGACGCTGATACACAAACATCTCACATCTCGAGACAACCGTGTATCACATAATTCACATCAACATCTCTACACAGATCCCGCGAATCTTTATTTTATTTACACAAAATCCAGACATTGATACACAAAATGTTCTCATCTCGAGACAACCGTGTATGACATAATTCACATCAGCATCTCTACACATATTCCGAGGATATTTTCTGTATGTACAACACAACAAGACATCTCAGCACAGATCCCGTGGATCTTTACTTCATATACACCAAATCAATACATTGCTACACAAACATCTCACATCTCGAGACAACCGTGTATCACATAATTCACATCAACATCTCAACACAGATCATGTTGATCTTTACTATATATACAACACATCCAGACGTTGATACACAACATTCTCATATCTCGAGACAAACGTGTATGAAATAATTCACAACAACATATAAACACAGATCCCGTGAATCTTTATTAAATTTACAACACATCCAGACATTGATACACAGAAATATCACATCTCGAGAAAACCAGGTATCACATAATTCACATCAACATCTCAACACTCATCCCGTTGATCTGTACTATATATTCAACACATCCAGACATTTATACACACAATCTCAAATCTCGAAACAACCGTGTATCACATAATTCACATCAACATCTCAACACAGATCCAACCGTGTGACACATAAATCATACCATCAGCTCAATGCAGACAACAGCAGCTCCTTATATTACATACAAAACAAACTACTTCGTTGACGAACCGAAATCTCGAGAAACATAAACGCTGATCTCAGTATCCCCCATATTAAAAAACACGTCATGTAGCCTGTGCAATGATAAACAGGACAAGACAACAAACTATCTATACACTATGACTAGCAACTGAATTTTTGTCAGAAAAATGCATACTGTCATGTGTTGCTTAGCTTAGCGTGCACTACATATGCTCATATGAACCATGATGTAATATGTCAAAATAATAAGAAGAACCAGCCTATTTTTGAGCCCACGTCAGTTTTAAATGAAACCTGAGCACCAATTCAGAAAAAAAACATTGAACTTGATGCCCATTTCACGAATCTGTCTACATCAGCGCGTTTTTAAAGGGTTTTTTCGTTTTTGTTTTATTATTATTAAACGATATCAGATGCTATCCAACGATCATATTCAAACCTTAATATAATCATCCTCAGCATCAAAATTCCTAGGAATCGGAGACAAACCAACTTGAATAAAAAAAAATGAAACGTGCTTATTGAGAAATTATACGAGCCTACAATTACTACAAATAGCAACACTTGGTCGACGTCTCCTGTTTTCTAGAAATCCACTGAAACCAATGAATCTAGACACTAAAATTAATGCATGTCATTCGTTTTTAAGCTGGAGTTTGAATGATCCACTTTCGCACAACCGGAAGCAAAAAGTAGCCATTGTGTTATATGCATAGCTTTCCACTGATGAAACGTTAATCACTTACTGTTTTCATTTAATATATAGCCGATTTGAACCAGTATGGTATTTTTTCAAACACTTAACATATCCTACATAAAATCAGCATTGCGATACAGACTGAACTCCATTTTATAAAACAAAAGGCCGCAAAACATTTAAGAACATTGAAAACCGACAGGCAAAACCAAAAACACGACGTACCTGATATTCTTAGTTATAATCTTTAAAAGCACCAAATAATGGTCAAGAAGTGAGTGTTTAAATGCTAACCTCAGATCCAGAGACACACGTAATGATTTACAAATTGACTCCCATGCCAGAAGTCTAAAAGTTCTTTTCAGAAATGCTAACTAGAAACCCTCAAAGGCTGAAAAATAAAATGTTTATTTTGACCACAACTATACATACATTAAACAAAAATGCAAGGATCCTAATAAAATGTGTTTTCCAAAAGAAGCATTATTGTATTTACTTATTTACTTTTTTTCAACCAAACGAACGTAGGATGTAAAAAGCAGTATTTGTGTCCATTTTCAAAAATATGAATATTTGAAGCACCTTTTAAGATCTTAAACCCCGAATACGAATATGCGAATTAATTCTCTTAACTGTAAAACAAACAACCATAAAACTCAGATATTCATACTATACATATACATAAAAAAAACAATATACTCATCTTTACAATGCTGTGCTTTAGCGATGCCGATAATGGCGGTGTGTAAAGTGGCTCCTAAATAGACATCTTAGTCGGAAGTGGACTGCTGCGCAACGAAGCCTCTATGTGTGTACGAACACGAGGTGTGGAAGCTCAGCACACTGACGAATCCCAATCATGTTTGTTTCAAAAGTTCACTGTCCTACCGTAATCTAAGTATGTAGCTTGAAATGTTGATATTCTTACAAAAATTACTCGCCAATCGAACGAAAACCTCGTGCGAAGGAAAATACCAAATGCTTACTGAAGCGTGACGAACAAAATAGCAATTACTACAGCCAACTAGTTAGCCAATGAGAATGCATGGAATGTTCGAATATGCAAATGAGTTCTTCACGTTCTCAATTAACATTAATTGATGACGATGCAGGTAATTCGCAGCACATTTTTATTACTTATGCACTAGTTATAAGCGTGTGTTTTACGCCCGCTTCATCAATGAAAATTTACAAATTGGGTGTAGTACAAATGAAAAATTTGCAGTTGAATAACTTTTTTCTTCCTGGAAGATATGATGATAAGTTAATAATTAAATATTAAGACCACTATATATTAACAGTTACAAAATATAATAAGTATATTATCAAATAATGTTGCTGATTGAAATGTCACATGTTTTTTATTTCATTTAATTTACTTTGTTTACTTTACACGTCAAACTTGCCTCCGATTTTATACTTGTAAATCGTTCATTGCTCAAGACATTGCTGTTGAAGAAATGAGGATCACAGTGTCATGTATAATTCATAATACATGGTTGTATAAATATTATCAATTTACAGCTTTAATTTAATTGCGAGTCAAGTGCTGTACCAAACAACTAAAACTACCGTGTAACGATGCTTAACAGAAGAACATATAGGTATACTATAAGTGACGAAACACGTGACCTATTAGCTGGTGTCGATATTAACCGACAAAGCATAATGTTGTCGGGTAATATCGACACCCCAGGAATGAATGTTTAAAATTGACTGAACTTCTTTTAAAAAGAGTTCATTGAAAAAAAGAAACTTATTCCACCTTAGATTGTCACTAAAACACCGCAAGTAATGCAAATTCCCTATGCGGCGTAACTCTTTCCGAAATAACCCTTGTTACATAATCCTATAACGCACTAAATATTAGTGAACAATATAATATTCAAAAACGTGATGACGTATGTATGTGTAAACAGCATGCTATTATATCGACCAACTTAATTGTGTTATGTCATTGGTATATTAACGTCTAATTTTATGACGAAATCAGTCAGTTTGAAGAATGAAATTAGAATAAAATGAGACTTTAACTGAAAAGGGTGTCGATGTTAGACGATTGTCGAAATTACAAGACATAACGCTCTAGCAGTTCTTCTTGATGTCACAGGTATTTTCGCATCTGTTACGTTACTATTTTGGTTTTGTAGCGATACGATTAATGCAAGCAGGGGCGTAGCTTGAGTTAAAAGATGTATAGGCACAATAGGCGGAATCTACAAAATGAACTGTAAGCGAGTATTTGGGCAAGGAGAGTTTATGCTCGTATGTGGCTACAAACAACAAACTTCAGCTAAACCCCGATTCTACAAAATAATTGTAAATTAAGCGTGTTTCATGAAATTTGTTTAATAGTGACGTAATCGACTCGTTAAACAGTTAAGTATCAACACAGCCAAGAAAGATCCCATCAGCCCCATCCCCCCTCTTGTATTTATTGCATTTTTGACATATTCAAATGTTTCATCTATTGAAAAAATGTATAGGCACGTACCTAAAGAGAGCTTTAAAAATGTTATGACTTATACCGTCCACATTCAATTTCATTTGTTGCAAATTGAATTTTAAAAAAGGAGAAAATGACATTTCTGTAGGGAACTATTGCATTAATCGTAGTTTGCATTCTATTTTGTGAAATTCGGTTACAAGGGGCGGTACTTTGTTTATCCAATAAGAAAAGTGCTGTGCGTGATATTTCTCTTAGACTGGCAATAAAATGCAAGTTCAACAAAAATAACATAAAGAGATGCTATTAAATCATTCCAAATATAAATGCTGGCGCGCATCATGGAATTGCCAGTTTGACGATTTGGTTCATAATTGCATGAACGAAACTAAAATTAATGTCAATCCTTAAGTGAGACTCGAACCTTCGACCTCCCTCTCCGCAGGCAAAAGCCTTAACCACTAGACCACGGAGTCGGTAATATAATATATCCTTTCTAACATAATACTGTTTCTATCCTTATTAGCAGATTATATGTCATAATTATGACTTGAATCTAAAAGGTATCACTGCTTTATTTTTCGTTTAGTGATACTGCCACATTAAATTTTGTATACTGAGCAGTAAACTTATATTTTATGTATTGCCTTAGTAACTATTAATAATAAGTTCTGAACACGAGGTCAAATTCGCATGTCATGAAATAAACACACTGAAAACGTGTAGAGTGAAAAAGTGCATTTATTAAAATGCCTTAAAAGTTAAAACATAATATATACATGAATATACAGAAAAACATAACATGTCACATATAATACATACATCATAACGTATAACGTCAAGGCAGGCAGTAAACTTATATTTAGTATACAGGTGTTGTCACAATCCAATTGGGTTTAAAACTTATTAGTGGTATTAGGATTTATATTATGGTCATCTTTGAAAATAAGAATTCCAATGCTTTTTTCTAGTATCTCAGTATAAAAGTAATATAAACAAAATCGTGTTCACATTCTTTAACTTTCAGACTATACAAATTGTATTTTATTAGTTCGAGCAATTGTATTGTATTGATTCATTTCTTTTTTGTAATCAATATAATGATAAACTGGATTTGTTTAGAGATGTTTTTTAATGTAAAGATGACGAAACAAAAGGTGTACAATGTACAATGTGTTCTGCAGTAAAAGTGACAGTCATCTCACTGTACCACTGTAAAGTTCAAATAATCAGTGGTTTATATGATCGTAAGTAAACGTTTATTCTGATTTCTGTGTAAAATTTACTTGTTCAGTCGTCATGTACATTAAGTCTAGATATTCAAGTGTGGTTTTGATTGTGTGTCGCCGAATACCATCTGCTTTGTATATGTTGCAATGCACGTTTGTCGTTTGCATTATGTAACACTGTCTTATTTATTATTTAACAATTTCAACGACTATGCGATCGGTTAAAGTTTAATAATGAGAAAAGTTGATCCTAAATTAAGCCATGTGTACATGTAATACAACATACATAAAATACAACATACATGAAATACATTAAACAAAACAATAGAAAGTGCGAAAATCATGAACACGATGTATATTTTAAGTATCTTTTTATAATCTCTGTCACTGAATATTCTGTAGATTGTATTACACTGAGGTACCTCGGCAAGCAGGGATAATTGCCGCCACTATTTCCGGTAGAGTTATGTTATTTATATTGTTATATTATCTTAACATTTTCAGATGACGATTTCTGACCAATGTATAATAGAAATGTAAAGTAAAGTTTATAAAAAGTCAATGAATAATACTCACAAATTACGAGAGATTTAAATTTAATAAATAACAAAAATGTACAGGTAGTACAATATACAAGAATGGTTTTGTTCTAGAATTATTAAAAGGCTTCATACACGCATGCTGCTGAAATTACTGCCATGCAAGATTTTCAATAATTCTGTCTTTGTGATACATTGTCAAGCTGGGAAAATATCAGCGCCTCAAGCTGGGAAAATATCAGCGCCTCTATTGACGCCATTAATTAACGAAAACATTAAGTTGGTCCCCAGTTTCCGACAGTGTTAAAAGCTGACAGGTAGGTAACAGATGTAAATCGATATGAATAGCTTACAATAAATATTAACCTGTCTTGCAAGACCATTTACATCTCTAACAGTTGCAATGAGTAATGTCTCAGTTGTGTCAGTAGTGTCCTTACTAATTGAAGTCATTATGAAGAGCTAGCAATACAAAATATACCTCATTTTTACAAGCGGTTTATCAGCGCCACTATTGGCGCCATTAATTTACGAAAACATTAATTTGGTCGCCCAGTTTCCGACAGTGTTAAAAGCTGACCGGTAGGTAACAGATGTAAATCGATATGAATAGCTTACAATAAATATTAACCTGACTTACAAGACCATTTACATCTCTAACAGTTGCAATGAGTAATGTCTCAGTTGTGTCAGTAGTGTCCTCACTAAGTCATTATGAAGAGCTAGCAAAACAAAATATACCTCATTTTTACAAGCTGTTTATCAGCGCCACTATTGACGCCATTAATTTACGAAAACATTAATTTTGTTGCCCAGTTTCCGACAGTCTTAAAGCTGACCGGTAGGTAACAGAGGTAAATCGATATGAATAGCTTACAATAAATATTAACCTGACTTACAAGACCATTTACATCTCTAACAGTTGCAATGAGTAATGTCTCAGTTGTGTCAGTAGTGTCCTTACTAATTGAAGTCATTATGAAGAGCTAGCAATACAAAATATACCTCATTTTTACAAGCTGTTTATCAGCGCCACCATTGACGCCATTAATTTACGAAAACATTAATTTGGTCGCCCAGTTTCCGACAGTGTTAAAAGCTGACCGGTAGGCAACAAATGTGAAACGATATGAATAGCTAACAATAAATATTAACCTGTCTTGCAATACCATTTGCATCAATGAAAGTTGCAATGAGTTATGTCTCAGTAGTATCCTTACTAATTGAAGTCATTATGAAGAGCTAGCAATACAAAATATACCTCATTTTTACAAGCTGTTTGACATGGAAGCGTGCTACGCACATAACCTACATTCTTTTGTTTCTAATCAACTCATTACGATACGTAATACTAATAGATCCTAAGAAGCACATTTGAGAAACTATGTCATAATTATTAAATAAAGCGTTACTAAGAGTTTTAGGTTTTCTATGCTATGCTATAAAATGTCCTTCTTAAGATACATAATGTCCTTCTTATTAGTTACAATAAGTCCTTATAAGCAGAATATATGTCATAATTATTAACTTAATCTAAAATGTATCACTGTTGTTTTTGTTGTTGTTGTTTTTTTCTTTATTCTGCCACATTTATTATTTGTACAAACTTGTACAAACTTAGGTTTAATATACCCGTGTTGTGTCAATATATTTATGTTTCCAAACACTTTCGAAATTGGTCGACTGCTTGTTTACAATTGATAAGATTGGGGAGTTTGTTTTTATAATGAGTTCTTTTGAAGTAACTTATTAGATTTGTTTTAGTAATGTACATATTTATATTATGGTCATCTTTGAAAATAATGATACAAGTACATTTTTCAGATATCTCAGTATAATGGTCATATAAGCTTTTTATGTTTTCGAGCAATGTTATTTTTTATTATTTCTATCTGTTTTATTACGCAATATGATGATATAACTGTTTTCGAAAAGCCAGTATGCTATAAGTGTTGTTAAATTATTGCTCTCACTGAACTGGTATTGTTTATAACGAACAATTAATCGTTGTTTTACATGATCGTAATTCAATGTTTTGTTTTATTTTTTTTACTTGTCAAGTCCCCATACACATTAAGCATACTTGTTCGAGTGTGGTTTTGATTTGTGTCGCTCAATATCTTTTGTTTGGTATATAGTTATATGTTCGACGTCATAGATCAACAATGTATATGTTATTTGTATGATGCAGTCGATTGCTGGTAATATAATATTAGACAAGTATCAACTTATTTCCTAAAATAATGTATAATATCTACCTCTCTTCTCGATTGGTACTCCCAGAATTGAGCGGGATAAAAAAAATATCGATATGCTACTAATACATATTTACATAAGAGCTTGTATTAGAAGATAATACTTATTACTGTATGCAATAGTTCGTCCGTACGTACGTACATCTAATTAAAGATCAAAATACATGCATGTATTTGCTTTAAATGCATGCATGCGTGGATGGTTCTTTTTTCTTGTGTGTATGAGCGAACGATGTCTTGTCCGAATTAGGAATTAAATGAATCGTTTTCGAAGTTGCCATGACTGGACAGAACGTGTCTTTTAATTCGTAGTTTCTCTACAAACCTTCATCCGATGATCAATATTGCGGTCCAAAATAATTTTAGAGCTCGCCGATGCATGGTTTCTTTGAGTGTTAGGTTGGTACTTAAAACAAACTAAGACCACACAACGCAATCCAATGTAACGATGTGTGTATTTAGTATATAAGTATTTTTATTTTTTTGAGCAATATACTTGAATTGATTTATATCTGTTGTTATAATTAATATGATGATAAAACCGTCTTCGAAACGACAATGTGCGATAACTGTTGTTTAATTATTGCTCTCAATGTACTGGTATTTCTTATAACGAACAATTAATCGTTATTTTACATGATCGTATTTTTTTTTTTTATTACTGTGTAAGATTTACTTGTCCATTCGCCATTTATATAAATGGCTTACAACCAAGGATTTGTATGTTGTATAAAGCATGCTTTTGAAGTCACTTCCACTGTTCTAAAGATTTGTTTAGCCAAGTAGTGAGAATCGCCGTTAATGACCGTCTCTTTTTTGCGTTAGGGTGATCTCGTTTACAAGAACATTAATTGTGTCGCCCAGTTTGAGACAGCGTTACCCGCTAACCGGTAGATAACACGCGTCAGTCGATATAAATGGCTTACATACAAGGACTTGTATGTTATATAACGCATTTTGTTGAAATCACTGCCACTATTCTAAAGATTTGTTTCGCCAAGCAGTGAGAACTACTATGACCGACTCTATTTCCGTAAGGGTGATCACGTTTACAATAACATTAGTTGTGTCGCCCAGTTTGCGAAAGTGTTACCCGCTAACCGGTAGGTAACAGATGTGAGTCGATATAAATGGCTTACACACAAGGATTTGTATGTTGTGTAACGCATTTTGTTGAAATCATTGCCACTATTATTTTTTTCATTGTGTTACATCCTGGGCAAGCATACAAATATGTTGTGCTGAAAAAGTTTGACAAGCTTCATATGTGTCGTTGTACAAGCATGTTATTAAAATCACTGCCAAATAACATTCTCATGATAATTATGTTACATTCTAATACATAAGCGAACATGTATCAGTGGCAAAACTACAACAGCCATTATTTCCCCGTAGGGTGGTTTTATTTGCTATAACAAAAGTGTGTCATTTTAATATAACATATATCTAATGAATACATATTACAATGCATAATGGTACATTTTAAAACCACTGCCACGAAATATTCTAGGAGTTTTATTTTACATTATGTCACTACTGTCGCCAACATGGACACAACCTACATTATTTTGTATCTAATCAACTCATTAAGGTACGTACTCCGAATAGAAATTAAGAAGAAACTATGAGGAACTATAGCAAAATTATTAAATAAAACATTACTAACAGTTTTGAGTTTCTACGTTTTGTATTATAAGATAGTATGTCCTTATTAAGATACATAATATCCTTTTTATGAGTTACTATAGGTTCTTATACGCAGAATATATGTCATAATTTTTATTTCAATCTAAAATGTATCATTGTTTTCTTTTTTCTTTTGTTTGTACTGGCACATTTATTATTTGAACAAACTTAGGTTTAATATACCCGTGCTGTGTCAATATATTTAAGTTTCCAAACTCTTTCGATAATGGTAGGCTGCTTGTTTTCAATTAAAAATATTAAGGAATTGTTTATGAGTTCTTATGAAGTACCTTAACAGATTAATATTTCCAATATAAGTGTTTATATTATGGTCAGCTTTGAAAATAATGAATCAAGTACATTTGTCGCGTATCTCAGTATAATGGTCATATAAACACAATAATATTTACATTCAACTTTCAGATTACAAAGGATCATTTTTATTTTTTCGAGCAATATTATTGTATTGATATGTATCTGTTTTTATAATAAATAGGCTGATAAATCTGTCTTTGAAACGACAGTATGCGATAAATGATGTTTAATTATTCCTCTCACTGTACTGGTATTCACATTGAGCCAAGTTGTTCGAGTGTGGTTTTGATTTGCGTCGCTCAATACCTTTATTTGTGTATATTGTATCATGTTCCAGTTCATAGAGCAGCAATATTTAGGTTATTTGTATGATGCAATCGATTGGTGATAATATTATTTTAGACAAATAACAACTTATTTCCTAAAATAATGTATTATATCTCTCGATTGGTACCCCCAGAATTTAGCGGGATAAAAAAAATCAATGTGCTACTACTACATACTTACATGAGTGCTTATAATAAAAGTCAATATTGTATGCACTAATTCGTCCGTACGTACTAACATCATAATTAAAGATCACAATATATGCATGTCTTTGCCTTACAAGCCTGCATGCGCACATTGGTCGTTTTACCGTATGTATGGGCAAACGATGTCTTGAGCGAATTGCGAATTATTCGATTTAATTGGTCAGAACGTATCTCTTAATTCATGTTTTTTTTTTCAAAACCTGTATCCGATTATCTATATTGCCGTCTAAAATAATTGTAGACATCGCCGATGCATGGTTTCTTTGAGTGTTACGTTGGTACTTGAAAACAAACTAACACGACACAACGCAATCTTATGTAACGATAAAATTCAAGTGAAAACTGGTTTCAAAACGCAATTCTATGTAACGACGAGAGTTTAGTGAAAACTGGTTTGTGTTGTCAATGCTCATATTATTTACTGATTACGCCACACATTTATCGCGTTTTTGTGATATCCTTTGAATACTTTCCATCAGCTATAAACTATTCCGTTGTGTGTCACACGATAACTTTCGCCCGAATACGCCATGTTTATTACTGATTAAAATAACGCGCTGTAGAAACTTCCTATCGGTCATGCCATCTTTTAAAATTGACGCATCTAAGTATAGCTGAAAGGTTACGGTCGAATTCTGCGAAGTATTTGAAAGTATGGACGTCGGATTCTGATGTTTTATTGTGGAGGAACCAAACTAGTTTTATTTCGAAAACAGGAACACATTTTAAATGATGAAAATAATCCGACAAAGCGACTGATGGAGATACGAGGTCACGTAATAAATTAGCATTTAAACGTATAGGTTATTAGGTTACCTGGTTATAAGGCTGATCGCACAAGGCATTTGACAGGAAAATATGAGTTATCTTGCCTGTGTTCACTTGTTTTTATTGTTCGATATAATAAAATATATATCACACCACACAGACCTTTAAACAACGTATTGACAATCCTAGAAATGTAAATGTGAATCTCCGGTTACGCCTCGGTTGACATTATCATTCTCGGGATGACAATACGTTGTATTACTCTCTACGGGTGTGATATTGTTATACTGCTAAGTTCTTTGTTGATTACGAACTAATGCCGTTTTTACCTTCGTAAGTAAAGTAAGGCAAGTATTATGTATAATATTCATGAATTCCGAATGGTATAAATTTAATTTAACATACATGTAATATAATACATAAGAATATTTAGTTTGCTAAACATATGAAAGAACTTCCAATATAAGGTAAAACGCATATTGTTGAAACCATATCTAATCAATAATTTTTTTATACTTTTACATTACCAAGCGAGGAGAATCGCCCGTTACTACGACTCCTAAATTTCCGTAAGTGTGATCTCGTTAACAATAACAATAATTGTGTTGCCCAGTTTGCGACAGTGTTACACGCTAACCGGTAGATAACAAAAGTGAGTCGATAAAAATTGCTTACATACAAGGATTTGTATGTTGTATAACGTATGTTATTGAAATCACTGCCATTATTCTATTTATTGTTTTCGCCAATTAGTGAGAATCGCCGTTTCTATGACCGTCTCTATTTTTGTAAGGGTGATCTCGTTTACAATAACATTAATTTGTTCGCCTTATTTGCGACAATGTTACTCGCAGATGTGAATCGATTTAAATGGCTTATATACACATTTAATATAAATCCTTGTTTCTAGACCTAATATTTCTGTACTTTAATTGCATCCAATTCATTAGTCTTATTTGCATGCTGTAATTTTTAATTTCTGCTAGTATTTACCACTTTAGTACCAAGAATAAAATTGCGGAGACGCAGAGAAAAGTAAAGAATAAAAAGTAATCAATAATGTTCAATTATTAAGAATTTTGTAAAGTATTACATACATGTAATCTTGCGCTAAATGAACAAAAATCGAAGTACAAGTGATTTGAAAACAGGTATCTATATTCCGTACCGGGAATTTTTCCACAGAGAGTTATCATATTACAATATTATTTCGATTCTAACACGATCTTAGTCTGCCTTTTAAAACTACTGAACGAGAACTATATTTTGTCTATATTCCACCCTTCTTTTTACAAAGTACACTCACGCGCGCACTTCAGTGACATCAATTAATCATAGCAAAACAATATGACGCCCTCAAAATAAATGTGCGAAGATCGTCCGATTCATTTTACATATCAAACAACCAATATGACGTCATTTTTTGGTACTGTAACATTCCAACAAACACAACTACATTTTAATTTCTAATAATATGTACGCTTTGTGTAATTGTTATTAGATTATATATAATTAAATATGTGTTTTTGTTAAAATACATTATTTATTATTTTTGTTACAATACATTATACAGAAACCGTATGTGTGTTACGACTTTGTGAATGCGCGTTCAAGCACGTGCATTTTACTGTAAAATATCCGAGATTTCTACAGAAAAATTAACGAAACATTAGGCTTCGCCCATAATTATTGCAAAATAACCCATACATTGTACTTGGTTTGCTTCTTTGCATATGGAAATCATGTGTATTACTGATTTAACCTAACGCGTTGTACAAACTTCCTGTCGATAACGCCACCTTTTAAACTTGACACGTCTACATATAGCTGAACATTTCCCAACGGTTATGCCTGTAGAAGGTTACGGTCAAATTCTGCGAAGTATTCGATAGTATGGACGTCTGGCACTGCAGTTTTATTATGGAGGAACCAAAATTGTTTTATTTTGAAAACAGGAACACATTTTAAATGATGTAAATAATCCGTCAGAGCTACTCACGGAATTAAGAGGTAAATTAGCCTTAAACATTTTATGTTATTAGGTTACCTGGTTATTAGGCTGATCTTAAAGGACATTTGACAAGAAAATTATCTTGCCTGTGTTCACTTGTTTTTATTGTTCGGTATAATAAAATGTATATCACACCCCACATTGTGTGATTCAATCGCAATTAGTTGCATTAAATGCGTTAAAATTATAAAAACGATATCCTTCCAGATAAGGAAGGTGTTTACTTGTGTTGGCAGTGGTTACTGTTTTTTATCACTTATATTCAGTAAAAAAAAACCTTCAGTATATAAATCGGAATTGGCGAGAGGCTTGCATGTTCAACTTGCAAGTTTGTTATCTGAGTTTTGAAACACGGTTATTTGTAATGCTTGTTTCGTTATTATACTTGATCCTTTTAATTCAGATGTTTATTTGTCATGTTAGGGCGGTTTATGGCATATTTCAAAAACAATTACAAAGATCTGTGAGCATGTCCATTTGAAAGTTGCACATGATTCTTATTTGCATAATATAATATTTTTTATTTTACAATTTTCAGTTGAACTGTTGAACTGATGAAATGATGATTATACATTAAGACTATTGAAATTCAATATACCATACACGTGATAAGTAATCTAGAACGTACAGGGTACTAAATTATAAATAATAAATAGAAACATGTTTTTCAAGAGAAGCTGTTTCTGTAGTTAAAATTTGCAATGAGTCATGTCTTTTGTGTACTAGCTAGCAGTGTCTCTTGTAATGGAAGCTATATGAAGCGATATCAATACAGACCACATGTGTTGCGTATTTACACAGGCTGTTTCATATGCTAGCGTTCTAAGGACACAGTTTATATAGTTTTGTATATAATTCACTCAAAAATATGACAATATAAATGCCATACGAAGTATTCTTAGGAATATTACCATCTATAAAAGGAAAATTAACAGTATCAAAATTGAAATTATCAGGTTTGTTATACATAATAGTTTGCGCTTTATTGTTACTAATAAACGTAAATCTAGAAATGCAGCATCAGTACTCGAAGGACACGATTTATTTATTGTATTTGGGGACAATCTTTTTGATATTTTCATAACACATCGGATTATCCATATTTAACACGTTATCAATGTATAAACTAGTTGTATTAAATCTTTGAAATACATTTAAATGCCTTTCTTTAGACAAACTTAGCATAAACTCTCTTTCATACTAGAATCTTCTATGAGGATGTCAAGATGAATTTTGGTATTGAATGAGTCTTTGGAGCGACATTATGTGACCCGCCTTTGTAGAAGAGTCACCCGTTGTTTTATAATGTTCATACGTAATGTGTTGATTTATCCGTAAGATTTATTTACTCAGTCGTCATGTACATCAAACTAGTTGTTTCAGTGTGAGAGTTGTATTTGTTTCGCCCAATTCCTTTTAATTAGTGCATGGTAATATCTTCCGCTTCGTTAAGCAGCAATGTATAATACTGTTATTTTTATGATGCTATCTTTTGTTGCTCATTTTATCTTCAACTAGTAGCCAGCATGTAATACTTACTTCAAATAATTGTATTTATTTCTTCTTACTTTATTCTGAATTATAACATTATATTTCAACGGAATAATCAAATAATAAAGTACGGATAAAGCTAATAAATGTACACATGCATGCATTAGGTGATAATGGTGTATTCATTATTTCGACTATTCAACAGTTCCTTCACGCATTATAATTATATAATCATGTTATATTCGTGTTTTTTTCTGTACATGCATGCGTGTATGCATGCGTGCCCTACCGATTTCAAGGCGTTATAAGTTGCGTAAATGCACGGTTAATGGTTACTGTGTAAGGTTTTGAAATCTGCGTAAGGATACAAATATATACGATATGCATACATTAAGAAAAGTATATTGTTGTTTTAACATAACAAAATGTAGTAAAACATTAATTTTGTTAAAATTATGAAAACGCTTAGTATGTGACGTGATGTTGTTGGAATCACGTCCACGCTATATTCTCAATATTCTCACATCGTTTACATTGTGATATATCCTAACATCGGTAAGCAGGCAAACAAATATGCGCATATACTGAAGCCACTATATCCAGTAGGAAATGATGTTTACAATGTTATATTTGTTTATTGCTAAACATTCTTAGATTTCGATTTCATAAGTAAAGGTGTAAATACATTTAATACAATATTATAGGATGGCTTTGTGCTAAAAAAAGTTTGACAAGCTTTATATGTGTCATGATACAAGCATGTAGTTGAAATCACTTCCAAACAACAGACTCATGATACGTATGTTACATTCTGATACATTAACAAGCAGGAATTATCGTCGGCGTAACTACTAAAACCCTTATTTCCCCGAAGGGATGTATTATTTGCTATATCAGTGTGTCATTCTAATATAACATATATATAATGCAATACATATGACAATACACAATGGTTAATTTTAAAATCACTGCTAAGAAATATTCTTGGGGTTTTATATTACATTATGTCACTATTGCCGCCATATTACTTCCGGCAGGGTGGTGCCATTTGCGATTACAAAAGTGTGTCATCTCAATATGACATATATCTAATGCAATGCATATGACAATACATAATGGTACATTTTAAAACCACTGTCACGAAATATTCTAGGGGTTTTACATTATGTCACAATTGCTGCCAACAGGGACACGACCTACATTATTTTGTATCTAATCAACTCATTAAGATACGTATTCCAAACATAAATTGATAAGCAATTGTGAGGAATTATGTCATACATATTAAATAAGCGTTACTAAGGGTTTTGAGTTTTTATGTAGTTTTTTTATAACGAGATAATATGTAATAATACATACAAGGATTTTATGTTTTATAACGCATCTTGTTCAAATCACTGCCACTACTCTAAAGGTTCTTTATTAAATCAAATACATCATGTCATGTTCAAGCATACAAATTTGAGCCTCTAAAGCCAGCACTATTTTCAGAATGAAAAGTTCTTTACAATGGCATATTTAAATACTGCTAAACATTTAAGATTTCGATTCCAAAGAAATGCCGTCGAGCTTTCGTAAGTTAAGTTAAAAATCAAGGAATTACACTGATGAATTAAGTAGGGTGTTACGGAAACATTCATTTCATATGCAAACACATGTAATACAACATACTAGAACTTATTGTGCTAATAATTAACAAGCTTCATATGTCTTGTGATATAAGTATGTTGTGGAAATCACTGCCAAACAAACATTCTCCTGATAAGTATGTTAAATTCTGATACATCTACATACGCAAGCATAGATTATCGGCGTAACTTTTACAGCCATTATTTCCCCGTAGAGTGGTATTATTTGCTATAAAAGAGTGTGTCATTTCAATATAACATATATCTAATACAATACACTTGAGAATACATCATGCTAAATTTTAAAATCCCTGCCACGCAATATTATCGGGATTTTGTATTACATTATGTCTCTATTGCCGCCATTTTTTCCGGAATCATTTACGATAACATTGATTGTGTCGCCCATTTAACAGTTATTGACATTGTTACATGTAGGCTTCGGGGTTACAGATGGCAATTCTTATCAATAACTAGCAATAAACAGAAAATGAATAGATATGCTCCGCAACCCGTATGTGAGCAAGAAAGCGTTCTACTTTTCTTGTAAACGGGTTTCAAAAGATATGTGTATATCGCCTGTGTTTCCTATTTCCATTGTTATATTTGAAATATATATCCAAAATAGGCATACTTTAAGAATTGTATATACTTATTTTAACATTATAGAATGTACTAGATCAATTATTGAGCTAAAATGATGAACGAGCTCCATATGTGACTAAATAAACGCATGTTGGTGAAGTCACTGCCAATATTTGCAAGAATTTAACAGTGTGATACATCCTGTCATCGGCAAGATATAATAAGTATAATATGGGAAATAATCATATCGATGTATGAATATTGTCACTGGATTTTCAAGACGATGTACTTCTTATTAATGGAATTAAATTTTAAACTTAATTTGTATTATAATAGAAATAGCAATACTATGCAAAATAACCATACGTTTTGACCCAAGCTCCACGTAATTAAATAATGTAACTAGTAGTTTTGGCAGAAAGAATCATTGGGGTCATTGGATACACACCAACTGTATACATTGTGGTACCTTGGCATGTAAGGAAAATAGCCACCACTAATTTCGGTAGGGTGATGTCGTTTATAATGTTATATTTACGATTACGTACCAATGTATGATAGAAGTCTTAAGTTTTGTTTAAAGTCAATGTATAATGCTAAAAAATTACTAAGATGTAAATCTAATATCTAACAAACATGTTCACGTAGTACAATATACAATAATGGTTTTGTGTTTAAATTATTAACAACCTTCATACACCCATGAAATCACTGGCATACAATATTTTCAAGATTAATGTGTTTGTGATACATCGTCATGCTGGTAAAATATCAGCGCCACTATTGAAGCCATTAATTTACGATATCAATAATTTTGTCGACCAGTTTCCGACAGTGCTAAAAGCTGACCGGTAAGTAACAGATGTGAATCGATATGAATAGCTTACAATAAATAATAACCTGTCTTTTAAGACCATTTACATCTGTAAAAATTGCGATGAGTAATGTCTCTGCAGTGTCTTAACGAATGGAAGTAATTATGAAGAGCTAGGAATACAAAATATAACTCATTTTTACAAGCTGTTTCACAAGGAAGCATACTAGGGACACAATCTACATAATTTTTATTAACACATAAAGATACGTGAGCCTTATAGAGAATAAGAAGTAGATATAATTATAAGGTACTATGTCATGATTATTAAATTAAGCGCTACTAGAGTATTGATTTCCTGCGTCTTTATTACATGATAATATGTCCTTATTAGCATAATGTTGTCCTTTTTGTTATAGTGACACCCCTAGCGATTTAGGACCAGCCAGACTTTTCAGACACCTTTACTGATTAACATCTTTTCTCCAGATTCCTATCCTCTGTGCAGGGCCTTTGGCAGGACGGCAATCGATACTCTTCGATTTAACAATCTGCTGGGTAGGCTGCTGGGTATTCAACCTGCCATATCCAAACAAGCCCTGTATATTTACATTACATAGGCATTGTATTAGGGAAGGGGTATGCATTCATTATCGTATGAACGCAATGTCGCGTCACTGGCGTTGTAATTTCGGTGTTGTTTTAAGCAAAGCATATTTCGACCTGTTATTCTTATTTACGATGTCTTATACTGTTAAAAGTTACTATTTTTTGTATAAATGTATTGATAACGATTGAGCACATGTTTATATAATTAATATATATGAACATTTCGTTCCAGTTTTAATTCTATAATAATCAATTTGACATTTTCTTCACCTAAATTTCTGAATAGGATTCTACCAAGAAGGTCTACATGTAGTATTATTAAACAAAGCCATTTCGCTGGCATGTAATATATACATGCTATGGGTTTTTTAAGTAAACATTACTTTTCTAAGAAGCGATTACAGAAAATCTTCATGACGTAACATCGAATGTAGCTTGACAATGGATTTGAGTTCACGTTGATGAAGCTAATTAGCTAACTTGCTGCGCACAAAAAGAGTAAAAAAACAAATCCCTAAAAGAACTACACACACTTATAAACATAGCACAGTAATATATGCAATTCTTTGAATAATTTATGTACGGTGCAATGTGACTCGCCCAGGAAAAAGCAGAGATAAACCAAATTGATTTGCATTTGGGAAACAACTCTGGAAACCTGTGCCCGTTCGTCAAATGTCACATGCAGAGTGTCGGGCCTCACCCATAATAACAATAACAATCATCACGGATACATCTTATACATCGACGAAACTAGCTACTTTGCAATATAACAAATATATAATTTGTATACATTATCAAAAATAATGCATTAATAATGTAAATTAATACACGAGAAATCTTACGTATAAAACACCGTTATGAACATAAACAAGAACATCAACTGAAATGAAAAAACAAGTACAGGACATATACAACCATAAAAGACAAACACATAGATCTTTAGGAGGGGTCCGCTTTTCTCGAATAAACAAACATAAACAAGAACATCAACTGAAATGAAAAAACAAGTACAGGACATATACAACCATAAAAGACAAACACATAGTTCTTTAGGAGGGGGTCCGCTTTTCTCGAATAAACAAAGAAGAAAGTAAAATGTAATAAAGAAACAAACTTTTTATTTTATTTTATCGCACGTGCACATGATATCTGCATTTATCTTTCTTAACTAACATTATATGTAATACCTAAAAGAATGCTTCGGTTATTTTTGTTTTATAGAAACAGACTTAAACAAAAATTCGTTTGTATCTTGCAAAAATACAATTCATAATCTTATTCGCACACAGAAAATTAAAAGTAACACATTATACATCCAACGATGTTGTTAAGGAGTAGTGACATTTATTCACGACCGCAGTCGACACATGTTTGTGAATCATGATACACAAAAATCTCACATCTTGAGACAACCGCGTATCACTTAATTCACATAAAATCTCTATACAGATCACGTGGATCTATTCTTTATATACACCACATCCAGACATTGATACACAAACATTTCACATCTCGAGACAACAGTGTATCACATAATTCACATCAACATCTCAACACCGATCACGCGGATCTTTACTATGGTTATATTATATAAAACACAATCAGACATTGATACATACAAATTTCACATCTCGAGACAACAGTGTATCACATATTTCACATCAACGTCTCAACACAGATCCCATGGATTTTTACTTTACATATACAACACATGCCGACATTGATACACAAAAATTTCGTATCTCGAGACAACCGTGAATCACATGATTCACATCAACATCTCTACACAGATCCCGTTGATCTTTACTATATATACAACACATCCAGACATTCAAACACAAAAATCACACATCTCGGGACAACCGTATATCACAGAATTCACATCAACATCTCAACACAGATTCCGTGGATATTTTCTATATCTATACAAATCCAGACATTGATACACAAAAATCTCACATCTTAAGACAACCTTGTAACACATAATTCACATCAACATCTCTACACAGATCCAGCGAATCTTGACTTTATATACAACACATCCAGACAATGATACACAAAATTCTCACATCTCGAGACAACCGCATATGTGATAATTCACATCAGCATCACCACACGGATTCCGCGGATCTTTACTATATATACCACACATCAAAACATTGATACACAAAAATTGCATATCGCGAGACAACTGTTTATCACATAACTCACATCAACATCTCAACACTGATCCCGTGCATCTTTTCTATATATACAGCACATTCAGACATTCATTGATAGATAAAAATCTCACATCTAGAGACACTGTTTATCACATAATTCAAATCAACATCTCAACACATATCCCGTGGATCTTTACTTTATATGCACCACATCCAGACATTGATACACAAACATCTCACATCTAGAGACAACCGTGTTTCACATAATTCACATCAACATCTCAACACAGATCATGTGCATCTTGACTTTATATGAAACACATCCAGACATTGAAAACAACATTCTCACATCTCGAGACATTGATACACAGAAATATCACATATCGAGAAAACTAGGTATCCCATAATTCTCATATATACAATACATCCAAACCTTGATACACACAATCTCAAACCTTGAAACAACCGTGTGTCACATAAACCACACCATGAGCTCAATGCAGACAACAGCGGCTCCTTATTACATACAAAACAAAATACTGCGTTGACGCACCGAAATCTCGAGAAACGAAAACGCTAATTTCAGTCTCCTCCATATTAAAAAACACGACATGTAGCCTGTGCAATGATTAACAGGACAAAACAACAAACTATCTATACACTATCACCAGCAACTGAATTTGTGTCTGAAAAATGCATACTGTCGTTTGTTGCTTAGCTTAGTGTGCACTACATATACTCATATGAACCATGATTTAATATATCAAAATAATAACACGAACCTGCCTATTTTTAAGCCCACGTCAGTTTAAAATGAAATAAATTTTTAAAAAACCCATTGAACTTGATGCCCATTTCACGAATCTGTCTACATTAGCGCGTTTTAAAGGGTTTTTTCGTTTTTGTTTTATTATAATTAAACGATATCAGATGCTATCCAACAATTATATGCAAAACGTAACAGAATCATCCTCAGCATCAAAATTCCTAGGAATCGGAGACAAACCCAACTTCAGTAAAAAAATAAAACCTACTTATTGAGAAATATTACGAGCCAACAATTACTACAAATAGCAAACACTTAGTCGACGTCTACAGTTTTCTATAAATCCACTGAAAGCAATGAATCTAGACACTAAAATTATTGCATGTCATTCTTTTTTAACTGGAGATTGAATAATCCACTTTCGCACAACCGGAAGCAAAAACTAGCCATTGTGTCATGTGCATAGCTTTCCACTGATGAAACGTTAATCGCTTACTGATTTCATTTAATATATAGCCGATTTGTACCAGTATGGTATTTTTGTTAAACACTTAACATATCCTACATAAAATCGTCATTGCGGTACAGACTGAACTCCATTTTATATAACAAAAGGCCGCAAAACATTTTAGAATATTGAACATCGACTGGCAAAACCAAAAACACGACTTACCTGATATTTTAGTTATAATCTCTAAAAGCACCAAATAATGGTCTAGAAGTTTCTTTTCAAAAATGATAACTAGAAACCCTCAAAGGCTGAAAAATAAAATGTTTATTTTGACCACACCTATACATTCATTTAACACAAATGCAAGGATCCTAATAAAATGTGTTTTCCAAAAGAAGCATTATTGTATGTACTTATTTACCTTTTCTCAACCAACCGAAAGTAAGGATGTAAAAAGAAGTATTCTTGTCCATTTTCAAAAATATGAATATTTGAATCACATTTTAAGATCTTAAAACCCGAATACGAATATGCAATTTAAATTTGCGTAACTGTAAAACAAAAAACCATAAAACTCAGATATTCATACTATACATATACATAAAAACCACAATATACTCATCTTTACAATACTGTGCTTTAGCGATGCTGCTAATGGCGGTGTGTAAAGTGGCTCCTAAATAGCTATCCTAGTCGGAAGTGGACTGCTGTGGAACGAAGCTTCTATGCGTGTACGAACACGAGGTGTGGAAGCTCAGCGCATTGACGAATCCCAACCATGTTTGTTTCAAATGTTCACTGTCCTTCTGTCATCTACGTATGTAAATTGAAATGTTGATATTGTTAAAAAAATTAAAACTAGATTTTGTTACACAAAATATGCTGGACCATGTGTTAACTCTTGTGTAAGCGAAACTCGAATGACTCTGTCCGCCAATCAAACGAAAAACTCGTGCGAAGGGAAATACCAAATGCTTACTAAAGCGTGACGAAAAAAATAGCAATTACTACAGCCAACTAGTTAGCCAATGAGATTGCATGGCATTTTCGAATATGCAAATGAGTTGTTCACGTTCTCAATTAACATTAATTGATAAAGATGCAGGTAATTAGCAGCACATTTTTATAACATATGCTCTAGTTATCAGCGTGTGTTTTACGCCCGCTTCCTAAATGTAAATTTACAAATTGTGTGTAGTACACATGAAGCATTTGCAATTGAATAACTTTTTTCTTCGTGGAAGATATGATGATAAGTTAATAATTACATATCAATACCACTATATATTAACAGTTACAAAATATAATAAGTATATTATCAATTAATGTTTCTGATTGAAATGTCACATTGTTGTTTTTTTTTCATTTAATTTACTCTATTAACTTTTCACATCAAACTTTCCTCTGACTTTATATTCATAGATCGTTCTTTGCTCAATACATTGGTGTTGAAGAAATGATGATCACCGTGTCATGTAAAATTCATAAAACATGGTTGTATAAATATTATCAATTTACAGCTTTTATTTAATTGCGAGAAAAGTGTTGTACCAAACAACAAAAATTACCGTGTAACGATGCTTGGTTAACAGAAGAACATATAGGTATGATATAAATGACGAAACACGTGACATATTAGCTGGTGTTGATATTAACCGACAATTCATAATGTTGTCGGGTAATATCGACACCCCATGAATGAATGTTTAAAATTGACTTAACGTCTTTTAAAAAGAGTTCATTGAAAAAAAGATTCTTATGCCATCTTAGATTGTCACTTTAACACCGCAAGTAATGCAAATTCCCTATACGGCGTAACTCTTTCCGAAATAACCCTAGTTACATAATCCTAAATATTAGTGAACAATATATATTCAAAACCGTGATGACGTATGAATGTGTAAACAGCAAGCAGTTTTATCGACCAACTTAATTTTGTGACGTCATAGGTATGTTAACGTCAGATTTTATGACGAAATCAGTCAGTTTGAAGAATGAAATTAGAATAAAATGAGACTTTTACTGAAAAGGGTGTCGATGTTAGACGATTGTCGAAATTACCCGACATTACTCTCTAGCAGTTCTTCTTGATGTCACAGGTATTTTCGCACTGTTAAGTTACTATTTTAGTTTTGTAGCGATATGATTAATGCAAGCAGTGGCAAGGAGAGTTTATACTCGTATGTGGCTACAAACAACTAACTTCAGCTAAACCCCGATTCTACAAAATAATTGTAAATTAAGCGTGTTTCATGAAATGTGTTTCATAATGACGTAATCGACTCGTTTAACAATTAATTATCAACACAGCCAACAAAGATCCCCTCAGCCCCCCCCCCCTCTTGTATTTATTGCATTTTTGGCATATTTAAATGTTTCATCTCTGGAAAAATGTATAGACATGTGCCTATTGTGCCTAAAGGAAGCTATGCCCCTGGCAACGAAAATAAAACTGTTATAACGTATACCTTCTACATTAAATTTCATTCGTCGCAAATTGAATTTAAAATAAGGAGAAAATGACATTTCTGAAGGGAACTATTTTATTAATCGTAGTTTGCATTCTATTTTGTGGATAACGGTTACACGGGGCGGTACTTTGCTGTTCAAATAAGAAAAGTGCTGTGCGTGATATTTCTCTTAGACTGGCAATACAATGCATGTTCAACAAAATAAATATATAAAGGAATGCTATGAAATCATCCCAAATATAAATGCTGCGCGCATCATGGAATTGCCAATTTGACCATTGCGTTCACAATCGCATGAACGAAATTTAAATTAATTTCAATCCTTAAGTGAGACTCGAACCTTCGACCTCCCTCTCCGCAGGCAAAAGCCCTAACCACTAGACCACGGAGTCGGTAATATAATATGTCCTTACTAACAAAATACTGTTACTATCCTTATTAGGAGATTATATGTCATAATTATGACTTAAATCTAAAAGGAATCACTGATTTATTTTTCGTTTGGTGATAATGCCACATTCAATATTTGTATACTGAGCAGTAAACTTATATTTTATGTATTGTCTTAGTAACTAATAAGAATAAGTTCTGATTACGAGGTCAAATTCGCATGCCATGAAATAAACACACTGGAAACGTGTAGAGTGAAAAAGTGCATTTATTAAAATGCCTTACAACATAACATATACATGAATATACAGAAAAACATAACATGGCACATATAATACATACATCATAACGTATAACGTACAAGGCAGGCAGTAAACTTATTTTAAGTATACAGGTGTTGTCACAATATAATTGGAGTTCAAAACGTATAAGTGGTATAAGGATTTATATTATGGTCATCTTTGAAAATAAGATTTCAAATGCATTTTTCTAGTATCTCAGTATAACGGTAATATAAACAAACACTTGTTCACATTCTTTAACTTTCAGACTATAAAAATTGTATTTTATTAGTTCGAACAATTGTATTGTTTTGATTCATTTCTTTTTTGTAATCAATATGATGATAAACGGGATTTGTTAAGAGGTGTTTTGTAATGTAACAAAACAAAAGGTGTACAATCTACAATGTGTTCTGTATTAAAAGTGTCTTTGAAACGAAAGCATGCCATAAGTTTGGATTAAGTGTTAACCTCACTGTACCACTGTTGTCTGCAAAGTTCAAATAATCAGTGGTTGATATGATCGTAAGTAAATTTTTAGTCTGATTTCTGTGTAAAATTTACTTGTTCAGTCGTCATGTACATTAAGAGTAGTTTTTCGAGTGTGGTTTTGATTGGTGTTCCCCAATACAATTTGCTTTCTATATGTTGCAATGCACGTTCATCGTTTGTACACTTATTTATTATTTAACAATTTCAACGACTATGCGATCGGGTAAAGTTTAATAATGAAAAAAGTTGATCCTTAATTCAGAAATGTGTACATGTAATACTACATTCATGAAATACAACATACATGACATACAATAAACTAAACAATAGAGTGTGCGAAAACCATGACTACGATGTATATTTGATGCATCTTTTTCATTATCTCTGTCACTCAATATTCTGTAGATTTTATTGCATTGAGGTAGCTCAGCAAGCAGGGAAAATTGCCACCACTATTTCCGGTAGAGTTATGTAGTTTATATTGTTGTATTATCTTAACATTTTTAGAAGACGATTACTGACCAATCTATAATATAAATATAAAGTAAAGTTTATAAAAAGTCAACGTATAATACTAATAAATTACAAGGATTTAAATTGAATAAATAACAAAAATGTACAGGTAGTACAAAATACAAGAATAGTTTTGTTCTAGAAATATTAAAAGGCTTCATACACCCATGATGTTTAAATTACTGCCATACAAGATTTTTAATATTTCTGTCTTTGTGATACATTGTCAAGCTGGGAAAATATCAACGCCTCTATTGACGCCATTTATTTACGAAAACATGAATTTGGTCGCACAGTTTCCGACGGTGTTAAAGCTGACCGGTAGGTAACAGATGTAAATCGATATGAATAGCTAACAATAAATATTAACCTGTCTTGCAAGACCATTTGCATTTGTAACAGTTGCAATAAGTAATGTCTTATTAGTGTCAGTAGTGTCCTTACTAATTGAAGTCATTATGAGGAGCTAGCAATACAAAATATACCTCATTTTTACAAGCTGTTTATCAGCGCCACTATTGACGCCATCAATTTACGAAAACATTAATTTGGTCGCCCAGTTTCCGACAGTGTTAAAAGCTAACCGGTAGGTAACAGATATAAATCGATATACAAAATATACCTCATTTTTAGGCCTCCGGTATAAATGTGTACTCAAATTAAATAAAAAATATCAATATTTGTTGTGTTTACAAATGTACCTACGTTGCGTATTTTTACGGATAAAAAGTGTGTTATTCAGATTCACTGTTTAAACATGAAAAATAAGTGAAGTTTATCATATATGTTTAAATTAACCCATACCTTACATATATTCATTCATAGAGACGCCCGTGCATATAAAGCACCTTTATTACATCTCCATAAATGTTTATTATAAAATATCGTGTAAAACAATGGAGATTTGCAAATTAATGATAATCAGGATTACAAATATGAAACATACGAATATGCTGGTATGTGGTAACGATAACACATGTAGAATAATAAAATTACTGGATATTCTAGAGGTAGGGAATGTTTGAAATAATCACGCGCATGAAGAATCAGTAAACATCGCGCTTTTATAATCATCACAAGAACCGCATATGCGTATAACAATAAAACACACCCCTAAGTTTTTAGGATTAATTAATAACGCGTTAAAATCGATTTCAGTTAAATGTAAAACTGACGTCCAATTCTAATGAGCCAATTAGTGAAATTTGGTGTATTTATAAACGGGGTGGTTATTTGTAGTGAAAAAGTGGACAATCCGTAATAAATTCATAATTTGTAGTACATAATAATGTTAATTGTCCTAATGGTAAGATTTAACTTAAACGTGTGTACAAATACACTTCTAACCCAACATTTCTATTTCCATAATTTCTCGACAATTTATTAAGCGAGTTACTCAAAATGTGTGACATCTATGTGCGTTTTCTTTGTTAGTTCAAACAATACTGTCAAAGTAAAGCCTTTTATTAGTTAATTGTTATTAATAACCGTACTTTAATGGATATCTTAATATTTAACATACACTGTACGAAGCACACTGTAAACTTTTGTAAATAGACCGTGAAACGGTACAACTCTATATTTTTAATAGAAGATGCACATTTAGCTGTAAAATTGACGCGAATCGCGACGAAATTTCATGACAAATCGCCCGCTATCTTTCACGAAACATCGCCAACTTTCGTGACGTCGCCTCGCGAATATTGATCGAAGGCTTGCCACGACAGCGCAAATTCTGCGGGTTTCGCGTGGGTGTACTTTCATTAGTGCTTGTATTAGAAGATAATATTGTATGCAATAGTTTGTCCGTACGTACGTGCATCCTTATTAAAGATCAAATTGTATGCATGTATTTGCCTTGTAGGCATGCATTTGTGGATGTGTCGTGTTATTCGTTTGTATGCGCGAACGATGTATAGAACGAATTAGGAATTAGGCGATTTGTTTTCGAAGTCGCCATGACTGGTCAGAACGTATCTTTTAATTCCTAGTTTGTCTCATAACCTGTAACCAATTATTAGTATTGCCGTCCAAAATTATTTAAGACATCGCCGATGCATGTTTTTTTTGTGTTAGGCTGGTACTTAAAAACAAACTAACACGACACAACGCAGTCCTATGAAACGATAGGAGTCAAGTGAAAACCTGTTTGTGTCCTCACTGCTCATATCAGTTACAGATTACGCCACATATTTATCGCGTTTTGTGTTATAAATATCCATTAAGAACTTTCATTCAGCTATGTACTATTCCGTTTTGTGTCACACGATAACTTTCGCCCGAATACGCCATCTTTGTTACTGATTTACAATAACGCGCTGTAGAAACTTCCTATCGATCATGCCATCTTTTAATCTTGACACGTCCAAATTTAGATGAACATACTTAACGGTCATGCCTGTAGAAGGTTACGGTCAAATTATGCGAAGTATTTGAAAGTACTGACCTCTGATTCTGCAGTTTTATTGTGGAGAAACCAAACTTGTTTTATATAGAAAACGGGAACACATTTTGAATGATAAAAATAATACGTCAGAGCTACTGACGGAGAAACGAGGTTACGTGGTAAACTAGCCTTAAAACTAGAGGTTATTAGGTTACCTGGTTATAAGGCTGATCTTACAGGGCATTTAACAGGAATATAAACGTAATCTTGCCAATGTTGACCTGTTTTTATTGTTCGGTATAATAACATATATATCACACCCCATAGAAGGTGATACAACGTATTGTCAATCCTCGAAATGTTAATGTGAATCTCGGCCTATGCCTCGGTTGACATTACCATTCTCGAGTCGACAATACTTTTATTACTTTCTATGGGTATTATATTTGTATACTGCTAAACTCTTTCATATTTCGATTACTAACTAACGCCGTTTTTACCTTCGTAAATAAAGTAAAAAAAAAAGTATATGTACATATATAATGCTCACAAAATTATGAATGGTGTAAATTTAATTTAACATACATGTAATAAAATATACTAGAATATATACTATGCTAAACATATGTCCTAATTTCCAGTGCGACGTTAAACGCACATTATTGAAAACACTGCCAATCAATATTTCTAGGAGTTTCTTACACTGTTACATCGCCAAGGATTGAGAATAGCCGTTACTATGACCGTCTCTGTTTCCGTTAGGGTGATTTCGTAAAATAAAATTAATTTTGTCGCCCAGTTTGCGACACTGTTACCCGCTAACCGGTTGATAACAGATGTGAGTCGATATAAATGGTTTTCATACGAGGATTTGTATGTTGAATAACGCATATTGTTAAAATCACTGCCAATATTCTAAAGATATCTTTCATTGGGATACATCCTGTCATGGGCAAGCATAAAAATATGCGCCTCTATAGCCACCACTATTTTCAGAATGAAAAGATATTTACCATGGCATATTAAAGTACTGATTAACATTTTAAGATTTCGATTTGAAATGAATGCCATCGCGCTTTCGGAAGTTACCAATTAACGTGTAACTCTGATGATTTCAGAAAGTAGTTAAGTATATACATTTAACATGCATAGACATTTAATACAACATACTAGAACTGTTTGTGCTAATTATTAACAAGCTTCATGTGTCGTGATATAATCATGTTGTTGAAACCATTGCCACACAACATTCTCATGATAAGTGTGTTACATTCTGATACATTAGCAAACATTGTTTTTCGGCGTAACTACTACAGCCATTATTTCCCCGTTGGGTGGTATAATTTGCTATAACAAAAGTGTGTAATTTTAATATAACATATATCTAATAAAATACACTTGACAAACATCACGATAAGTATTAAAATCTCCGCCACGCAGTATTCTCGTGATTTTATATTACATTATGTCACTATTGCCGACATTCATTCCGGAGTCATTTACTATGCTAAATGAGGAACACGCTTTATATTGTATGCATCTTTTTAAAATCACTGCAACGCAATATTATCGGGATTTTATGTTACATTATGTTACCTTGGCAAGCAGGGAAAATCGCCACCACTATTCCGATAGGGTGATGTCGTTTGAAATTATTATATTATCTTAACATTTTCTGATGACGATTACAGACAAATACCTTGTGGTCTGTAAAGTTAGGAAAGTCGACGTGCAATACTCATACATTAAGAAAGGTGTTAATTTAATATATGACATACATATACAGGTAGTACTAGAAGTGTGTCTTTTTAATATAACATATATCTAATTACATTATACACTTGACAATACATCAAGCTAAATTTTCAAATCACTGCCACGCAATATTTTCGGGATTTTGTACTGCATTATGTCACTATTACAGCCATTATTTTCGGAGTCAATTACGATAACATTTATTGTGTCGCCCCGAGGGTGATATTGTTACATGTAGGCTTTAGGGTTACTGATGGAAGTAAACTAACAATAAATATGTCGAGACGAACTCTTTCTGTAATTGAAAGTTGTATGCAATGCATGTTTCTCCTTTGCATAATGTAATGTTTATTTACAATTTCAAAGCCAAATCTTAGGGGTAAGTAAAGTTTAATAACGATAAATGGTGATCCTAAAGTAAGGAAATGTGTAAATGTTATATAACATGCATGTAATACAATACACTGACCAATACAGTGTGCTAGCATCATGAACACGATGCATATTGTATGCAGCTCAAAGTCTCGTCCACGCAATTTTATTACATTGTCGTACCTTAGCAAGCAGAGAAAATCGCCACCACTATTTTCGGTAAAGTGACGTCGTTTATAATGTTATATTCACGATAACGGACCAACGTTTGATATAATTATAAAGTAAAGTTTATAAAAAGTCAATGTATAATACTCATAAATGACGAAGATGTAAATTTAATATATGATAACAAACAGGTTCAAGTAGTACAGTGTACATGCATGCATTGATTATTATCTTCTAATTGAGGCGTACGGACGGGCGCATGTATATATTATTATCTTATAATGAGAACATATCGAATAATTTATATATTGCCAATCCTTGTTATTTTCATATTTTGTTATTAATTACTTATCATTTCAGGAACAGCGGGGCCCCGTTCTCCAAAACGTACGAGCATGTACCTTTCATTACTGTAGTTAAACAGCACGATAATTATGTGCAAACACATGATACTCATCAATTAAGAAAATACTAATGCAATTTACTGGAAGATGCATTGTACTCATATTAAATCACAAATCACATTCAATTCTCTGAACCTTGAAGTGTCTGTTGTGGTTATCGATGAACGGGCATTCCAAGGTTGGCATACTGCTTGAATAAGAAACATTGGATAATTATGATTTTAGTGGAATGTCTTGAAATAGGCGTCAGTTTTCCAATATTTAGTTTAATAGCACATGCACACCTTTTTTTCTCGTATATTCTATTACCATCGTAACACCTGCAATTAAGCTGCTAGTTAAGCTTCAAAACGTAATATCTGATCGCTCAAAGTATGGACACTAAAGATCAATTCATCGCGTTTTCAGCAATGATATTGTTACACATAAACAATAAGATAGAGGGTATAAACTTTCGCTATATATATATCGCGTGTATACCGGTCTCCTTTTTCCGATAGTACATGGAAATAACATTAAAATGACGTTTGTTTACATCTCGCTGTATGCCGATCATAGACTGCGTGATTGCCACCCTTGACTGTGATAGATTGGCAAGCAGAGGAAATTGGTGGCTCTATCGCTGCCACTATTGGCACTATGTGATGCTATTTGAACTAACATTGTTTGTGCCTCCCAGTTGACGACAAATGTTACACGCTGTGTCGTTAGTGATAGGAAACGATATGAATAGCTTACAATAAATAGTAATAAATAGTAACGAGTGTTTCATAAAAGCTGTTTTAGCACTTAAAACGTTGCAATAATGCATGATTCAGTTGTACAAACTAGGGTTTTCGTTACATTCAAGTGAAAGTTATTATAAATATATTATAACTCTCATACTTTTCTTTTTTTTTCCAAAGGTTCTGCTTCTGTATTTTATAAGTTGCATCGTTGCCCGTGCTGTTCTCTAAATAGTTCGACATGAACCCGAATATCCATACGATGCTTTCGTGTGCTACAACCAAGACGACCTGGAGGACGACAGATTCGTACAAAAACTAATACAGGAGCTAGAAGGTGAAAGAGGTCTTCGACTCTTCGTGCCAGGTCGTGATGACCTGCATGGTGCTTCTGAAAACATCAACACTGCTGACCAGATCGAGAGAAGGTAAATAAACTTCACATACATAGCTTGTAAGTATGGTAATTACACTCGTATTTCAACAAGTAACAGGATGGCGCCTTGACAAGGAAATGATAATTATTAATGATAACTCATAATAACGACTAGGCATGTGAGTTTTTAAGTAAACTTTTCGATGAATATTTGAGCCTCCGGCGTATAAAGGTTATTCACTTGAAACTTAGACTATATCTGTGTCATCAATTCCTACATCAAATGCCACATTCCTTATAACTAAGTGTTGCATTTCGACATAGTAATATCCTTTTTTAAGTTAAAGTTTCTATTCCAACGATTGGTTACTTAAGAAACATAAGTCATTCACTTAAAACTTCACAAATACCTTTGTCATCAACTCCAAGTGACGCATTCTTTATACGTTTTGTAGTTTGACACAGTTATACCCCTTTTTCACATATATGAAATTGGGTCAGCGAATTAGATTTTTTGGAAAATGCATGCAAATGACCTACCCGTTACTGCATTTTATCAATAATTTGTGTTGTTTTTGTTTTAGCAAAAATAGTATTCACCAATAATTGGTAAAAACATGACGACATTTATTTTGTCGAAATGGCTTATTGTAAGAAATCAGTGCGTTACATGGTGAAACAAAAATATTTTGCCAAAAAATGCTTTTTCATCCAATTGTTTCGAAAAAAATCTACATTTTGTAATCATATAAAAGCTTGGGTTTGACTATAGAAACAAATCTGTTCCGTGAAAAGTCCTCAATTTTCTGTATTTAATACATAATTATATGCTTAATAGATTGGAAAAAGAAAACAGGGGGTCACCGTGCTTGTTTTCGAGAAAAAAAAGGAGTTTTTATGTGCGTATTGGATATGTTTCTATAAAAAACAGGATAGAATGACAGTCATTATTTATAACACAACAATTATAAAAGTTAATATATATAATCATTTTAGTATCAGCAGTTGATTATAACTATGTACAAAAACAGTTGTTACAGCCAAAACACTTTCACATTAATCGCTCACAGCTGTATGCGAGATCAATATTCGGGCTGCGTGTTTCTACTTTCGTTTTCATTGTATTAAAAAACTTCCACAAATATTTGAGTCACAAGACACTTCTACTATAACCATGGCAATTATTATGAATGTATTTGATTCTGGTTGATAATTACATTGTACACAAAATTTAATAAATATTATTGTCTGTCAAGGCAATTCACATTTTTAAGCTTTAAATCAACTGCACAGATGAGCGAAAAGATGCGCAGAAAAAAGTACCGAAATCGTCTTAATAGAAGAGAATTCGAACAACGCGGCTTGAAAGCATGATAGTGTTCTTTTAACGTTATGTAAGTGACACATTTGTTTAAAAAATATCGACAAACAGTTTTGCAAAACGTTTTTTTTAAATTCAATTAATGTTTATTAAAGCGACACATTTAAAGCGTGTTTTTTCGAACTTTTCCAAATAATTTATATTTATTTTTTTTTATTTTTTTTAATCAGTGACAAAACTATTTCTTTTTAAGTCATAATAACGAGCAGATAAAGCAAGGTCAAGCATCTGATACCTTCTCAAGTGTACCATTAGTCATCAATTCTATCGGGTACGACCTGGGGTCGGAAATGTTCGGTAATTACCATATACAACATTTTTGCCATACATTAAAAGTTCACTATTTCTTCAAAGTTATATCTTAGGGTCTGAAAGTTTTGCAATTGGTCAATATACTTGTTGATGTTCTAACAGATTCCCATTCCAGGTTATATATATTTAAGAAAATTTTATTTTTACAATGTAACGCGAGTTGCCAAACTGTCGACATTGCACTCTTCTGTAAAGAGCGCTCTCTCATTCGGTACACATCGACACATGATCAAACATGGACGATATTGTTAGAAAGCAGCTGTCCGTTTGCAGTCCGACCGAAATGTTCTTATTTAAACCACGTTATACTTGTCAGGTGTCGAAGGATGATAATCGTCATATCAAGGTCGTTTCTACAGAGCTCGGTTTGGAACTTCCAGGAGCGATTTGCACAAGCATTATCTCCAGGTTCAAATATTTCTGCTACATTTTGTCATAACCATTAGATATATAAGTGTAATGTATAAATAAACATTTGTGTACATTTGTAGTTCCACGGTGGTTTTCACTAACAACACATCAAATGCTGAACGATTCCATCTTACAAGTAATAAATATGTTGCATACGTTATGTTTTCATTAAATGTTCTTGTATGTACTATACTTTAGAAGCAAGAAGCGAACGGTTGATTCCAATTATCCGAGAAGAAGGAGTCGTCGTACCTAGAGCTCTTCAAGTTCGGAACACCTTCGACTTCACCAATACCGACACGTTTGAGGCAACCACGAATCGCCTTACATCAGCCATCACAGCGCCGTTGGAAATAGAAACGTATTTGGGACTTCAAAGTCATGAAGCGTTGCATGACCTTAGTTGGCAAAGGCACCATGGCCATACAACACCTAAAGAGATAACGACTTCTGTTAATGTTTCGACTCCTGCCCACCCCGGCTCATCCGCACCATCTTCTTCACAAACTTTCCAAAACACAAGGGTTGACATACAAGTGCTTCAAAAGAGAAAGACGAAAAAGACAGGTATTTAGAAGGCTTTTGTTGACATCTTAAATAAAATCAAAAATATGTCATCTGTAACAGAAAGTCAAGACTCCTTGTTTTTAAGCTAACAAACGCAACGAAAGGAAATAAAAAAAGAAAAGATGATCACCATGTCATGTATAATTCATAATACATGGTTGTATAAATAATATTAATTTACAGCTTTAATTTAATTGCGAGACAAGTGTTGTACCAAACAAATAAAACAACCATGCAACGATGCTTGGTTAACAGAAGAACATAAAGATATGCTATATATATGACGAAACACGTGACCTATTAGCTGGTTTTGATATTAACCGACAATGCATACTGTTGTCGGGTGACATCGACACCCCAGAAATGAATGTTTAAAATTGACTGAACTTCTTTTTAAAAGAGTTCATTGAAAAAAGAAACATATTCCACCTTAGATTGTCACTTAAACACCGCAAGTAATGCAAATTCCTTATGCGGCGTAACTCTTTCCGAAATAACCGTTGTTACATAATCATATAACGCACTAAATATTCGTGAACAATATAATATTCAAAAACGTGATGACGAATATATGTGTAAACAGCAAGCAGTTATATCGACCAACTTAAATTTGTGACGTCATAGGTATGTTAACGTCACATTTTATGAAAAAATCTGTCAGTTTGAAGAATGAAATTAGAATACAATGAGACTTTTACTGAAAAGAGTGTCGATGTTAGACGATTGACGAAATTACAAAAATAACGCTCTAGCAGTTCTTCTTGAAGTCACACGTATTATCGCAACTGTTACTATTTTAGTTTTGTAGCGATTTGATTAAAGCAAGCAGGGGCGTAGCTTGAGTTAAAAAATGTATAGGCACGATAGGCGGTATCTTCAAAATTAGCTGTAAGCGATAATTTGGGCAAGGAGAGTTTATACTCGTATGTGGCTTCAAACAACAAACTTCAGCTAAACCCCCGTGGTATAAGGATTTATATTATGATCGTCTTTGAAAATAAGAATTCAAATGCATTGTTCTAGTATCTCAGTATTAAGATAATATAAACAAAACTTGTTCACATTCTGTAACTTTCAGACAATACAAATTGTATTTTATTAGTTCGAGAAATTGTATTGTATTGATTCATTTCATTTCGGTAATCAATATCATGATAAACGGGATTTGTTTAGAGATGTTTTTATAATGTAAAGATGACGAAACAAAAGGTGTACAATGTACAATGTGTTCTGTAGTAAAAGTGACTGTCATCTCACTGTACCACTGTTGTTTGTAAAGGTCAGATTATCAGTGGTTTGTATGATCGTGAGTAAATGTTAATTCTGATTTCTGTGTAAAATTTACTTGTTCAGTCGTCATGTACATTTAGTCTAGTTGTTCAAGTGCGGTTTTGATTAGTGTCGCCCAATACCTTCTGCTTTGTATATGTTGCAATGCACGTTTGTCGTTTGCATTATGTAACACTGTCTTATTTATTATTTAATAATTTCAACGACTATCGATCGGGTACAGTTTAATAACGAGAAAAGTTGATCCTAAATTAAGCCATGTGTACATGTAATACAACACACATAAAATACAACATACATGAAATACATTAAACTAAACAATGTAGTGTGCAAAAAACCGTGAACACGATGTATATTTTAAGCATCTTTTTATAATCTCTGTCACTCAATATTCTGTAGATTGTATTACATTGAGGTACCTCGGGAAGCAGGGAAAATTGCCACCACTATTTCCGGTAGAGTTAAGTCATTTATATTGTTATATTATCTTAACATTTTCAGATGACGATTTCTGACCAATGTATAATATAAATATAAAGTAAAGTTTACAAAAGTCAATGTATAATACTCACAAATTACGAGAGATTTAAATTTAATATATAACAAAAATGTACAGGTAGTACAATATACAAGAATGGTTTAGTTCTAGAATTATTAAAAGGCTTCATACACACAGGCTGCTGAAATCACTGCCATGCAAGATTTTCAATATTTCTGTCTATGTTCAATGTTTTATTTCTATTTACTTGTCAAGTCCCCATACACATTAAGCATACTTGTTCGAGTGTGGTTTTGATTTGTGTCGCTCAATATCTTTTGTTTGGTATATAGTTATATGTTCCACGTCACAGAGCAAAAATGTATATGTTATTTGTATGATGCAATCGATTGCTTGTAATATAATATTAGACAAGTATCAACTTATTTCCTAAAATAATGTGCAATATCGACCTGTCTTCTCGATTGGTACTCCCAGAATTGAGCGGAATAAAAAATATCCATATGCTACTAATACATATTTACATAAGAGCTTGTATTAGAAGATAATACTTATTACTGTATGCAATAGTTCGTCCGTACGTACGTACATCCTAATTAAAGATCAAAATATATGTATTTGCTTTAAATGCATGCAGATTTTTTTACTTTCACATTACCAAGCAAGGAGAATCGCCGTAACTACGACCCCTAAATTACTGTAAGTGTGATCTCGTTAACAATAACAATAATTGTGTCGCCCAGTTTAGGACAGTGTTACACGCTAACCGGTATATAACAAATTTGATTCGATAAAAATGGCTTACATACAAGGATTTATATGTTGTATAAAGCATGCTTTTGAAGTCACTTCCACTATTCTAAAGATTTGTTTCGCCAAGCAGTGAGAATCGCCGTTAATATGACCGTCTCTTTTTGCGTTAGGGTGATCTCGTTTACAATAAAATTTATTGTGTCGCCCAGTTTGAGACAGCGTTACAACTAACCGGTTGATAACAAATGTGAGTCGATATAAATGGCTTACACACAAGGATTTGTATGTTGTATAACGCATGTTGTTGAAATCACTGCCACTATTCTAATGATTGTTTTCGCCAAGTAATTAGAATCGCCGTTTCTATGACCGTCTCTATTTTTGTAAGGGTGATCTCATTTACAATAACATTAATTTTTTCGCCTTATTTGCGACAGTGTTACGCGCTAACCGGTAGGTTGCAGATGTGAGTCGATGTAAATGGCTTACATACACATTTAATATAAATCCTTGTTTCAAGACCAAATATTTCTGTACTTAAAATGCATCCAATTCATTAGTCTTATTTGCATACTGTAATATTTAATTTCTGCTAGTATTTAACACTTTAGTGCCAAGAATAAAATTGCGGAGACGCAGAGAAAAGTAAAGAATAAAATGTAATGAATAATGTTCAATTATTAAGAATTTTGTAAAGTATTAAATACATGTAATCTTGTGATAAATGAACAAAATTCCAAGTACAAGTCATTTGGAAACACGTACCTATATGCCGTACCGGGAATTTTTCCTCAGAGAGTTATCATTAAACAATATTATTTCGATTCTAACACGATCTTAGTCTGCCTTTTAAAACTACGGAACGATACCTATATTTTGTCTATACTCCGCCCATCCTTTTACAAAGTACATTCACGCGCGCACTTCAGTGACATCAAGTAATAACAGCAAAGCAATCAGAAGCCGACTTCATTCATAATAAATTTGCAAAGTTCGTCAGATTCATTTTACAAATCAAACAACCAATATGACGCCATTTTTTGGATGCTGTAACATGCCAACAAACACAAATACATTTTAATTTCCAATAACATGTACGCTTTTTGTAATTGTTATTAGATTATGTATCATGAAATATTTGTTTTTGTTACAATACATTATACAGAAACCGTATGTTTGTTACGAATTTGCGAGTGCGCATTCAAGCACTTGCACTTTACTGTAAAATATCCGAGATTTCTACAGAACTATTAACGAAACATTAGGCTCCGCCCATAATTATTGCAAAATAACCCATACATCGTACTTGGTTTGCTTCTTTGCCTATGGAAATCATGCCGCAGGTCGTGTTAGAATCGTGTTTTTTAAATCTCTTCCACGCAATATTCTTCATATCGTATTACATATTATGTAATAAATTTGCAGTCTGTCTCAAAACCTTTATTCTATTTTTAATATTGCCGTCCAAAATATTTTTAGACATCGCCGATGCAAGGTTTCTTAGAGTGTTAGGCTGGTACTTAAAACAAACTAATGCACCACAACGCAATTATATGATACGTTGTGAATGAAGTGAAAACTTGTTTGTGTCGTCACTGCTTATATTATTAACAGATTATGCCACACATTTATCGCGTTTTGTGCTCGAATATCCAATAAACACTTTTCAGCAGCTATACACTATTCCTTTTTGTGTCACACGATGACATTTGCCCGAATACGCCAGGTTTATTACTGATCTAACCTAACGCGTTGTAGAAACTTACTATCGATAACGCAATCTGTTAAACTTGACACGTCTAAATATAGCTGAACATACCCAACGGCTGTAGAAGTTCACGGTAAAATTCTGCGAAGTATTCGATAGTATGGACGTCTGGCACTGCAGTTTTATTATGGAGGAACCAAAATTGTTTTATTTTGAAATCAGGAATTCATTATAAATGATGAAAATAATCCGTCAGAGCTACTCACAGAATTAAGAGGTAAATTAGCCTTAAACATTTTATGTTATTAGGTTACCTGGTTATTAGGCTGATCTTAAAGGGCATTTGACAAGAAAATTATCTTGCCTGTATTCACTTATTTTTATTTTTCGGTATAATAAAATGAATATCACACCCCACATAGTGTGATTCAATCGCAATTAGTTGCATTAAATGCGTTAAAATTATAAAAACGAAATCCTTCCAGATAAGGAAGGAGTTTACTTGTGATGGCAGTGGTTAATGTTTTTTGTCACTTACATTCAGTAAATAGCCCGTCAGTATATAAATCTGAATTGCCGAGCGGTTTGCATGTTCAACTTGCAAGTATGTTATCTGAGTTTTGAACCACGGTTATTTGTTATGCGTTTTTCGTTATTATACTTGATCCTTTTAGTTCAGATGTTTATTTGTCATGTTAAGGCGGTTTATGGCATATTTCAAAAACAATTACAAAAATCTGTGAACATGCCCCATTTAAAGTTGCACATGATTCTTAGTTGCATAATATCATAGTGTTTATTTTACATTTCTCATATCAACTGTTTGGTCCAGGTAAGTACAGTTTTAAATAAATAATTGATGCTCATAAATTAAGACTATTAAAATTCAATATATCATACACGTGATAAGTACTCTAGAACGTACAGGGTTCTAAAGTATAAATAATAAATAGGAACATGTTTTTCAAGAGAAGCTGTTTCTGTAGTTAAAATTTGCAATGAGTCATGTCTTATGTGTACTAGCTAGCAGTGTCTCTTATAATGGAAGTTATATGAAGCGATATCAATACAGACCACATTTGTTGCGTATTTACACAGGCTGTTTCATATGCTAGCGTTCTAAGGACACAGTTTATATAATTTTGTATATAATTCACTCAAAAATATGATAATGTAAATGCCATACGAAGTACTCTTAGGAATATTACCATCTATAAAACGGAAATTAACAGTATCAAAATTGAAATTATCAGGTTTTTCATACATAGTAGTTTGCGCTTTATTGTTTCTAATATACGTAAATCTAGAAATGCAGCATCACTACTCGAAGGACACGATTTATTTATTGTATTTGGGGACAATCTTTTTTATATTTTCATAACAAATCGGATTATCAATATTTAACACATTATCAATATATCAACTAGTTGTATTAAATATTTGAAATTAATTTAAATGCCTTTCTTTAGACAAACTAAGCATAAATTCTCTTTCATACTAGAATCTGCTATAAGGATGTCAAGATAAATTTTGGTATTAAATGTGTCTTTGGAGCGACATTATGTGACCCGCCTTTGTAGAAGACCCAACCGTTGTTTTATAATGATCATACGTGATGTTTTGATTTATCCGTAAGATTTACTTACTCAGTCCTCATGTACATCAAACTAGTTGTTTCAGTGTGAGAGTTGTATTTGTTTCTCCTAATTCCTTTTAATTAGTGCATGGTAATATCTTCCGCGTCGTTAAGCAGCAATGTATAATACTGTTATTTTTGTGATACTATCTTTTGTTGTTCATTTTATCTTCAGCTAGTAGCCAGCATGTAATACTTACTTCAAATAATTGTATTTATTATTTCTTACTCTTTTCTGAAGTATAACCCTAGATTTCAACGGAATAATCACATAATAGAGAACGGATAAAGCTAATAAATGCACACATGCATGCATTAGGTGAGGTGATAATGTTGTATTAAGTATTTCGACTATTCAACCGTTTCGTTCACGCATTCTAATTATAATCGTGTTATATTTATGTTTTCTTCTGTACATGCATGCGTGCATGCATGCGTGCCCTACCAATTTCAAGGCGTTATAAGTTGCGTAAATGCACGGATAATGGTTACTGTGTAAGGTTTTTAAATCTGCGTAAGGATACAAATATATACGATATGCATACATTAAGAAAAGTTTATTGTTCTTTTAACATAACAAAATGTACTAGAACATGATATTGGTTAAAATTATGAAAAAGCTTAGTATGTGACGTGATGTTGTTGGAATCACTTCCACGCTATATTCTCAATATTCTCACATCTTTTACATTGTGATATATCCTAAAATCGGTAAGCTGGCAAACACATATGCGTATATACTGAAGCCACAATATCCAGTAGGAAATGTTGTTTACAATGTTATATTTGTTTACTGCTAAACAGTCTTAGATTTCGATTTCATAAGTAAAGGTGAAAATACATGTAATACAATATTCTAGGATAGTTTTGTGCAAAAATAGTTTGACAAGCTTCATATGTGTCGTGATACAAGCATGTAGTTGAAATCACTGCCAAACAACACATTCTCATGATACATTCTGATACATTAACAAGCAGAAATCATAGGCGTAACTACTTAAACCATTATTTCCCCGTAGGGCTGTATTATTTGCTATATCAGTGTGTCATTCTAATATAACATATATATAATGCAATCCATATGAAAATACACAAGTGTGTCATTTCAATATGACATATATCTAATGCAATGCATATGACAATACATAATGGTAAATGTTTAAACCACTGCCACGAAATATTATCGGGGTTTTACATTATGTCACTATTGCCGCCAACAGGGACGACCTACATTATTTTGTATCTACTCAACTCATTAAGATACGTATTCCAAACATAAATTAAGAAGCAACTATGAGAAACTATGTCATACATATTAAATAAAGCGTTACTAAGGGTTTTGAGTTTTTATGTTGTTTTATTCATAACGAGATAATATGTAATAATACATACAAGGATTTTATGTTGTATATCGCATCTTGTTCAAATCACTGCCACTATTCTAAAGGTTCTTTATTAAATCAAATACATCATGTCATGTTCAAGCATACAAATTACAACCTCTAAAGCCAGCACTATTTTCAGAAGGAAAAGTTCTTTACAATGGCATATTTAAATACTGCTTAAAATTTTAAGATTTCGATTCCAAAGAAATGCCGTCGAGCTTTCGTAAGTTAAGTTAAAAGTAAAGGAATTACACTGATGAATTAAGAAGGTGTTACGGAAACATTCATTTTATATGCATACACATGTAATACAACATACAAGAACTTATTGTGCTAATAATTAACAAGCTTCATATGTCTCGTGATACAAGCATGTTGTGGAAATCACTGCCAAACATTATTCTCATAATAAGTATGTTACATTACTGATACATGTACATACGCAAGCATAGATCATCGGCGTAACTTCTACAGCCATTATTTCCCCGAAGAGTGGTATTATTTGCAATAAAAAAGTGTGTCATTTCAATATAACATATATCTAATACAATACACTTGAGAATACATCATGATACATTTTAAAATCCCTGCCACGCAATATTCTCGGGATTTTGTATTACATTATGTTTCTATTGCCGCCATTTTTTCCGGAATCATTTACGATAATATTGATTGTGTCGCCCATTTAACAGTTGTTGACAGTGTTACATGTAGGCTTCGGGGTTACAGATGGCAGTCCTTATGAATAACTAGCAATACATAGAAAATGAATAGATATGCTCCGCAACCCGTAGGTGAGCAAGCAAGCTTTCTACTTTTCTTCGAAACGGGTTTCAAAAGATACTTGTATATAGCCTGTGTGTCCTATTGCCATTGTTATATTTGAAACATATATCAAAAACAGGCAAACATTAAGAATTGTATATATTTATTTTAACATTATAGAATGTACTAGATCAATCATTTAGCTAAAATGATGAACGAGTTTCATATGTGACTAGATAAACACATGTTGGGGAAGTCACTGCCAATATTTCCTAGAGTTTAACAGTGTGATACATCCTGTCATCGGCAAGATATAATAAGTATAATACCGGAAATAATCATATTGATTTATGAATATTGTCACTGGATTTTTAAGACGATGTACTTCTTATTAATGGATTTAATTTTAAACTTAATTTGTATTATAATAGAAATAGCAATACTATGTAAAATAACCATACGTTTTGACCCAAGCTCCACGTAATTGAAAAATGTAACTAGTAGTTGTGGCAGAAAGGATCATTGGAGTAATTGGATACAAACCGATTGTATACATTGTGGTACCTTGGCATGTAAGGAAAATAGCCACCACTAATTTAGGTAGGGTGATGTCGTTTATAATATATTATATTTACGATTCTGGACCAATGTATGATAGAAGTATGAAGTTTTTTTAAAGTCAATGTATAATGCTAAAGAATTACTATAATGTAAATCTAATATGTTCACGTAGTACAATATACAATAATGGTTTTGTGTTGAAATTATTAATACACCCATGAAATCACTGGCATACAATAATTTCAAGATGTATGTCTTTGCGATACATCGTCAAGTTGGTAAAATATCAGCGCCACCATTGACGCCATTAATTTACGATACCATTCAATTTGTCGCCCAGTTTTCGACAGAGTTAAAAGCTGACCGGTAAGTAACAGATGTCAATCGATATGAATAGCTAACAATACATAATAACCTGTCTTTTACATCTGTAAAAATTGCAAAGAGTAATGTCTCAGCAGTGTCTTAACGAATGGAAGTCATTATGAAGAGCTAGGAATACAAAATATAACTCATTTTTACAAGCTGTTTCACAAGGAATTGTACTAGGGACACAATCTACATAATTCTTATTAACACATAAAGATACGTGAGCCTTATAGAGAATAAGAAGTAGATCTAATTATAATGTACTATGTCATGATTATTAAATTAAGCGCTACTAGAGTATTGAGTTCCTGCGTCTTTATTACGTGATAATATGTCCTTATTAACATAATACTGTCTCTTTTATTATAGTGTCACCCCTCGCGATTTAGGGCCAGCCAGTTTTGACTTATTACACACATTTACTGATGAACATCTTTACTCCCGATTCCTATTCTCTGTTGACGTCCTTTGGCAGAAAGGCAATCGACACTCTTCGATTTAACTTGCTGCTGGGTAGGCAATCTGCCATATCAAAGCCCTGTATATTTACATAGCATAGGCATTGTATTAGGGAAGGGGTGTGTATTCATTATCGTATGAACGCAATGCCGCACCACCGGCGTTGTAATATCGGTGTTTTTATGCAAAGCATATTTCGACCTGTTATTCTTATTTACATGATCTAAGATGTCTTATACTGTTAAATTTTACTCTTTTTTGTATAAATGTATTGTTAACGTTTGAAGACATGTTTATATAATTTATATATATGAACATTTCGTTCCAGTTTTAATACATACAATAATCAATTTGTCATTTTTTCACCTAAATTTCTGAATAGGATTCTACCAAGAAGGTCAACATGTAGTATTATTAAACAAAGCCATTTCTCTGGCATGTAATATCTACATGTTATGGGTTTTTTAAGTAAACATTACTTTTCTTAGAAGCGATTACAGAAAATCTTCATGACGTAACATCGAATGTAGCTTCACAATGGATTTGAGTTCACGTTGATGAAGCTAATTAGTGCAAGTCTTTAAATAATTTATGTACAGTGCAATGTGACTCGCCCAGGAAAAAGCAGAGATAAACCAAATTGATTTGCATTTGGGAAAAAACTCTAAAAACCTGTGCCCGTTCGTCAAATGTCACATGCAGAGTGTCGGGCCTCACCCATAATAACAATAACAATCATCACGGATACATCTTATACATCGACGAAACTAGCTACTTTGCAATATAACAAATATATAATTTGTATACATTATCAAACAGAATGCATTAATAACGAAAATTAATATACGAGAAATCTGACGTATAAATCACCGTTCTGAACATAAACAAGAATAACAACTGAAATGAAAAAACAAGTACAGCACCTATACAACCATAAAAGACAAACACATAGTTCTTTAGGATGGGGTCCGCTTTTCTCGAATAAACAAAGAAGAAATTAAAATGTAATAAAGTAATATAAAATAATATAAATGATATTCTTTAACTTTTATAGAAACAAACATTTTATCTTATTTTATTTTATCGCACATGTTAGGACACCTGATATCTGCATTTATCTTTCTTAACTAACATAATATGTAATACCTAAAATAATGCTTCTGCTATTCGTGTTTTGGACATAAGGCGAAAATAAAAATAGTTTTGGTTTCACATATCGACTGAATTTAACGTCTAAAATATGACTCTTTTCTATAATATAAGGATGATGTCGTGCCACACAAAAACGTATTTCGCGTTGAATGTAGAACATTCTTATATAAAAACAGATCATTAGAAAAACACATGTATTTGATATCTACTGCGGCAATATACTACTCTAATCAAGACACCGGACATAGCTTACTTCCTGATTCATCCAAAAATATAAATACCCAATTTAAATAATACACTGAGACACTTGCTACTGACAAAACTAAACTGAAAGCATATTAAATTTGAAACAAAAGGTATCTTTTAAAAATATATAAAAGCGTAATATCCAAGAATACACATAAAACATATAAATCTCATATTGTTGCTTTTTAACTAATACCTTATGTAATCGACAGTATTATTTAACATTACTGGATATATTTTTGTTTCATAGAAACAGGCCTTAACAAACATTCGTTTGTATCTTGCAAAAATACAATTCATAATCATATTCGCACACATAAAATTAAAAGTAACACATTATACATCCAACGATGTTGTAAAGGCGTAGTGACATTCATTCATGATCGCAGTCGACACATGTTTGTGAATCATGATACACAAAAATCTCACATCTTAAGACAACCGCGTATCACTTAATTCACATCAAATCTCTATACAGATCCCTTGGATCTTTAATATATATACACCACATCCAGACATTGATACACACAAATCTCACATCTCGAGACAACCGTGTTTCATATTATTCACATCAATATCTCAACACAGATCATGTGGATCTCTACTATATATGAAACACATCCAGACTTTGATACACAACATTCACACATCTCGAGACATTGATACACAGAAATATCCCATCTCGAGAAAACCAGGTATCACATAATTCACCTCAACATCTCAACACTCATCCCGTTGTTCTGTACTATATATACATCACATCCAGACATTGATACACAAAATCTCAAATCTCGAAACAACCGTGTATCACATAATTCACATCAATATCTCAACACAGATCCCACCGTGTGACACATAAATCACACCATCAGCTCAATGCCGAAAACAGCAGCTCCTTATTACATAACAAACTACTTCGTTGACGCAAAGAAATCTCGAGAAACATAAACGCTCATCTCAGTGTCCCATATATTAAAAAACACGTCATGTAGCCTGTGAATGATAAACAGGACAAGACAACAAACTATCTATACACTATGACTAGCAACTGAATTTTGTCAGAAAAATGCAACTGTCGTTTGTTGCTTAGCTTAGCGTGCACAACATATACTCATATGAACCATGATTTAATATATCAATAACAAGAACCAGCCTAGGTTTGAGCCCACATCAGTTAGAATGAAATCTGAGCACCAATTAAGAAAAACATTGAACTTGTTGCCATTTCACGAATCTGTCTACATAAGCTCGTTTTTAAAGGGTTTTTCGTTTTTGTTTTATTTTAATTAAACGATATCAGATGCTATCTAACGATTATATTCAAACCGTAATATAATCATCCACAGCTTAAAATTCCTAGGAATCGAGGACAAACCCAACGTCAATACAAAAAATGAAACCTACTTATTGAGAAATGATATAGCCTGCAATTACTACAAATAGCAAACACTTAGTCGACGTCTCCAGTTTTCTAGAAATCCACTGAAACCAATGAATCTAGACTCTAAAATTAATGCATGTCATTCGTTGTCATTCGTTGTTTAGATGGAGATTGAATGAACCACTTTCGCACAACCGGAAGCAAAAACTAGCCATTGTGTTTTATGAATAGCTTTCCACTGATGAAACGTTAATCGCTAACTGTTTTCCTTTAATATATAGCCGATTTGTACCAGTACGGTATTTTTTCAGACACTTAACATATCCTACATAAAATCGTCATTGCGATACAGACTAAACTCCATTTTATATAACAAAAGGCCGCATGCGTGCATTGGTCGTTTTACCGTATTTATGGGCAAACGATGTATTGAGCGAAATGCGAATTATTCGATTTAATTGGTCAGAACGTATCTCTTAATGCTTGGTTGTTTTTTTCAAAACCTGTATCCGATTATCTATATTGCCGTCTAAAATAATTTTAGACATCGCCGATGCATGGTTTCTTTGAGTGTTACGTTGGTACTTAAAAACAAACTAACACGACACAACGCAATCATATTTAATGATAGGAATCAAGTGAAAACTGCTTCCAAAACGCAATTCTATGCAACGATGAGAGTTTAGTGAAAACTGGTTTGTGTTGTCAATGCTCATATTATTTACAGATTACGCCACACATTTGTTGCGTTTTGTGATCATAATATCCTTCAAATACTTCCCATCAGCTATATACTATTCCGTTGTGTCACACGATAACTTTCGCCCGAATACGCCATGTTTATATGTTATTAAAATAACGCGCTGTAGAAACTTCCTATCGGTCATGCCATCTTTCAAAATTCTAAGACACATCTAAGTATAGCTGAAATACACAACGTTCATGCTGTAAAAGGTTACGGTCGAATTCTGCGAAGTATTTGAAAGTACGGACGTCGGAGTCTGCTGTGTTATTGTGGAGGAACCAAACTTGTTTTATTTCGAAAACAGCAACACATTTTAAATGATAAATGTAATCCGACAAAGCGACTGATGGAGATACGAGGTCACGTATTAAATTAGCATTTAAACGTATAGGTTATTAGGTTACCTGGTTATAAGGCTGATCGCACAGGGCATTTGACAGGAAAATATGAGTTATCTTGCCTGTGTTCACTTGCTTTTATTGTTCGGTATAATAAAATATATATCACACCACACAGACCTTGAAACAACGTATTGTCAATCCTAGAAATGTAAATGTGAATCTCCGGTTACGCCTCGGTTGACATTACCATTCTCGGGATGACAATACGTTGAATTACTCTCTACAGGTGTGATATTGTTATACTGCTAAGTTCTTTGTTGATTGCGAACTAATGCCGTTTTTACATTCGTAAGTAACGACAAGTATTATGTATAATATTCATGAATTCCGAATGGTGTAAATTTAATTTAACATACATGTACTATAATATATTATAATATCTACTTTGCTAAACATATGAAAGAACATCCAATATAACGTAAAACGCATATTGTTGAAACCATATCCAATCAATTTTTTTTTTATACTTTTACATTCCCAAGCTATGAGAATCGCCGTTACTACGACCCCTAAATTACTGTAAGTGTGATCTCGTTATCTATAACAATAATTGTGTCGCCCAGTTTGCGACAGTGTTACACGCTAACCGGTAGATAACAAATGTGAGTCGATAAAAATGGCTTACATACAAGGATTTGTATGTTGTATAACGCGTGTTGTTGAAATCACTGCCACTATTCTAATGATTGTTTTCGCCAAGTAATAAGAATCGCCGTTTCTATGACCGTCTCTATTTTTGTAAGGGTGATCTCGTTTACAATAACATTAATTGTTTCACCTTATTTGCGACAGTGTTACACGCTAACCGGTAGGTTGCAGATGCTAGTCGATGTAAATTGCTTACATACACATTTAATATAAATCCTTGTTTCAAGACCTAATTTTTCTGTACTTAAAATGCATCCAATTCATTAGTCTTATTTGCATACTGTAATATTTAATTTCTGCTAGTATTTAAATCTTTAGTGCCAAGACACAGAGAAAAGTAAAGAATAAAAATAAAAAAATACGAATTTTGTAAAGTATTATTTACATGTAATATTGTGCTAAATTAAAAAAAAATTAAGTACAAGTCATTTGAAAACACGTATCTATATTCCGTTCAGGGAATTTTTCTGCCTTTTAAAACTTCTAAACTACTGAATTAGAACTATATTTTGTCTTTTTACAAAATACATTCACGCGCGCACTTCAGTGACATCTATTAATCATAGAAAAACATAGCAACACAATATGACGCCGTCTTCATTCATAATAAATGTGTGAAGTTCGGCAGATTCATTTTACAAATCAAACAACCAATATGACGTCATTTTTTGGATGCTGTAACATGCCAACAAACACAAATACATTAAAAATTTTAATAACATTAACGCTTTGTGTAATTGTTATTAGAATATGTATCATTAACTATTTGTTACATTACTGAAACTGTATGCTTGTTGCGACTTTGCGAGTGCGCGTTCAAGCACGTGCATTTTACTGTAAAATATCCGAGATTTCTACAGAACTATTAACGAAACATTAGGCTCCGCCCATAATTATTGCAAAATAACCCATACATTGTACTTGGTTTGCTTCTTTGCCTATAGAAATCATGCCGCATGTCGTGTTAGAATCGTGTTTTTAAAATCTCTTCCACGCAATATTCTTCATATCGTATTACATATTATGTAATAAATTCGTAGTTTGTCTTAAAACCTTTATTCTATTTTCAATATTGCCGTCCAAAATATGTTTAGACATCGCCGATGCATGGTTTCTTTGAGTGTTAGGCTGGTACTTAAAACAAACTAATGCGCCCCAACGCAATTATATGATGCGATGTGAATCAAGTGAAAACTTGTTTGTGTCGTCACTGCTTATATTATTAACAGATTATGCCACACATTTATCCCGTTTTGTGCTCGAATATCCAATAAACACTTCCCAGCAGCTATATACTATTCCTTTTTTTTGTCACACGATGACTTTTGCCCGAATACGCCACGTGTATTACTGATTTAACCTAACGCGTTGTACAAACTTCCTGTCGATAACGCCACCTTTTAAACTTGACACGTCTACATATAGCTGAACATTTCCCAACGGTTATGCCTGTAGAAGGTTACGGTCAAATTCTGCGAAGTATTCGATAGTATGGACGTCTGGCACTGCAGTTTTATTATGGAGGAACCAAAATTGTTTTATTTTGAAAACAGGAACACATTTTAAATGATGAAAATAATCCGTCATAGCTACTCACAGAATTCAGATGTAAATTAGCCTTAAACATTTTGTTGTTAGGTTACCTGGTTATTAGGCTGATCTTAAAGGGCATTTGACAAGAAAATTATCTTGCCTGTGTTCACTTGTTTTTATTGTTCTGTATAATAATGTATATAAAACCCCACATAGTCTGATTCAATCGCAATTAGTTGCATTAAATGCGTTAAAATTATAAAAACGAAATCCTCCCAGATAAGGAAGGAGTTTATCTGTGTTGACAGTGGTTACTGTTTTTTATCACTTACATTCAGTAAATAACCCGTCAGTATATAAATCGGAATTGCCGAGTGGTTTGCATGTTCAACTTGAAAGTTTTATTTCTGAGTTTTGAACCAAGGTTACTTGTTATGCTTTTTTGTTATACTTGATCCTTTTAGTTCAGATGTTTATTTGTCATGTTAAGACGGTTTATGGCATATTTCAAAAACAATTACACAAATCTGTGAACATGTCCCTTTTAAAGTTGCACATTATTCTTATTTGCATAATATAATATTTTTTATTTTACATTTTTCATCTCTACGGTCTAAGTCACGTAAGTAAAGTTTTAAATAAATAAATGATGCTTATAAATTTAGACGAATGAAATTCAATATATCATACACGTGATAAGTACTCTAGAACGTGCAGGGTACTAAATTATAAATAATAAATAGGCACAAGTTTTTCAAGAGGAGCTGTTTCTGTTGTTAAAATTTGAAATGAGTCATGTCTTTTGTGTACTAGCTAGCAGTGTCTCTTATAATGGAAGCTATATGAAGCGATATCAATACAGACCACATTTGTTGCGTATTTACACAGGCTGTTTCATATGCTAGCGTTCTAAGGACACAGTTTATATAATTTTGTATATAATTCACTCAATAATATGATAATATAAATGCCATACGAAGTACTCTTAGGAATATAACCAACTATAAAAGGGAAATTAACAGTATCAAATTTGAAATTATCAGGTTTGTCATACAGATTAGTTTGCGCTTTATTGTTACTAATATACGTTATTCTAGAAATGCAGCATCAGTACTCGAAGGACACGATGTATTCATTGTAAACTCTTTGGGGACAATGTTTTTGATGTTTTCATAAAAAATCGGATTATCAATATGTAATACTTTATCAATATATCAACTAGTTTCATTAAATCTTTGAATTAAATTTAAATGCCTTTCTTTAGACAAACTAAGCATAAGCTATCTTTCATACTAGAATCTGCTATAAGGTTGTCAAGATAAATTTTGGAATTGAATGCGTCTTTGGAGCGACATTATGTGACCCGCCTTTGTAGAAGAGCCAACCGTTGTTTTAAAATGATCATAAGTGATGTTTTAATTTATCCGTAAGATGTACTTACTCAGTCGTCATGTACATCAAACTAGTTGTTTCAGTGTGAGAGTTTTATTTGTTTCGCCCCATTCCTTTTAATTAGCAGCAATGTATAATACTGTTATTTTTATGATACTATCATATTTTGTTCATTTTATCTTCAACTAGTAGCCAGCATGTAATACTTACTTCAAATAATTGTATTTATTATTTCTTACTCTTTTCTGAATAATAACACTAGATTTCAACGGAATAATCCAAATAATAAAGTACGGATAAAGCTATTAAATTTACACATGCATGCATTATGTGATAATGTTGTATTCAGTATTTCGACTATTCAACCGTTCGTTCATGCATTCTAATTATAATCATGTTATATGCATGTATCCTTCTGTACATGCATGCGTTCATGCATGGGTCGATTTGTTCGTCCGTATGTCCGTCCATACTGATGAACTGATGGCCATTGACTGTAAGGAGATAATAATACATGACATATGCACGTTTAGCAACTACATTCGTACAGGGAGGTAATTGTACGAACGGACGCATGTATACCTACTTATGCAATACTTTAACGAAAACACACATACGCAATATCCTATATTAGCGCGTGCTTGCATAATTATCTAATTGATCAGTAATAATTATGGAAAATTAATTTGAAATCTGCTCAGTGGTTTTTGACAAGATCATTTTCAAAGTGTCTTTAAGTTTTTAATAGCAATATAAGGACCCATATATATATCGCACATGATTCTATTTTGCGCAATCTAATAATATTTCATTTCTACTAGCTAGAGTTGTCGTTACAAGTGCCTATTGCCCATACCAATTTCAGGGCGTTATAAGTGCCGTAAATGCACGGATAATGGTTACTGTGTAAGTTTTGTAAAATCTGCGTAAGGATACAAATATATACGATATGCATAAATTAAGAAAAGTGTATTGTTGTTTTAACATAACAAAATGTACTAGGACATTAATTTGGTCAAAATTATGAAAAAGCTTAGTATGTGACGTGATGTTGTTGGAATCACTTCCACGCTATATTCTCAATATTCTCACATCTTTTACATTGTGATATATCCTAACATCGGTAAGCAGACAAACAAATATGCGCATATACTGAAGCCACTATATCCAGGAGGAAATGTTGTTTACAATGTTATATTTGTTTACTGCTAAATATGCTTTGATTTGTAAGATGTAAAGATGTAAATACATGTCATACAATATTCTAGGATGGTTGTGTGCTACAAAAGTTTGACAAGCTTCATATGTGTCGTGATACAAGCGTCTAGTCGAAATCACTGCCAAACAACATTCTCATGTTAAGTATGTTACACTCTGATACATTAGCAAGCAGAAATCATCGGCGTAACTACTAAAACCATTATTTCCCCGTTGGGATGTATTATTTGCTGTTTCAGTGTGTCATTCTAATATAACAAATATCTAATGCAATACATATGACAATATACAATGGTTAATTTTAAAATCACTGCTAAGAAATATTATTGGGGTTTTATTTTACATTATGCCACTATTTCCGCCATATTACTTCCGGCAGGGTGGTGCCATTTGATATAACAAAAGTGTGTCATTTCAATATGACATATATCTAATGCAATGCATATGACAATACATAATGGTAAATTTTAAAACCACTGCCACGAAATATTCTCGGGGTTTTATATTACATTATGTCACTATTGCCGGCAACAGGGACACGACCTACATTATTGTGTATCTAATCAACTCATTAAGATACGTATTCCTAACATAAATTAAGAAGCAACTATGAGGAACTATGTCATACATATTAAATAAAGCGTTACCAAGGGTTTTGAGTTTTTATGTTGTTGTTTTTATAACGAGAAAATATGTAATAATACATACAAGGATTTATATGTTTTATAACGCATCTTGTTCAAATCACTGCCACTATTCTAAAGGTTCTTTATTAAATTAAATACTTCCTGTCATGGTCAAGCATACACATTTGAGCCTCTAAAGCCAGCACTATTTTCAGAAGGAAAAGTTCTTTACAATGGCATATTTAAATACTGCTTAACATTTTAAGATTTCGATTCCAAAGAAATGCCGTCGAGCTTTCGTAAGTTAAGTTAAAAATCAAGGAATTACTCTGATGAATTAAGAAAGGTGTTACGGAAACATTCATTTCATATGCATACACATGTAATACAACATACTAGAACTTATTCTGCTTATAATTAACAAGCTTCATATGTCTCGTGATACAAGCATGTTGTGGAAATCACTGCCAAACAACATTCTCATGATAAGTATGTTACATTCTGATACATGTACATACGCAAGCATAGATCATCGACGTAACTTCTACAGCCATTATTTCCCCGTAGAGTGGTATTATTTGCTATAAAAAAGTGTCATTTCAATATAACATATATCTAATACAATACACTTGAAAATACATCATGCTAAATTTTAAAATCCCTGCCACGCAATATTCTCGGGATTTTGTATTACATTATGTCTCTATTGGCGCCCTTTTTACCGGAATCATTTACGATAACATTGATTGTGTCGCCCATTTAACAGTTGTTGACAGTGTTACATGAAGGCTTCGGGGTTACAGTTGGAAGTCTTTATCAATAACTAGCAATAAATAGAAAATGAATAGATATGCTCCGCAACCCGTAGGTTAGCAAGCAAGCGTTCTACGTTTTCTTCTAAACGTGTTTCAAAAGATACGTGTATATAGCCTGTGTGTCCTATTTCCATTGGTATATTTGAAACATATATAAAAAATAGGCATACATTAAGAATTGTGTATATTTATTATAACATTATAGAATGTACTAGATCAATCATTGAGCTAGAATGATGAACGAGCTTTATATGCGACTAGATAAACGCATGTTGGTGAAGTCACTGCCAATATTTTCAAGAGTTTAACAGTGTGATACATCCTGTCATCGGCAAGTAATAATAAGTACAATATGGGAAATAATCATATCGATGTATGAATATTGTCTCTGGATTTTCAAGACGATGTACTTATTAATGGATTTAAATTTTAAACGTTATTTGTATTATAATAGCAATAGCAATGCTATGTAAAATAACCATACGTTTTGACCCAAGCGCCACGTAATTGATAAATGTAACTAGTAGTTTTGGCAAAAAGAATCATTGGGTTCATTGGATACACACCGATTGTATAAATGGTGGTACCTTGGCATGCAAGAAAAATAGCCATCACTAATTCCGGTAGGTTGATGTCGTTTTTAATGTTATATTTACAATTACGGACCAATGTATGATAGAAGTATACATTTTTTTTAAGTCAATGTATAATGCTAAAAAATTACTAAGATGTAAATCTAATATCTAACAAACATGTTCACGTAGTACAATATACAATAATGGTTTTGTGTTTAAATAATAAATAAGCTTCATACACCCATGAAATCACTGGCATACACAATTTTGAAGATTTATGTCTTTGTGATGCATCGTCAAGCTGGTAAAATATCAGCGCCTCTATTGACGCCATTAATTTACGATACCATTAATTTTGTCGCCCAGTTTCCGAATGCGTTATAGACTTACCGGTAAGTAACAGATGTGAATCGATATGAATAGCTAACACTAAAGAATAATCTGTCTTTTAAGACCATTTACATCTGTCAAAGTTGCAATGAGTTATGTCTCATCAGTGTCTTAACGAATAGAAGTCATTATGAAGAGTTAGGAATACAAAATATACCTCATTTTTACAAGCTGTTTCATAAGGAAGCGTACTAGAGACACACTCTACATTATTTTAATTAACACATAAAGATACGTGAGCCTTATAGAGAATAAGAAGTAGATCTAATTATAATGTACTATGTCACGATTATTAAATTAAGCGCTACTAGAGTATTGAGTTCCTGCGTCTTTATTACGTGATAATATGTCCTTATTAACATAATTCTGTCTCTTTTATTATAGTGTCACCCCTCGCGATTTAGGGCCAGCCAGTTTTGACTTATGAAACACCTTTACTGATGAACATATGTACTCCCGATTCATATCATATGTACCGGGCCTTTGGCAATCGACACTCTTCGATTTAACTAGCTCCTGGGTAGGCTGCTGGGTATTCAACCTGCCATATCAAACAAGCCCTGTATATTTACATGCATAGGCATTGTATTAGGGAAGAGGTGTGTATTCATTATCGTATGAACGCAATTCTGCATCACGGACGTTGTAATATCGGTGTTTTTTTTATGCAAAACATATTTCGACTTGCTATTCGTATTTACACGATCTAAGATGTTTACTGTTAAATACTACTATATTTTATATAAATGTATTGTTAAGGTTTGATCACATGTTTATATAATTATTATATATGAACATCTCGTTCCAGTTTTAATACTACAATAATCAATTCGACATTGTTTTCACCTAAATTTCTGAATAGGATTCTACCAAGAAAGTCTATATGAAGTATTATTAAACAAAGCCATTTCGCTGGCATGTAATATCTACATGTTATGGGTTTTTTAAGTAAACATTACTTTTCTAAGAAGCGACTACAGAAAATCTTCATGACGTAACATCGAATGTAGCTTGACAATGGATTTGAGTTCACGTTGATGAGTTCTGCGCACAAAAAGAGTAACAAAACAAAACAAATCCCTGATACATACAAATCTCACATCTCGAGACAACAGTGTATCACATATTTCACATCAACGTCTCAACACAGATCCTATGGATTTTTACTTTATATACAACACATGCCGACATTGATACACAAAAATTGCACATCGCGAGACAACTGTGTATCACATAACACACATCAACATCTCAACACTGATCCCGAGCATCTTTTCTATATTTACAACACATCCAGACATTCATACACAAAAATCTCAAATCTTGAGAAACTGTTTATCCCATCATTCAAATCAACATCTCAACACATATCCCGTGGATCTTTACTTTATATGCACCACATCCAGACATTGATACACAAACATCTCACATCTAGAGACAACCGTGTTTCACATAATTCACATCAACATCTCAACACAGATCATGTGCATTTCAGACTATATATGAAACACATCCAGACAATGATACACAACATTCTCACATCTCGAGACATTGATACACAGAAATATCACATATCGAGAAAACTAGGTATCACATAATTCTCATATATACAACACATCCAGACATTGATACACACAATCTCAAATCTCGAAACAACCGTGTGTCACATAAATCACATCATCAGCTCAATGCAGACAACTGCGGCTCCTTATTACATACAAAACAAAATACTGCGTTGACGCACCGAAATCTCGAGAAACGAAAACGCTCATTTCAGTGTCCTCCATATTAAAAAACACGTCATGTAGCCTGTGCAATCATTAACAGGACAAAACAACAAACTATCTATACACTATGACCAGCAACTGAATTTTTGTCTGAAAAATGCATACTGTCGTTTGTTGCTTAGCTTAGTGTGCACTACATACACTCATATGAACCATGATTTAATATATCAAAATAATAACACGAACCTGCCTATTTTTGATCCCACATCAGTGTAAAATGAAACCTGAAGACAAATTAAGAAAACACATTGAACTTAATGCCCATTTCACGAATCTGTCCGTAGCTTACACTGATTAAACGTTAATCGCTTACTGTTTCATTTAATATATAGCCGATTTGTACCAGTATGGTATTTTTTTAAACACTTAACAAATCCTACATAAAATCGTCATTGCGGTACAGACTGAACTCCATTTTATATAACAAAAGGCCGCAAAACATTTTAGAAAATTGAAAACCGACAGGCAAAACCAAAAACACGACGTACCTGATATTCTTAGTTATAATCTTTAAAAGCACCAAATAATGGTCTAAAAGTTCTTTTCAAAAATGCTAACTAGAAACCCTCAAAGGCTGAAAAATAACATGTATATTTTGCCCACAGCTATACATTCAATAAAAAAAAATGCAAGGTTCCTAATAAAATGTGTTTTCCAAAAGAAGCATTATTGTATTTACTTATTTACCTTTTTTCAACCAACCGAACGTAGGATGTAAAACGATGTATTTTTGTCCATTTTCAAAAATATGAATATTTGAAGCACATTTTAAGATCTTAAATCCCGAATACGAATATGCAAATTAATTATCGTAACTGTGAAACAAAAAACCATAAAACTCAGATATTCATAGCATACATATACATAATAAAAACAATATACTCATCTTTACAACACTGTGCTTTAGCGATGCCGCTAATAGCGGTGTGTAAAGTGGCTCCTAAATAGCTATCCTAGTCGGAAGTGGACTGCTGCGGAACGAAGCTTCTATGTGTGTACGAACACAAGGTTTGAAATCTGAGCGCACTGACGAATCCCAACCATGTTTGTTTCAAATGTTCACTGTCCTTCTGTCATCTACGTATGTAAATTGAAATGTTGATATTGCTACAGAAATTATTTAAAACTAGATTTTGTTACACCAAATATGCTGGACCATGTGTTAACTCTTGTGTAAGCGAAACTCGAATGACTCCGCACACCAATCAAACGAAAAACTCGTGCGAATAGAAATACCGAATGCTTACTAAAGCGTGACGAAAAAAAAAGCAATTACTACAGCCAACTAGTTAGCCAATGAGAATGCATGGCATTTTCGAATACGCAAATGAGTTTTTCACGTTCTCAATTAACATAATTAATAAAAGATGCAGGTAATTAGCAGCACATTTTTATAACATATGCTCTAGTTATAAGCGTGTGTTTTACGCCCACTTCCTAAAATGTAAATTTACAAATTCAGTGTAGAACAAATGTAAAATTTGGAATTGAATAACTTTTTTCTTCGTGGAAGATATGATGATAAGTTAATAATTACATATCAATACCACTATATATTAACAGTTACAAAATATAATAAGTATATTATCAAATAATGTTGCTGATTGAAATGTCACATTGTTGTTTTTTTTTCATTTAATTTACTTTATTAACTTTTCACATCAAACTTTCCTCTGACTTTATATTCGTAGATCGTTCATTGCCCAATACATTGGTGTTGAAGAAATGATGATCACCGTGTCATGTAAAATTCATAAAACATGGTTGTATAAATATTATCAATTTACAGCTTTTATTTAATTGCGAGAAATTTGTTGTACCAAACAACAAAAACTACCGTGTAACGATGCTTGGTTAACAGAAGAACATATAGGTATGATATAAATGACGAAACACGTGACCTATTAGCTGGTGTTGATATTAACCGACAATTCATAATGTTGTCGGGTAATATCGACACCCCATGAATGAATGTTTAAAATTGACTGAACGTCTTTTAAAAAGAGTTCATTGAAAAAAAGATTCTTATGCCATCTTTGATTGTCACTTAAACACCGCAAGTAATGCAAATTCCCTATACGGCGTAACTCTTTCCGTTATAACCCTAGTTACATAATCCTATAACGCACTAAATATTCGTGAACAATATAATATTCAAAATCGTGATGACATATGAATGTGTAAACAACAAGCAGTTATATCGGCCTACCTAATTTTGTGACGTCCGATTTTATGACGAAATCAGTCAGTTTGAAGAATGAAATTATAATAAAATGAGACTTTAACTGAAAAGAGTGTCGATGTTAGACGATTGTCGAAATTACCCGACATTACTCTCTAGCAGTTCTTCTTGATGTCACAGGTATTTTCGCATCTGTTAAGTTACTATTTTAGTTTTGTAGCGATATGATTAAAGCAAGCAGGGGCGTAGCTTGGGTTCAAAAAATGTATAGGCACAATAGGCGGAATCTACAAAATGAGCTGTAAGCGATAATTTGGGCAAGGAGAGTTTATACTCGTATGTGGCTACAAACAACCAACTACAGCTAAACCCCGATTCTACAAAATAATTGTAAATTAAGCGTGTTTATGAAATTTTTTTAATGGTGACGTAATCGACTCGTTTAACAATTAATTATCAACACAGCCAAGAAAGATCCCCTCAGCCCCACCCCACCCCCCTCTTGTATTTTTGGCATATTTCAATTTTTTATCTCTGCAAAAACTGTATAGACACGTGCCTATTGTGCCAAACGGAAGCTATGCCCCTGGCAAGGAAAATAAAATTGTTATGAATTATACTGTCTACATTAAATTTCATTCGTCGCAAATTGAATTTAAAATAAGGAGAAAATGACATTTCTGAGGGGAACTATATTATTAATCGTAGTTTGCATTCTATTTTGTGGATTTCGGTTACAAAACGGTACTTTGCTGTTCAAATAAGAAAAGTGCTGTGCGTGATATTTCTCTTAGACTGGCAATACAATGCATGTTCAACAAAAATAAAATAAAGGAATGCTATGAAATCATCCCAAATATAAATGCTGCGCGATTCATGGAATTGCCAATTTGACCATTCATGAACGAAATTTAAATTAATTTCAATCCTTAAGTGAGACTCGAACCTTCGACCTCCCTCTCCGCAGGCAAAAGCCCTAAACGCTAGACCACGGAGTCGGTAATATAATATATCATTACTAACAAAATACTGTTACTATCCTTATTAGCAGATTATATGTCATAATTATGACTTTAATCTAAAAGGAATCACTGATTTATTTTTCGTTTGGTGATAATGCCACATTCAATATTTGTATACTGAACAGTAAACTTATATTGTATGTATTGTCTTAGTAACTAATAATAATAAGTTCTGAACACGAGGTCAAATTCGCATGTCATGAAATAAACACACTCAAACCGTGTAGAATGAAAAAGGGCATTTATTAAAGTGCCTTAAAACATAACATATACATGAATATACAAAAAAACATAACATGGCACATATAATACATACATCATAACGTATAACGTCAAGGCAGGCAGTAAACTTATTTTAAGTATACAGGTGTTGTCACAATATAATTGGGTTCAAAACGTATAAGTGGTATAAGGCTTTATATTATGGTCATCTTTGAAAATAAGAATTCAAATGCATTTTTCTAGTATCTCAGTATAAATCTAACATAAACAAACTCTCGTTCACATTTTTTAACTTTCAGGCTATACAAATTGTATATTATTAGTTTGAGCAATTTTATTGTATTGATTCATTTCTTTTTTGTAATCGGTATGATGATAAACGGGATTTGTTAAGAGGTGTTTTGTAATGTAAAGATGACAAGACAAAAGTTGTACAATGTACAATGTGTTCTGTATTAAAAGTATCCTAGAAACGACAACATGTGATAAGTTTTGATTAAGTGTTCATCTCTTTGTACAACGGTTGTTTGTAAAGTTCAAATAATCATTGGTTTATATGATCGTAAGTAAATGTTTATTCTGATTTCTGTGTAAAATGTACTTGTTCAGTCGTCATGTACATTAAGCCTAGTTGTTCGAGTGTGGTTTTGATTGGTGTCCCCCAATACCATTTGTTTTGTATATGTTGCAATGCACGTTTATCGTTTGCATTATGTAACACTTATTTATTATTTAACAAATTCAACGACTATGCGATCGGGTAAAGTTTAATAACGAAAAAAAGTTGATCCTAAATTAAGAAATGTGTACATGTAATTCTACATTCATGAAATACAACATACATGAAATACAATAAACTAAACAATAGAGTGTGCGAAAACCATGACTACGATGTATATTTTATGCATCTTTTTATAATCTCTGTCACTCAATATTCTGTAGATTTTATTGCATTGAGGTACCTCAGCAAGCCGGGAAAATTGCCACCACTATTTCCGGTAGAGTTATGTCATTTATAGTGTTATATTATCTTAACATTTTCAGATGACGATTACTGACCAATTTATAATAGAAATACAAAGAAAAGTTTATAAAAATTCAACGTATAATATTAATAAATTACGAGAGATTTAAAGTAAATAACACACAGGTACAGATAGTAAAATATACAAGAATGGTTTTGTTCTATAATTATTAAAAGGCTTCATACACGCAAGCAGCTAAAATCAATGCCATACAAGATTTCGAATATTTCTGTCTTTGTGATACATTGTCAAGCTGGGAAAATATCAGCGCCTCTATTGACGCCATTAATTTACGAAAACATTAATTTGGTCGCCCAGTTTCCGACAGTGTTAAAGCTAACCGGTAGATAACATATGTAAAATCGATATGAATAGCTAACAATAAATATTAACCTGTCTTGCAAGACCATTTGCATCTCTAACAGTTGCAATGAGTAATGTCTCAGTAGTGTCAGTAGTGTCCTTACTAAGTGAAGTCTTTATGAAGAGCTAACAATACAAAATATACCTCATTTTTACAAGCTGTTTATCAGCGCCACTATTGAAGCCATCAATTTACCTAAACATTAATTTGGTCGCCCAGTTTCCGGCAGTGTTAAAAGCTAACCGGTAGGTAACAGATGTAAATCGATATTAATAGCTAACAATAAATATTAACCTGTCTTGCAAGACCATTTGCATCAGTAAAAGTTGCAATGAGTAATGTCTCAGTAGTGTCCTCACTAATTGAAGTCATTATGAAGAGCTAGCAATACAAAATATACCTCATTTTTAGGCCTCCGGTATAAATGTGTAATCAAATTAAATAAAAATATCATTATTTGTTGTATTTACAAATGTACCTACGTTGCTTATTTTTACGGGTAAAAAGTGTGTTATTCAGATTCACTGTTTAAACATGAAAAATAAGTGAAGTTTATCATATATGTTTAAATTAAACCATACCTTACATATATTAATTCATAGAGACGCCCGTGCATATAAAGCACCTTTATTACAACTCCATAAATGTTTATTATAATATATCGTGTAAAACAATGGTGATTTGCAAATTAATGATAATCAGGATTACAAATATGAAACATACGAATATGCTGGTATGTGGTAACGAAAGCACATGTAGAATAATAAAATAACTGGATATTCTAGAAGTTGGGAATGTTTGAAATAATCACGCGCATGAAGAATCAGCAAACATCCCGCTTTTATAATCATCATAAGAACCTCGTATACATATGCGCATAACAATAAAACACACCCCTATGTTTTTAAGATTAATTAATAACGCGTTAAAATCGATTTCAGTTAAATGTAAAACTGAGGTCCAATTCTAATGAGCCAATTAGTGAAATTTGGTGTATTTATAAACGGGGTGGTTATTTGTAGTGAAAAAGTGGACAATCCGTAATAAATTCATAATGTTTAGTAGATAATAATGTTAATTGTCCTAATGGTAAACGTGTGTACAAATACACTTCTAACCCAACATTTCTATTTCCATAATTTCTCGACAATTTATTAAGCGATTTACTCAAAATGTGTGACATCTATGGGCGTTTTCTTTGTTAGTTCAAACAATACTGTCAAAGTGAAGCCTTTTATTAGTTAATTGTTATTCATAACCGTACTTTCATGGATATATTAATATTTAACATACACTGTACGAAGCACAATGTAAACATTTGTGAATAGACCGTGAAACGGTACAACTCTATATTTTTAATAGAAGATGCACATTTAGCTGTAAAATTGCCGCGAATCGCGACACAATTTTATGACATATTCGTCGCGAAACCTCGCGCCAAAGCGCCCGCTTTCTTCACGAAACATCGACAACTTTCGTGACGTAGCCTCGCGAATATTGATCGAAGGCTTGTCACGACAGCGCAAATTCTGCGGGTTTCGCGAGGGTGTACTTTCATTAGTGCTTGTATTAGAAGATAATATTGTATGCAATAGTTCGACCGTACGTACGTGCATCCTTATTAAAGATCAAAATATATGCATGTATTTGCCTTGTAGGCATGCATGTGTGGATGGGTCGTGTTTTTCGTAGTATGGGCGAACGATGCATTGAACGAATTAGGAATTACGCAATTTGTTTTCGAAGTCGCCATGACTGGTCAAAACGTATCTTTTAATTCCTAGTTTGTCTCAAGACCTGTATCCAATTATTAGCATTGCCGTCCAAAATTATTTTAGAAATCGCCGCTGCATGTTTGTTTTGTGTTAGGCTGGTACTTAAAAACAAACTAACACGACAAAACGCAGTCAAGTGAAAACTGGTTTGTGTCCTCAATGCTCATATCATTTGCAGATTACGCCACATATTTATCGCGTTTTGTGTTATGAATATCAATTAAGTACTTTCCATCAGCTATATACTATTCCGTTTTGTGCCTCACGATAACTGTCGCCCGAATACGCCATCTTTGTTACTGATTTACCATAACGCGCTGTAGAAACTTCCTATCGATCATGCCATCTTTTAATCATGACACGTCCAAATTTAGATGAACATACTAAACGGTCATGCCTGTAGAAGTTTACGGTCAAATTATGCGAAGTATTTCAAAGTACTGACCTCTGATTCTGCAGTTTTATTGTGGAGAAACCAAACTTGTTTTATATCGAAAACGGGAACACATTTTGAATGATAAAAATAATACGTCAGAGCTACTGACGGAGAAACGAGGTCACGTGGTAAACTAGCCTTAAAGCTTGAAGTTATTAGGTTACCTGGTTATAAGGCTGATCTTACAGGGCATTTAACAAGAAAATAAACGCAATCTTGCCAAAGTTCACCTGTTTTTATTGTTCGGTATAATAACATATATATCAAACCCCATAGAAGGTGATACGACGTATTGTCAATCCTCGAAATATTAATGAGAATCTCGGCCTATGCCTCGCCTCATTACCATTCTCGAGTGGACAATACTTTTTATTCCTCTCTACGGGAGTTATATTTGTATACTGCTAAACTCTTTCATATTTCGATTACTAACTAACGCCGTTTTTACCTTCGTAAATAAAGTTAAAAAAGTATATGTACATGTATAATATTCACACAATTATGAATGGTGTAAATTTAATTTAACATACATGTAATAAAATATACTAGAATATATACTATGCTAAACATATGTCCCAATTTCCAGTGCGACGTTAAACGCACATTATTGAAACCACTGCCGATCAATATTTCTAGGATTTTCTTACACTGTTACATCGCCAAGAATTGAGAATAGCCGTTACTATGACCATCTCTGTTTTTCCGTTAGGGTGATTCTGTAAAATAACATTAATTTTGTCGCCCAGTTTGCGACAGTGTTACCCGCTAACCGGTTGATAACAGATGTGAGTCGATATAAATGGCTTTCATACAAGGATTTGTATGTTGTATAACGCATATTGTTAAAATCACTGCCAATATTCTAAAGATATCTTTCATTGGGATGCATCCTGGCATGGGCAAGCATAAAAATATATGCGCCTCTAAAGTGTGTAATTTTAATATAACATATATCTAATACAATACACTTGACAATACATCACGCTTAATATTAAAATCTCCGCCACGCAGTATTCTCGGGATTTTATATTACATTATGTCACTATTGCCGACATTAATTCCGGAGTCATTTACGATAACATACGATAACATTGATTGCGTCGCCCAGACGGTTACAGTGTTATATGTAGGCTTTAGGGTTACTAAATGAAGTCGTTATGAATAACTAACAATAAATAAGAACCTGTGTTCGAGATCAGCTGTTTCTGTAATGTAAAGCTGCATGCAATGCATGATTCTTGTTTGCATAATGAAATATTTATGTATTATTTAACAATTTCAGTGCCTATAGTGCCTCGAGTGCCTTCAAGTAATTATAATTCAAAAACGATGAATTCTGATCCTAAATTAAGAAATGTGTATGTTTAATGCAATATACATCTATACAAATACACATGACAATACATTAAAATCACTGCAACGCAATTTATCGGGATTTTATGTTACATTATGTTACCTTGGCAAGCAGGGAAAACCGCCACTACTATTCCGGTAGGATGATGTCGTTTAAATTGTTATATTATCTTAACATTTTCAGATGACGATTACAGACCAATACCTTGTGGTCTGTAAAGTTAGGAAAGTCGACGTGTAATACTCATACATTAAGAAAGGTGTTAATTTAATATATGACATACATATACAAGTAGTACTAGAAGTGCTTCTTTTTAATATAACATATATCTAAATACATTATACACTTGACAATACATCAAGCTAAATTTTAAAATCACTGCCAAGCAATATTCTCGGGATTTTGTACTGCATTATGTCAGGCTTTAGGGTTACTGATGGAAGTAAACTAACAATAAATATTTCGAGACCAACTCTTTCTGTAATTAAAAGTTGTATGCAATGTATGTTGCTCCTTTGCATAATGTAATGTTTATTTACAATTTCAAAGCCAAATCTTAGGGGTGAGGAAAGTTTAATAACGATAAATGGTGATCCTAAAATAAGGAAATGTGTAAATGTTCTAAAACATGCATGTAATACAATACACTGACCAATACAGTGTGCTAGCATCATTAACACGATGCATATTGTATGCAGCTCAAAATCTCGTCCACGCAATATTCTCTAGATTTTATTACATTGTCGTACCTTAGCAAGCAGAGAAAATCGCCACCACTATTTTCGGTACAATGACGTCGTTTATAATGTTATATTTACTATTACGGACCAATGTTTGATACAACGCATGTTGTTGAAGTCACTGCCATACCAGTATAATATTTTCAATATTTCTGCCTGTGTGATAAATTTTAAAGCCGGGAAAATCAGCGTCACCATTGACGCCATTATTTTCGGTAGGGTGACGCCATAAACGATAACTGTGTCGCGCACAGCGTTTAAAGCTGACCGTATGGTAGCCTTTATTAGTCCATGTGAATAGCTAACAATAAACAGGGACCTGTATTTCAAAACCAGCTGTTTATGTAAGAGTTGTAATGTGTAATGCTTCAGCATTTTCTTTACTAATGGAAGTCATTTTGAGGAGCTAACAACACAAATTATACCTCATTTTTACAAGCTGTTTAACATGGAAGCGTAGTGACACAGTCTACACTATTTTGTATCTAATAAACCCATAAAGATACGTAATCCTATAAATAGAGACTAAGAAGCAACAAAGAGGATCTATGCCTTTATTATTAAAATAAGTATACTAAGAACAATGAGTCCCAATGCCTTGACTACGAGGTAAAATGTCCTTGTTAAGTTACATAATGAGTTCCAACGCCTTTACTACGAGTTAAAATGTCCTAATTAAGCATTTATGAGTTACTTTAAAACAGTATAAGAATATTATATGCCATAATTATGAATTTAACCTAAAAGGTATCACTATGTTTTTTTTTTATTTTGTTTACACTGCCACATGTATTATTTGTTTGAACTTAGATTTAATCTGTAGGTTTTGTTACAATATCATTAAGTTTCTAAACTCTTTCACAATTCTTAAGAAGTACCCAATCAAATTCATTATTTGTAATATAAGTATTAATAAGGATTCAACTAATGTTCATGTTTCTGGTATCTCAATATAAAGGTCATATAAACAAACTCATATTCACATTATTTAACTTTCAGATTACAACATTTGCATTTTTATTCGTTCGAGCAATAATATTGCACTGATATATTTCTCTTTTTTGTAATAAATATGAGGATTATCGAAATGTTTATAAAAACAGTTTTGATCTGTAAGGGTGTCAAGATGCTGTTATGCATTGAACCTGCATTTAAAAAAGACAGTATGCGGTACGTTTTGTTTACTTGTTCATCTCACTGCACCAGTGTTGTTTATAATGAACAAATTATCGTTGATTGACATTTGTAATTGTTTCTTTTGATTTCTGTGTAAGATTTAATTGTCTGGTTTTAATTTTAAGAGTCTGGTTTTAAATGTGTGTCTCCCAATACCTTTTGTTATGTATATAGAATTATGTTCGGCGTCATAGAACAGCAATGCATATGTTATTTGTATAATATAATCGTTTGCTGATGATAATTTATATTGTAGACTTGTTTCCTAAAATAATTGTATTTATTATCGCTTACTCTCTTCCTAATGTATAACCCCATAATCCAGCAAAAGAATAAAGTCGAGGTGTTGCTAATACATGTTTACAAACATGCCTGTAATAGGAGACAAAACTGAATGCATTCGTTCATCTATAACACCATCTGTGCTTTCGTACATGTTTATTAACATTTATAATATATCGGATCCATGTATCCGCATGTAAGTACATGCGTGCGTGAATGGGCCGGTTTGTTGTCTGTACGGATGAACAACGGCTCGTCCGGATAAGGCAATACTAATTTTTGACGGATGCATGCATTGATTATTATCTTCTAATCGAGGCGTACGGACGGGCGCATGTATACACTATTATATTATAATGAGAACATATCGAATAATTTATATATTGACAATCCTTCGTATTTTCATATTTTGTTATTAAATACTTACCATTTCAGGAACAGATATGGAGCCTTCACCAACACATACGAGTATGTACCTTTTATGTAGTAGTGAAACAGCACGATAATTATGTGCAAACACATGATACTCATCAATTAAGAAAATACTAATGCAATTTACTGGAAGATGCATTGTACTAATATTAAGAACCAGCTTTTCATGTGAACTGATAAACGCGTCCTATAGAAATCACAAATCACATTCAATTCTCTGAACGTGTAAAGTGACTGTTGTGGTGATCGATGTACGGGCATTCCAAGGTTGGCATACTGCTTGAAAAAGAAACATTGGATAATTATGATTTTTGTGGAATGTCTGGAAATAGGCGTCAGTTTCCAATATTTAGTTAAATAGCACATGCACAATTTTTTTTCTCGTATGTTCTATTACCATCGTAACACCTGCAATAAAGCCGCTAGTTAAGCTTCAAAACGTAATACCTGATCGCTCAAAGTATGAACACTAAAGATCAATTCATCACGTTTTCAGCAATGATATTGTTAAAACTCAATATTAAAAAAGAGGGGATAAACCTTCGCTATAAATATATCGCATGTATACCGGTCTCCTGTTTTCAGATAGTCCATGGAATTCACATTAAATAACGTTTGTTTACACCTCGCATTATGCCAATTATAGACTGCGTCATTCCACCCTTGACTGTGATAAATTGGGAAGCAGGGAAAATTGGTGGCTCTAGCGCTGCCACTATTGGCACTATGTGATGCTATTTAAACTAACATTTATTTTGTCACCCAGTTGACGACAATGTTACACTCTGTGTCGTTAGTGATAGGAAAAGATATGAATAGCTTACAATAAATAGTAACGAGTATTTTAATAGAAGCTGTTTTAGCACTGAAAACGTTGCAATCATGCACGATTTAGTTGTACAAACTAGGGTGTTCGTTATAGTCAAGTGAAAGTTATTATGATATAGTATAACCCTTATACTTTTCACATGTTTTTTCCCCAAAAGTTCTGTTTTTGTATTTTATAAGTTGCATCGTTGCCTGTGCTGTTCTCTAAATAGTTCGACAAGAACTCGAATATCCATACGATGCTTTGGTGCGCTACAACCAAGACGACCCGGAGGACGTCAGATTCGTACGCAAACTCATATATGAGCTAGAATTTGGAAGAGGTCTTCGACTCTTCGTGCCAGGTCACGATGATCAGATCGAGAAAAGGTAAATAAACTTCACATACATTGTTTGAGCTTGTAAGTATGGTAATAACCCTCGTATTTTAACAAATGACACATTGACGCCTTATCAAGAAACTGATAAGAATTAAAAATAACACCTTATTACGACTTGGCAAGTGATTTTGTAAGTCAACTTTTCGAAGAATAATTGAGCTTTGCGGCGTATAAAGGTTATTCACTTCAAACTTAGACTATATCTGTGCCATCAATTCCAACATCCAAAGCCACATTCCTTATAACTAAGTGTTGAATTATTACATATTTATTCCCTTTTTTTCAGGTTAAAGTTTCTATTCTAAAGATTGGTTACTTAAGAAACATAAGTTATTCACTTAAAACTTGAAAAATACCTTTGTCATAAACTCCAAGTGACGCATTCTTTTTAAGTTTTGTAGTTTGACACAGTTATACCCCTTTTTCACATAGAAATTTAGGTTAATATTGATATTTTATTTGTTTAAATTCAAAACAGCATAAGTTAGTCATTACTTTAAACTTATAATATACCTATTTCATCAACTCCTGCATCAAGTGGCACATTCCCAATAACGCCTTTTTGTATTTTGACATAGTTATGCCCTTTTAACACGAAGATGTTTAGGTTAAATTTTTGTATTCAAAACTCTTATAACTTCAAAACTACATATTTAGTTATTCACTTAAATTACTTAAATTTTGCATTGTGCCTTTGTCATCAACTCCAACATCAAGTAAATATTACCCATGACCCATACTTGTAGTATTGACAGAGTTTTGCTCATTTTTACCTATATTATGGAGTTAAAATTTATATTCAAAGTCGTATAGCATCAAAACTACAGCTAAAACGTTGAATGTACCTTTGTCATCTAATGCTGCATCAAAAACTATATTCCGCATAATTCTGTTTTGTATTTTGACAGACATATGCCCCTTTTACAAAGATTTTCGGGGTAACGTTTATTTTAACTTCAAACCTACATACGTTTTTCACTTGAAACTTTGAATGTACCTTTGGCTTTAATCGCAAGATCAAATGCAACATTCCCCATCACTCAGATTTGTATTTTGACAGAAAACAAAGTATGTACCCTTTTTGCAAAGATTTTCACATATAAGTTTATTTTTAAAAGTCTTGAAACTTCAAAACTACAAAAGGTATACATTTTTAATTTTGAATCCATCTTTGTCATCAACCTTGACCTCAAGCGCAACTTTTTAAATTTTGACAGAGTTACGCTTCTTTTTTAAAACGTCGTAAGTTATTTACTTGAAACTTGCAATGTTACATTGTCGTCAACCCCAACATCAGGTGCAACAATCCTCATAGGTCTGTTTTATATTTTGACAGCTATACTTCTTATTAATATAGGTTTAGGATTTTTAGTTACAAAAGTCCTATATTTTGAAAATTATTCAATGTATTAACTTGAAACCTGGAAATGTTCATTGCCATCAACTTCAGTGAAGGTGCAACAATCCATATAGCTCTCTTTTGTACTTTGACACATTTATGATCCTTGATTACTTTTCGATTTTCAAAAAATGCTTTTAGCCTATTATTCCTAACACCATAAGGTATTCACTTGAAACTTGGAATGTAGCTTTTTTATCATATACAACATCGCATACAACAATGGTCATATCTCTGTTTTTATATTTTTACTTATTGAAACTTACAGGTGAGAACATATACCTGTCTATTCTTCGTTTGGTGGAGATTTTATTAGGTTACCGATGAGGGGTATCTCTAATATTGTTACCTTTTTTTATAAACAAGTCTATGATTCTTATGTTTATTTCTCCTGTTAACTTTCAAACCAATGCGCCAACTGAAATACCTACTTCAAACAGTCGAGCGCGCAGTCCTCTGACAGCTCTTGTATCAGTTATAATTTATAAGTACGTAATTACGAATAATAGTCGTAATTTTTAAATGCTAATTATTTCTTCCTGAGATCTACACGCTGCCATAAGATGCGTTTTATACCAAGTTTTATTTCTTCAATTTCACAATATTATTAACAAATGTGGAATAAAAGGAAAATCGTGGAGATGCGAGGCCAAGATTATATAAAATGTGATTGAAACCACCGAATTTTCAAAATGGTTGAGTCAAGTGTATATTTTAAGGGATGGATTTCAATAGAATATGCACACTCGTACGGTTTCAAACAATAAAACATATTAAAACAGTAGTGTATGAATAAAATTGTTCATGAAAGTCAACATTATATGTTAGACAAATATCACAGTAAACAAACTTAAAGACGATTTCTACAATTTTTTCCCTTCCGTGCTCAATTTTCATTTTGACATATCTTGCAGATCTTTGAATGCCTAATACAATTAAATCAAAGGAAATTGGGTCAGAGGATTAGATTTTTTGGAAAATGCATGAAAATGACCTACCCGTAAACTGCATTTTATAAATAATTTGTGTTGTTTTTATTTTAGCAAAAATATAGTATTCACCATTAATTGATAAATACATCACGACATTCATTTGGTCGAAATGGCTTATCGTAAGAAATCTGTGCGTTACATTGTGAAAAAAAAAAATTGACAAAAATGCTTTTTCATCCTTTTTTTGCGAAAAAAATATACATTTTGTAATCATATAAAAGCTTGGTTTTGACTATACAAACAAATCTGTTGCGTGAAATGTCCTGAATTTTCTGTATTTTATACATAATTATATGCTTAATAGACTGGAAAAAAGAAAACAGGGGGTCACCGTGCTTGTTTTCGAGAAAAAAAGATAGTTTACATGTGCGTATCGGATATTTTTCTATTAAAAAAATAGGATATAATGACAGTCATTATTTATAACAATACACTTATAAAAGTTAATATATATAATTATTTCAGTATCAGCAGTTGATTATAACTATGTACGAAAATGTTATTACAGCCAAAACACTTTCACATTAATCGCTCACAGCTGTATGCGAGATCAATATTCAGGCTGCGTGTTTCTACTATCGTTTTAATTGTATTAAAAAACTTCCACAAATATTCGAGTCACAAGACACTATAAACATGGCAATTATTATGAATATATTTGATTCTTGTTGATAAGTGTACACACAATTTAATAAATATTATTATCTGTCAAAACAATTCACATTTTATGATTTAAATCAACTGCACAGATGCGTGAAAAGATGCGCAGAAAAAAATACCAAAATCGTCTTTAAACAAAAGAATTCGAACAACGCGGCTTGAAAGCATGATAGTGTTCTTTTAACGTTATGTAAGTGACACATTTTTTGTTAAATATCGACAAACAGTTTTTTCAAAACGTTTTGTTTTTTTAAATTCAATTAATATTTATTAAAGCGACACATTTTAAAGTGTGTTTTTCGCATTTTTCCAAATAATTTATTTATTTATTTATTTTTAATTTATTTATTTTAATCAGTGACGAAACTATTTCTTTGTTAGTCATAATAACGAGCAGATAAAGCAAGGGCAATTATCTTATACCTTCTCAAGTGTACCGTTAGTCATTAATTCTATCGGGTACGACCTGGGGTCAAAACAGTTTGGTAATTACCATATACAACATTTTTGCAATACATTTAAAGTTCACTATTTCTTCAAAGTTATATCATAGAGTCTGAAAGTTTTGCTATCGGTCGATATACTTGTTCATGTTCTAACAGATTCCCATTTCCAGGTTATATATTTAAGAAAATTTTATTTTTACAATGAAACGCAAGATGCAAAACTGTCGACATAGCACTCTTCTGTAAAGAGCGCTTAATCATTCGGTACACTGCGACACGTGATCAAACGTGGATGATATTTTTAGAAAGCAGCTATCCGTTTGCAGTCCGACCGAAATTTTCTTATTTAAACCACGTTATACTTGTCAGGTGTCGAAGGATGATAATCGTCATATCAAGGTCGTTTCTACAGAGCTCGGTTTGGAACTTCCAGGAGCGATTTGCACAAGCATTATCGCCAGGTTCAAATATTTCTTCTACATTTCGTCATACGCATTAGATATATAAGTGTATATATGAATAAATAAACATGTGTGTACATTTGTAGTTCCACGGTGGTTTTGCTCCGAAAATATTGTATTTATGAACCTGGGATGTGTCCCCGCATTAAATTTCACTAACAATACATCAAATGCTGAAAGATTCCATCGTACAGTAATAAAATATGTTTCATACGTTATGTTTTCATTAATTGTTCTTGCATGTACTATACTTTAGACGCAAGAAGAGAACGGTTGATTCCAATCATCCGAGAAAAAGGAGTCGTCGTACCTAGAGCTCTTCACGTTTGTAACACCTTCGACTTCACCAATACCGACACGTTTGAGGCAACCACGGATCGCCTGACATCAGCCATCACAGCGCCGATGGGACTGGACACGTATTTGGGACTTCGTAGTTATACACCAAGGGACTATGGCCATACAACACCTAAGGAGATAATAACGACCTCTGGTATTGTTTTGCCTCCAGCCCGCCTCGACATACAAGTGCTTCAAAGGCGAAAGAAGACATTTAGATCAGTGTCTCCTAAAAACATGACACGTGTGTTTCCAGACCAGCCCCTACCAATTCTAGAAGACAAAACCTCAAATTCAGAAAACTCCCAACCCCAAGAATGGGAAGATAAAATGACTTCAGATGTAATGCACAGCGACCCAGTACATGGCTCTGACGAATCAAGCACCATGGGTGACCTGGAACCAGAAGAGGCTCCCTAACACTCTGGCGAAAGTCACGCGACCATTTCAACAAACGTATCCGCTTGGCCTGACGGAAAACATTTCGTAATGAGCTCGTGGAATCTTCATTTCACCAGTCTGAAAAAGAAAACAATACTCAGTGGACATTTGATTGTATCGATTCAAAAAACTATTTGCTATTTAGAGGCACACACATTTGGTTTATATTTACAAAGCATTCTGTTAAATTTATGTTACTTGTTCCAAAGACTATATTTGTTTGCATATAACAGTAACTATAAAAATTATTCTACTAACATGTTAATTTAGTACACTGTTCAATTTGTTCATCATATCAGAAATTGTTAACTTGGTATTGTTAAAAACTATTATTTATATGCAGACTTGTACGCATTGAGCTCTTTTAAGTGTAGTCTGTTGTATTTCAATTGAACTAATGGGCGTTAAGCTGAAAAACACTCTAAAAAACTAAACTCATAACACAAAAGAAAGATACAGACTAGAGAGAGCAAAGACATATGTTGGTAAAAGGATATGTCAATTTCAGGGAGATTTGTATTTTAATTTGTTGAAATGGTGTTTGGGCATGCAACAACGGTGTTCTTGCCTAATATAAACATTATTGGAAATCTAACAGAAATGAGCATTTATCTTTGAATATATAATGGGCAAGTAATATCCAAATGAATGTTTTATACAATATCATTAAAATGCTATTGGGACATATTCATCGCAGTTGTGTGTAACTAGGATCCACGAAGAAACAAACTACCCCAAAAACGTGTCTTTGTGATGTCATATAGGTGTGGGCGTACCTGGAACTTGACTGAACACAATTCTGGTGAATTACAAGACAGGTCAGATAGATTTATCATCACATTGCGAAGAAAGCTCACAGTTGACATGTTCTCCATTGAAGTTTTTTTTTATCTCATAGTGACCCATACACTATATTGTTTTATTTGTAATAAATTGGTATTTAATAATTAATTTTATTCAAAATGTCAATTTGCTTGATTTAACTGTTGCATTTATATTTTTTGTACTTTTGTTGTTGGTGTTCATGTTTTTTTTTGTGTTTTTTAGAAGTTATCAAATGTATTGTTATTTGTTTATTTATTCTTGCTCTGGTATTCTATTCCTTGCTGTAGGTCGCTTTGAATCATGTCTTATTATATATTTTAAGAATTAGTATTTTCAGGCAAATGTCAATAAGCTTGCTTTCATTGTAGAATTATCAATACAGTACTTTTGAAAACTTTACATATATTATATAAATAGTTGTGATTGTCTTTGATGTACTATTCACATTTAACTATATTGCCACTAATCATAAATAACAGTTGTTTGCTGTGAAATATCATTTCGTTTTATTTTCGTTTTATATGTATATTTTTGTACTCCCAAATTATTTTCTACAGTGATATTCAAAATGAACTGACACATATTTCACCGGTTGGATGTATATCTCTGTGAAAACCATTATGCTAGTTTCACTTTCGTTTTTGTTTGTTTTCATTCGTCAAACCATCCACTAAACGTGTTAACAGTATACCCTATAACAGTCATACGATACTATATACACATATATAAGCGAACTAAACAATACAAATTATAGCATATGACATTAACCACGTCATTAATTATACCAAGACTTTACCATTACAGAAATAGTTATAACCAAGATGTTAATGCTTCCACTATCTTAAAATTATTGCTACAGAAAACGTTTAAAATACAAATGATTTATTCCAATAATGTTCATGTCAATTGTGTTATTAAGTACGGTTATTGGGGCTTGCATTCTCAATGAACAAAGAGTTCAATTAAAGTACAAACATGAACATCAACTTGAGTTTTAATTTAGTGAGTATTAGTTACTAAGTCATCATTAAGTGTTCATCCAACATTATTCTAAACTTAAATAATGATCAGTACTTGTAGGAAAACATATCTTACTCTGCATATCATTTAAATGGTTGGATTTGATGACATCTCTGATTGTGGTTTATCAACTGAACAGTACGATTCAAGAACGGCTAATCGTGTTTTAAATAACAATCTATAAATGTTTGAAGCACCCTGTAATGCATTGCGCGCTGTAGTCTGAATGTAGAGTTATTTGGAATGATCATTAAAGTACTTACAACACTTTTGCCGTGTTGAACTGTACTCCGAGTATGAGCTACACCTTTGCTAAACGTGCTTGCTGCGATTTGTTACTGCGCTTAAAAGAAGTTGCACAAACGACGTACGGTAAAACCTAATACAAAAGACAATACACCTCAGACATAAGACATAACTCAAACACGTAAAATACAATAAGCTAATAAGCTTCCGTACGTATAGCTTAATTGGGCTTCCGTAATAAACCGAATAGTATACTAAGAGAAGAATGAACGCATCGTTTGTCCGAGAAAATAATATTGTATTGTCATAGTAGATTATATCACCCGAAAATAAAATAACACATAATTTTAAAAACCACCAAATATCCCTAGATTTATAGAACTTATAAACGTGTATTTGTTAAATGTGCGACCTACATGTATAAAGCATGTTCATTACACGTACAGGTTATAACACTTTAATTGCACATACGTAATTGTTGTTCAATAGGCACATGCAATTTACTTTTCTTGGACCTCAACTATTTTATTATTGTATGCTATTTGTTTGTGGTCAATAAAGTAGTGACATGTACATGTTATAACATTTTAATTGCAGATACATGACTGTTCTTCAATTAGCTCATGTAAATTACTTTCATCCGACCTCAAATATATTTTATTATTGCTTGTCATTATAGTTGTCATTAAATATGTAAAGACATACTTCGGATAAAGCCATAATTTCAATTCAATAATGTTTGTACTACTGACTGAATCATGGGCTTAGGCTTATTTTTCAAAATACAATTCATCTTCAATATCATGTCTTTACAACAATAAAAAGAATCACCTGATACCCTAAGTATGGTTAATCTACAATAATTGTTAGGAAAACACAATTAGTTTAACCTGTTTACACCGCAACAACAATGTCAATCCAATCAATGATCGAACACAGTTTACACGATCGTAAATCGATTGACTGTTAAAGAGTAAACATTCCTAATTCTTGGACATATACGTCTCTTGTTTAAAGCATACAATGAATTATTTGATTGACTTGCCAAAAACATAAAGACGCGGGAAGAAATATAATTCCACTATTTTCTTACTGATCGTTGTGGGGTTTTTTTCATTTCAAATGGGATGTTTAATTATTAAAGTCGTGTAAGACGTAGAGCTGACTGAAAGACGTGTATCTGATAACACAATATCACAAAGATATATCAGAGCAGAAATTAACAGCATGCCATCAAAATCAGAGTCTCTAGAAGGTCAATTAAGTCCATAAACGCCCACTTTTAAAGTTCCGACTCCAAAACTATATTGGATCACCCTGGTGCACCGGGAAACAGACGATATTCATTATATTCAGGCGAAAGTCACGTGACTTTTTCAACAAACGTGTTCGCTCGGCCGAACGGACAATATTTTCAAAATAAACTGTCGAATTTTCATTTCTGAAGAACATTACTCAATGGACAGTTGATGTTAATAATTGTTTGAAACTTGTTTTGGGGAGACACAATATTCTGAAAAAGAATAGAAACGTGGAAATTCCCCGAAAACAAAATGTTTTGAACGAAATACATAAAAGTCAGCACAATAATGACCTTGACCTTGATCTCACCCACCCCATATTCAATCCCAAGCGCGGTCTACAATCAATGTATCAATGTATGACGTTTCATTCAAATACCATTTTTCTATGTTTAGTAATGGAGATCTCGACTCCACCAACCGTATATGCAATCCCAAGCGTGGTCTCGATATAAGGAATATATGTATAAAGTTTCATTAAAATATCTCGATGCATTGTCAAGCTATTGAGCGAAAACCGTTTTTCTATTTTAAGTAATGGTGACCTTGACCTCACTCACCACATATGCATTCCCAAGAGAGGTCCCACTATAAGGTATATATGTATGAAGTTTATTAAAATATATTGATGTGTTCTCAAATTAATAAGCGGAAACCATTTTCTATTTTTAGAAACTGCCACCTTGACCTTGACCACACCCACCACACATGCAATCTCAAGCATGGCTTCAATATAAGTTACATATGTATGAAGTTTCATTAATATATCTCGATGCGTTCTGAAGTTATACAGCAGAAACCGTTTTTCTACTTTAAGTAACGGTGACCTTGACCTTGACCCCACACCCTCCACATGCAATCCCAAGCGAGGTCTTTATATATGATGTCTATGTAAGAAGTTTCATTAAAATATCTTTATGGTTTCTTAAGTTATTAAGCTCCAACTTTTTCTATTCTTAGTTACGGTATCCTTTACCTTGACTCCACTCCATATGCAATCCCAACCAAGGTCTCGATATAAGGTATATATGTTCGAAGTTTCGTTTAAATTTCTCGATGCATTCTCAAGTTATTGAGCAGATACCTTTTTCGTATTTTTAGAAACGGTGACCTTGACATTGAACCCACACATCCCTATGCAATCCTATGCGATGTCTCGATATATGGTATTCATGTATGAAGTTTCATTAAAATATCTTTATGGATTCTAAAGTTATTGAGCGGAATCCATTTTTCTATTATTAGTAACGGTGACCTTGACCATGACCCCACCCACCGCATATGCAATCCCAAGCGAGGTCTCAATATAAGGTATCTATGTAATAAGTTTCATTAAAATATCTCGATGTCTTCTCAAGTTATTGAGCGGAAACCGTTTTTCTATTTTTAGAAACGGTGACCTTGATCCTGACCTGACGCACTCCATATACAATCCCAAACGAGGTCTCGATATTAGGTATCTATGTAATAAGTTTCATTAAAATATCTCGATGCCTTCTTAAGTTATAGGGCGGAAACCGTTTTTCTATTTTTAGAAACGGTAACCTTGATCCTGACCTCACCCACTCCACATACAATCCCAAGTGAGGCCTCAATATAAGGTATCTATGTATGAAGTTTCATCAAAATATTTCGATGCGTTCTCAAGTTATTCAGCGGAAACCGTATTTCTATTTTTAGCAACGGTGCCCTTGACCTTGATCCCACTAGAACCATATGCAATCGAAAGCGATGTCTCAATTTAACGTAACTATGTACGAAGTTTCATTAAAATATGTCAATGCCTTCTCAAGTTATTGAGCGGAAACCGTTTTTATATTTTTTGTAACGATGACCTTGAACCTAACTCCACCCACCCCATATGAAATCATAAGCCAGGTCTCAATATAAGGCGTCTATGCATGAGATTTCAATAAAATATATCGATGCGTTGTCAAGTTATTGAACGTAAACCGTTTTTCTATTTTTAGAAACTGTGGCCTTGACATTGACCCTACAAACTTCATATGCAATCCCAAGTGAGGTCTCATTATAAGGTATCTATGTATGAAGTTTCATTAAAACATCTCAATCCGTTCTCGAGTAAGAGAGCGGAAACGAAAAGTTCACGTCGCCAATCCGCCCGCCCGCCCGTCCGCCCGCCCGCCCACCCGCCCGTCCACCTAACGACATGCCCCCAATCTAATAATTGACATTTTTCTTCGTAAAAATTGGTTGAAAAATGCTTTTATTTCACAAACGTATTATGTTTTGTTTCACTATATGAGAATCACGTGATCTTACAATCTGTGGCGTGCATCGCCATTTCTAAAGAGATCCTCGCACATGATAGTTTGGATCAAACAGTGGGCATAAAATACTACTAAATATGTTCGTAACTATTGAATGAAAATGATTGTTCTAGTAATTACATGTATGCGATTCACACAGTTTGAATGAGAAACTTTCTTTATTATCTGCGCAATATGTTGACGTTGCAAACGATAACGCTCCATGGTCTAGCAAAATCGCAATATTGATGGGTGTGACCTTTGAGTACTTTAATATATTATAAATCTGATTTTGGGGGAAACACATCCGCTCATGTTCAAATCGGCAACTGAAATGTGTTAAAATTTTCAAGCTATGTGCATGCTTTTAGAATGTTAAAAAATTGTATGTTTTAATAACAATATGATAACAATTTTTTATTCGATATATTACAGTGTATGGGCCCTATTGGGGTATGTTTTATTAGTACCTGAGAGTGTGTGCAGTCGAAATCTAGAATCGTTAGAGATTATTAAATACATATTGGAAAAGCATCGGAAACACGTGTTTGCCTTTGCATCTAAGCTATTCCAGGAGTATTAACACACACCACAACTGGTTACCGTTTACATTTTTATATCGCTTTGGTTTCTACTGTGTCAAAACAACCGTCGTTGTTTATGATTATGCATGTTTCAAACCAAATATGTTTACACTAAACCAAATGTATTGTATTATTGTTTTTCCAGCGTATCCCATGATACACATTAATTAAGCATTTATGTTATGAGGACAGAGTTACAACAATTTCATTTAAAAAATATTTGTGTCCAACAATCTCGTTTTTAGTATCTCGCCTTTGGGATTAGATCCGCAAAAAAACTGTACGGTTTAAAATACATGCACCAATAGTCTATTTGCGAGTAAACATCAATGTACTTGAAATACATGTTTTCAATAAACGAAACGTATTTAAGTAAAGTAAGTTGAGGGAAATACCCACAATATTCATATCTATATGGATATTTAAGCCTGACGACGGTTACCTTATCACTGTATGCATTGTGTTAGTTCTTTATAAACTTGTGGATAATTTACGTACCGCGTATTTAAACATAAACTATGCCTTTTTTATAAGTGATTTGACAAGTTTTGGATATAGGTTTTCAGTCTTCATTTTACTAGCAACATTGCACTTGCGGAATAGAGAATAAAGATTTGTTAAATGCCTTGAATTAAGAAGAACAACGCTTAAATAACAACAGACCCCGACGTGCTGAATTGCCCTGTGCAGTACTGTAGACTTCCTGTTAATGTTCTGAGAGAGACGTCACGTCGCAAGTTGGCTATGTATCTAGATACGGAAGGCAGTCTCACAGAGGCTAAAATGGACGACATTCTTACAGACATTGTCAGTGACTTCAGTGGTCTGACGGAACTGGCAGGTTTAGACGACCAAGATATAATGCAATTCCAGGTACTTCAGCATATGTGTATTAGCAATGTCCTTTTAAAATTACATACTGATCGATTTAATACCCCTGTCACACTGTACCGCGTTTCCACGGCGTTGTTTAATTTTTCAGGGCGCCGTAGGATCGCAATAAAAATCTGATATATTTCGTGAAGATGGAGATGTCGCGGCGTCCTCACAACGACCAAGGCGTTGCTACGGATCTTCCATGGCGTTATATCGCGTTCCTACGGAGTTCTTGTTGGCGATTGTCCGCGGTCTCACGGCGCTTCCACTGCGTGCACTGCGCTTTCGCGGCGCTCACACTGCGCTGACGGCGTGTTGAAGTAAACTAGAAGGGTCCTCATATCGCAGCTCCGGCATGAGCCGATGGTAGTGAACATGCTGCAAATGTGTGCCTTCGTCCAGCCATGGTCGAACCCAAAGCCTTTATACGCCTTTGGGGCCCCTCCGTCGTCGCCCCAGAATGTTATGCACAACGTCTGCATCATCATGGATCTGCTGGACCTGCATATAGGCAAGCAGTAGCCCGGCTTGCTGGCGTACATCAGCCATGGTGAAATCAATGTTTATTTGCGTATCTTAATTTAGTGATACTTTTTACTATTTTGTTCGTTTTTGTCTTGCAAACACCGATGGACGATGTAGAAGCTGCTTGGGATCGCAATGATCGCCGTGACAGCTCTGTACAGTCGTTGCAAGAGCGCAGTAAAATAAATAACACTCCGTATAAGCGCCGAATAAGAGCAGTAGAAACGCAGTGATATCTCAGAGAACGCCGTACAATCTCCGTGCAAGCGCCACCGACAACCACAGCGTTCGCACTGCGACCTCTGTGCGCGCCCGTCGAGTTCCTGTGGCGTTGTAGGAGACTTTACTGCGCTGTTATGGCGACATTACGGCGAACTTACTGCGCTCTTATCAGAACGCCGAGCGACGGCATGCTCAAAGTGCGAGCATGCGATCGTACTGCGCGCAACTCGGCCGGCGTTCTGCATTTTTCTTGGACGCCGTGGGATCGCCGTGAGACAGGGAGGGGAGGGAGGGTTTCCTCCTGACACACTAACCACTTTTTCGCGTGATATAAAATTAGTATTTTAAACAATTTTCGGTAGCCATTGTCAAACAAAAGCTGCTGTCGAAACGATTGTTTATAGTCTAGGTCAAACAAACTCGATTTAACAACAACGCTTAACCGAAATAAATTGCTCTTAAATGTTTGTGTTCTTTCCTTCAGCGATCAAACAGTCCTACCATGACGTTCCTTGATACATGGAACGACGAAAACGCCACCATTGGTGAACTGTGGAAATATCTGCTGATTCTGCAACGCCATGACGTCATCCAAGATTGCAGACAGACCATTTGTAAGCATCACTTTTTCAAGTTTTCTGTCTCATTTGAACCTCATTAGTTTATGCGATATTAATTTTATCAAAGAAATAAAAATATAGATCTATTAACAATTTATAATATTATTGGTTTTTAATGTAATGGGGTGTTGAATTAAGGTCAACTCGTTGTAAGTTTCGATATATTTATTCCAGTATATCAAATTAATTAATTATTAATATGCATTTAATATATTACAATTTGCACAACATCATTATTCAATAATTAAAACATTACAATTCATTAAGCAAATATGTTAAATGCATAAGTCACTTTAAATAAAATAACAAAATGCAATAATACAATAAATAAAATACAAATTATAATAAGCAGGACAAACTGACTTTACCACTATTCCTTTGCAAGATACTTGTATGTGTAATAAGTGACTGAAGTCTCTGGTGACAAACGTAGGAATGTGCTGGGGCTTTTTCTTAGAAAAAGGGACATGTTAGGTAATTGACCGCTTGGTATGGGGATCACGTTAAAATGTGCTCATAACCAATTAGGACCGTGAAAACCTTCACACTTCATTCACAAATAACTGTACACTAGTTACATACATGTTGATGAGTTGTTTTCAGTGAACGACTGCCGCGCATGCCTGGAACAAATTGAGAACCATCATAATTGGTATCAGGACCCGATCGGTTAGAAAACGCTCTTTCATCTTTTTACCAGATGAGATTCTACTTCTAATCATTGTATCATACAATTACCATAATACTCACACACAAAAAACAAAAAAACAAAACAAAACATGTAGCCAACGTGAACTACAACTTGTAATATCCTTATTTTCTCAACAATTATATTTTTTATTTATATTTGAATGCACCTGTACTTGCTGGTAAAGTAAGAAAGATAACATGTATCTATCTATATTTAGTATTTATTATCATATCTAGATGAAGTATTATGGTATACTATACATACAAACTAAGGAATTGATGAACAGGTCTAACTTGTGAACTTATACACAGTTATTGTTCAAATCAATTTCACTTCTATAACAAATGACTAGGAGTATCACATTGGCGTGATTCGCTCTCACAATCACTGCTAGTATATATATTTTCAGTTCAGTAAATGTGCACGTACTGTATTAAGTTACCTCCTTAAGTTGTGGTTTCCAATAATCAGAAACCAACATTTGTTCAGAACCGCCAGCAGACTACCCCATATATTTGCCAGATATGGACTTTCCCTGGCCAAGTAGAAGGTACATTAAGGACTCCATGTCGGACGCTTGTAACATTTTCCTTCCCATATCATACTCATGTGAGTCGACAGTTTTGTGAAGATTTTGTCTCCATTGTGCAAATAAAATAGTCCATCCTTGATTGCTCTATTCTCTTAATAGTTCGGAATAAAACCCAAACATTACACGATGCCTTCGTGTGCTGCAATCAACAATACCCGGATGACGTTAGATTCGTGAAAGAACTTATACAGGAGCTAGAGGGTTGAAGAAGCCTCAAATAGTTCGTGCCAGGTTGCTATGGCCTGCCCGGCTCATCTCAAAACACCATCACTGCTCACCTTATCGAGAAAAGGTATTGGAAACAATTCCATTGACATTTCTTCTATCTTGTAGTCAGGGTGTGTCACGCATTTTATCTATTAAATACGAGTTACTTATTAGTAATTATATGTTTCTATGCCGTAATTACGTGAACAGTTTTCTTTTTCTGATTTAATCACTAGTGTCATTGATTTTTTCTAATAGTGTACATTCCAGTTCATATGATCATAGTAAAATTGTTATTGTATGTCATCATATATGTTTTAAAGAAATAAATTGTCAGCACATGCTTCGACATATATCAGCACAAAAAGAAAACGTCCTGCATTTAGTTTATGAAAAAGAATCAGCATTTAAAAAAATAATTCCTGCTTTGACGACTGCCAACACAATCACTTATCCAAAATTTCATGAAGAATAAATTAAGATCTATGTTTTTAAAGTTAATGCGTATTTCTCATGTATTCAATAACAAATATGTGCGCGTTTATACACGTATGTAAATAGCAACATAATATGTATATTGTTAAGCAAAACTAAAAATATACAACATTGATTCATTGATGCATTGTCGTGACAGTTTGCAATTCAAGGTGGCGTAAAGAAAAGCTGCTTAGCGCTTTGATTGATTTTTGATGTAGTACTCTGGTGTGTTGTTTTCGGTATTGCTCCATCCGCGCTGGTATGTCCCCTAAGATACAGTACCAATTATTACATAATATATAAATAAAACGTGTACGAGTGGTCCGTGGACCGTTTTTTGCATGTCACTAGTATATCTATATTGACCGATTAGACTATAGTATTGACCTTCAAATATTTTAGTATAAATAGATTTAGACTTTCTTCGCTTTGTTGCACGTGCACATTACATTATCCAAGCGTATTGTGAGATATTTCACAGAGTTAACAGATGAAATAAATGACAATGAAAATTCCCAGTGCAGGTCAATAACACTTTAAAAATCATTCTTAGAACAAAATAGGTTAATATCAGGATAACATATTAAACAGTTGACAATGACCGCAAAATCATTATTGACATTATATATAAATTAAATCGTGATTCTGACCGTTAAAATCTTATTAAATCTGTTTGACCGTTTATTAAACAACTGTACCACCATGGTAGTGTAATGTCATTATCACATACTATTTAAAAAGCCTTTTAATTAAATATACATTATTAAACATTTTAATCGTAGATCTATAACTGTACTTCAGTTTACTAATAGTTTGACTTTATTTTCTCCCACCTCAAATACTTCATTACTGTGTGTTATTTGTATATCGTCATTTGTTATGTTGATATGCCTCGGCTAACCGCGACTGTTCATAATTTGAATACATTTATACAACTGTTAGGACTTGGCTTATGATCATTGTTAAAAATGCGTCCTTAAATAGCACGTCTTTATACCGAATATAGTATTCTTTTGAGTCGCTATTTATTGTTAATTTACACTGACGCTTTAAGAAAACATTATCATTATAATCTTTATTCTCTTCCGCAATAATGTCAATCCAATCAATAACCTAACAAAGTTAACGCGATCAGAAATCGACAGGTGGTTTATGAGTGAGCATTTCTGTATATAAGGCCTATTAGTCTTTTGTTAACGCCAAATACGAGTTGATCGACTTGCACAAACACAAAGACAGGGGATTTTTCCCAGTGTTCCCCAGCCGATTAACTTCACAATGTAAAAACGTAAAACATGAATGAAGTTTAATAAGCGAAAATAAAAACTTTGCAAAACGTTGGATCGATCGCACAATTGACAAAAGCATAAAGCATTCTATCACAATACGTTGTTAACCCGTAATCATAACAAGTCGAGAAGGCAAACCGTCTTAATCGTTATCATGTGTAATTTCATCATTAAACCGTTATTATCCGCCATTAACCAATAACTTAATAACATTATCAATCCATCCAAGTCAGCTTGCATTTACGTCGACTAGGTCAAGGACGTGTTGACCTCATCCAGAATGGCCGCCCTGCCCAAGTTATGCCTGTCTAAGAAGGGCGCATAGTGCTTCTTATATACTAATCGTGATCACATTGACGATGAGGACATATCACTTCCGGAGTGTCGTTTAAAGTACTCCAGACGATGTCAGCAACTGGGGCGTTACGTCTGACTCAATGGGCCCTAAAGCCCCTACTCTACATGCTTAATCTAAGGCCTTGTTAGACGTGTCATACAAATTTCGCACTGTAATTTGTCAATGTTTGTCTCTGCAGATGTTAGAACTGAAAATGTCTCAAACTGTGCTGTATGTTTACACATTGACACAATGTTGAGACGTGCAGCTAACTGGCAGCTAACTGGCCATGATAACGTAAAGTGTCAAGCAATTTAAACGGCGGGTAGATAAATGCCTACATGTACTCTTGCCCCAGGCTTTCGTAATTTTGTGGCCGAGGCGCTTTTGTAATACAGGCTCTACTACACAAGGTTCTTCTTTTATCAGAAGCTTACTTATATGATGTACTGTACAGAAGTCCATGTATTCATCTTTATAGGCCGAAATTCTGTCAGGCGTTTCACTTCTCCGCGAATGGCTGCCTGGAAGTCACCAAGCACTCAACCTGACACCCAACCTTTTACTTAATCCTCTTCGCGCTTGATTGCGCATAAGGCCGTCAACAGAGTTCGCCAATCTAGCCGGCCCTTTCGCCCATGTATGTATTTTGCCGCAGCTCCAGTTTTCCTTCCGCATCTCCTTCTCATATGACCTACGGAGTAGCCGTCTGAGGCACCTACTTTGGAAGACACCAAACTTGTCGCAAATGGACTCCGTGTCATGGCATCAGCAAAATGATCAATTAAACAAATTAATTAAATAAATTAAAAGTGCCTGTTCTGGAAATCGAGCCTAAAACATCACGCTCACAAACTGTGCGTGCTTACCACTTCAATACAGTATCAACAGTACCGGAGTAAAGATTTAATCAATAAACATTCGCGTTTAAGTCTCCTATCTGAGTTCAAAGCTTAGAATACATTTACGAAAATAAACGGAATATTCATTTGTGCCAGATCAATAAAATCGTACAATACACAATGGTATAAATCTACAGGTTTTAATAAACCATAAGTTTACACCAAGGGCTGTTATCCAACAAATATCACTGTAAAGGTGGGATATATAGTATTTCTAATGGGTATATTACACGGAAAGCAAGGTAAATCTTGTGATAAACGTTTGTACTTGAAAACGTTGAATTCATGCATGTTTCATTTGTGCAAGCTAACAGTGTCTCTACTAAATGAAGTCAGTTTAAATTACAAATAGTGACCAAATATTTTTCGATATTAACACAAGCTGTTTCATATGGAAGCGTAGTGGCACAGTCCATATTATTGTGTATCTATTTACACATTAAATATTTAGTCTTAATAAAGAGACACTTAGTTGTAATTATGAGAAACTGTTTACTTATTAACAGGTTTTGAGTCCTAAATATGTGTTACTTTGTCTTTATTATGAGATACTTGGTCCTTATCAATTAATATCAATGTATCACATTCAGATTTTGTTGTATTTGTTTTGATTTAAGGTTGCCAGTAACATGTTCTTTATTGAAAGTGTCTTTGAAGCGACAGCATGTGATCAGTCTTTCTGAATTGTCATTGTACCACAGTTGTTTAAATAATAGTTCAAATACTCGTTGTTTTATATGATCGTAAGTGAATGATGGTACTAATTTATCTGTAAAATTTCATGTCAGTCGTCATGTGCATTGAACCAAGTTGTTCGAGTGTGTTATGATTTGTTTCGCCCAATTCCTTTCTTTTCTATAATTGTGTGTCATTCTGCAGCCATGTATATGTTGTTTTTGCGGTACTGTCATTTGTTGATATTATTTTTAACTAGTATTGTGCGTTAGGGACTAGCTGGCACCACATTAATCTTCAATGACATTTGTGCCATGTTAAATTGCTTTCGTAAGCACAAACTTTGGCAGTTAGAAAAATACACTCTTAATTAATGGTGATCCTAAATTAAAACATTTGTATGTTTAATGCAATATACATCTAAAATAATACACTTGACAATAAATTATGCTAAATGAGGAACAAGATTCATATGTTATGCATCAGTTTTAAATCTCTGTCGTGCAATATTCTCGTGATTTTATATTACATTATGTTACATTGGCAAGATGGGAAAATCGCCACCGCTATTTCCGATAGGCTGATGTCGTTTATACTGTTATATTTAGCTTAACTGATTTAAACTAACGCGCTGTAGAATCTTCCCATCAATCATGCCATCTCTTAAACTTGACACGTCTTAATACAGCCGAACATACACATAATGTACTTCTTTTCGACAAGATTTTTGCAATTGGGATACTTCCCATACAACTGAAGGATATATTGTCCAGTTGTTTAAAAAATGGGGGGATAGATTTCCCTGAACATTATAGAGGAATTCCTTTACTTAGTACTTTTGGCAAACTATTCACAAGAGTCATTAATAATAGATTAAACACATGGGCGGAAAACCATAACATATATTCAGAAGCACAAGCTGGGTTGGTTTAGAAGAAACATGGGCACAATAGATAACATGTTTATTCAGTCAAGTATCATTAACGGTATTTTGAACAAAAATAAGAAGCTGTATGTATGCTTTGTCGATTTTACTAAGACCTTTGACTTATTAATAAGAGGAAATATTTTTATAAACTTATACAGCATGGTATTTGAGGTAAAATGATGAATGTTATAAAATCTCTGAATAGTTATGTAAATTCGCGAATTAAATACAGAAACTGTCTGAGTAACTCCCTTTACATGCCAGCTAGAAACACGTCAAGGTGATTGTTTATCTCCTTTTATCTTTTTTATGTATATTGATGACTTAGAAAAACAATATTTATTGAATGGTGTAAATGGTACTGACATTGGACACTTAAGGCTCATACTATTATTATATGCTAATGATATTGTTATATTTGCTTCAAACGAAAACAAACTTCAGCAATCACTTAATTTACTTTGAGCTACTGTACCACATGGAAACTGAGAGTTAATGTTAATAAAACAAAAGTTATGATATTTAAAATGGCCTGAAGACTTCAATTTGTGTATGATGGGAATGATATTGAAATAGTTAATGAATGCACCTATCTCGGAATAACATTTACTTCAGGCGGATCATTTAATAAACATTCGAAATTCTAAACGGACAGGCACTTAAGGCTATATTTAAATTGAAACAATATCTAATTATGTTTACCCATATTAAAACTAGTTAAGTTTTAGAACTATTCGATAAACTAATTATGCCAATACTAAATTACGGATCTGAAATATGTTTTTCTTTTCAAAAAGTGAAAAACTTTAACGTATACATTTACATTTTCTGAAAAATTTGCTAGGTGTGAAGCTGAGCACACAAAATGATTTTATATACGGAGAAGTAGGTAGAACACCACAATACTGTAACAGAATGAATAACATAATTAGATTTTGGTTTAAAGTCGTGATGTCGTCCGACCGAAAATATATCAAACATGTCTATAACATGATGTTAAATGAGATGGACTTGTTTCCTACTAAAACAGGCTGTCAACTGGTCCTTCTTTTTCCTACCTTTCCTACTTTTTTGATTCACTCATACTTTTTCCTACTTTTTGGTAAAAGAAAACTCCTATTATTCCTACTTTTTTAGTTTGCCAGAAATGAAGATGAATTAAATAATGTTTTATATGAAAAAGAACAAAGTCTAATTGTAGATGTGTTGTATACATGGAACAATGGGGTATCTTCCCTTGCTAATTTAAAGGCTATTTTTATTGTATGTATGGACTTTGACATGCATGTATTTGTATTCACAGGCCTTTTAAAGGTTCTAAGATATATGAAAGGAATTTAAAATCAAGTTAAAAGTCATGTACACTGAAGAATGAATCTATTATCGTATACAAGTGTAGATATAATTGTGGTTTTGTTCCCAATGGTTGGCTTACTGATGGAGCACAGTGTACTTCCCAGTTAAAAATGTCTAGTGTAGAGCTAATGTAGATCTTTTATCATATAATGTTTGTTTTTGCTAATTCAACCAATTGTCTTCTTGTTGTGATATAACATTTTAGAGATTTCTGAAAATAAAAATATTTATCAAGATTTATATTATTATGTACCAAGTGTTATTCCTTTTATATTATGAAAGATAATCTCAAAGATGGAGTCAAACCAATATCTTAGAAATCTTGTGTGTTTGTAAATTGTGATAAGTCCTGCTGAATTCACCTATTCATTAGCATGATATCCTACCTACCCACTGGTGTAAAACAAATTCAAGGGACATTTGAATTCACATACATCTTACTGTGTGTCAAAGTCTCTCACTGTTGATCTCTTGCCCCTTTCCACTGTAGGCTCAAGCCTTAATGGGTTCATATTCTTGCAAGTGAGAAAGCTACCCATCTAGCTTGAATTCAAGGGACGTTTGAATTCACAGACAACTTACTGTGTGGCAAAGTCTCTCACTGTTGATCACTTGCCCCTTACCACTGTAGGCTCAAGCCTTAATGGGTTCATATTCTTTCAAGTGAGAAAGCTACCCATCTAGCTTATAGAAGATCACTGTTTGTACCCAGGTGCCTGCATGTTTGTTTGTCTTTCTCCACCATGACAAGCTGGGAATCGCCATATTATAACTGGCTGATGAATGTGACATTAAAACCAATAAACAGTAGGCGAAGAGGGTCATAGAACTGGGAGTACAACTTCTTACAAAAGACAATGGATTTCAAAGTGCTTGACACTTTTGGTAGTAGTAACTCTGTGAAACGTTGCAGGCTGGTTTGTCCCATTATCACATTCCTCAAGCTAAACAGCTGCCTATTGTTAACATTGAAGGGTAATTTACATTTGTGAATCAATTTAAACATAACTATGTTATGGTAAGTCTTTAAAAATTCCTAGTTTTCTGACAAGAATTATATACTTTTTCCTACTTTTGTCCTACTTTTTTCAAAAGAAAGGTCCCATTGTTGTCCTACCTTTTCACTGAGGGCGACTTGACAGCCTGCTTAAACAAACTGGGCATTACAAGTAAAAGCACTTATTGAAAGTATGGATTTTTATCAAGTATGGTTATTCCAAGGAGTAGGCAACACAAATTCTTTTTAACAAAAATTTTAAACAAAGACTTAAAGACTGTTTCATTCAAAATTGGCATGAACGGTTAAATCTGTCATCGAGAGCGAATACGTATTCATTATTTGCACATTTCAAATTTCAGTCCGATCTTGATAATGTAAAATAAAAGAAAAAATCAGAACTGCTTTATGTCGCCTACGAGTCTCCTCACATATATTAGCAATTGAAAGGGGTAGATGGAATAAACCAAATAAGACCCCCAGAGGAGACAGAAAATATCAGTTACGTAAGTCCATAGAAGAAGAGTTCCATTTTATGTTTGAATGTCCATTATACCACAACGGAAGAAAATAATATATAAATAAATCATTTTTGAAACGACCGAACAACATAAAATTATAGAACTTATTAACACTGAAAATGAACGCTTATCAGTAAAACTTGAGACCAATATTTATACAGCATTTCAGAAACATAACTCAACATTTTGATATTTACATGTACTGCAATTTACTTACCTTTCTCCAACATTAAACGTCATTTGATTAGATTATGCTATACTGCCATTATATTTCATTATGTAATGCTATTTGAATACTGCCATTATAAATTTTATTTGATATGTTTATGTGACATTGATCACGATGATTGTTCATTTGCCCATTATTTTGCTTTATAACTGTTTGAACGCATAGGCTTATGCTTAGTGGTCGAAATAAAGTTCTTCTTTTTCTTCTTCTACACAACGGTCATGCTGTAAAAGGTTACAATCGAAGTATTTGAAAGTACGGACGTCTGTTTCTGCAGTTTTATGTTGGAGGAATCAAAATTGTTTTATTTCGAAAACAGGAACGCATTTTAAATTATGAAAATAATCCGACAAAGATAAATTATGAAAATAACCCGACACAGATACTGACGGAGATACGGGGTCACGTGGTAAATTAGCCTAGAACTTTTAGGTTATTAGGTTACCTGGTTATTAGGCTGATCTTACAGGCATTTGACATGAAAATATAATTATCTTGCCTATGTTCCCTTGTTTTTATTGTTCAGTACAATAAGATAAATATCGCATTCCACATAGTGTGATAGAATGTTTTGTCAATCCTCGAAATGTTAATGTAAATCTTGGCTTACGCCTTGGTTGACATTACCATTCTCGGGTTGACATTGTATCAATTTCCAGGGCTGTGATATTTATACACTGCTAAGTTCATTCAGATTCCGATTGCGAACTAACGCCTTGTTTACATATACCTTCGTTAGACAGGTATATGTATAACACACATACATTCCGAATAGTGTAAATTTAATTTAATATACCTGCAATAAAATATACCAGAATATTAACTTCCAATGTAACGTAAAACGCATATTGTTGAAACCATTGCCAACCAATATTTCTAGTATTTATTACACTGTCACATCGCCAAGCAGTAAGAATCGCCGTTACTATGACCGTCTTTACTTCATTAACTTTGTCGCCCAGTTTGCGACAGTGTAACACGCTAACCGGTAGGTAACAGATGTGAATCGATATAAATGGCCTACATACAGGAATGTGTATGTTGTATAACGCATGTTGTTGAACTCACTGCCACTATTCTAAAGATGTTTTACATTGGGATACATCCTGAGCAAGCATACAAATATGCGCCTCTATAGCCAACACTATGTTCAAAATGGTATATTTAAATATTGGTTAACATTTGACGATTTCGATTCCATTGGAATGCCGTCGCGCTTTCGTAAGTTATGTTAAAAACCAAGGTATAAGACATGTCTTAAGTAAACATACATTTAGCATGCATACGCCTGTAATACAACATACTAGAACCTTTTATGCTAATTATTAATAAGCTTCATATATGTCCTGGTAAAAACATGTTGTCGAAATCACTGCCAAACAACATTATCATGATAAGTGTGTTATATCCTGATAAATTGGCAAGCATAAGTCATCGGCGTAACTACTACAGCCATTATTTCCGCGTATGGTGTTATTATTTCCTATTACAAAAGTGTGTCATTTTGATTTTACATATCTCTAATACAATACACTTGACATTACATTATGCTAAATGAGGATCAAGCTTCATACATTAAGCATCTTATTAAAATGGCTGCTAAGCAATATTCTCTGGATTTTATACTACATTATTATTTCCGGAGACATTTGAGATAACATTGATTGTGTCGCCCAGAGTGTGGCAGTGTTACATGTAGGCTTTAGTGTTACTGATGGAAGTAAACTAACAATAAACAGGAACGTCAATTTTGAGACCAGCCCTTTCTGTAATTTAAAGTTGCATGCAATGCATGATTTTTATTTGCATAATGTAATATTCATGCACAACTTAAAATTTTTCTGCGCGAGATGTGCCGCCGCGGAGAAAGAAACGTAAGTAAAGTTGAAAAATAAAACAACAATGATCAATTGTGACCCAATATAGAAGTTTGTAAATGTTATATAATATACATGTAAAGAAATACACTAGAACAACAGTATGCTAAAATTTTGAACAGAATACATATTTATGCATTCTTTTGAATCATTACCACGCAATAGTCTTGCGATTTTAAGATACCTTTCTCAGCAGGGAAGGTCGCCGCCAATATTTTCGTGAGAGTAATGTCGTTTATACCGTTAGTTTAGCTTAAATGCTCACATCACCATTACCGACAAAAGTCTTTAAGTAAGGAAATTTTAAAGTGTTAATGTATACTACTCATAATTTAAGAAAGATGTCAAATCAAAAATAACATTAATATACATGTAATACAAATTCTAGGATGGATTTGTGCCAAACAGTTTGACAAGCTTCATATGCGTCGTGATACAAGCATGTTGTTGAAATAATTGCCAAACAACATTCTCATGATAAGTATGTTACATTCTGATACATAAGCAAAAACATAGATCGTTACAATTGCCGTTATACTATTTCCGGTAGGGTGGTGCCATTTGCGATAACAAGAGTGTGTCATTGTTATATTACATATATCTAGTACAATACACTTGACAATACATAATAGTCAATTTTAAAATCACTGCCTGGCAATATTCTCGGAATTTTATATTACATTATGTCACTATATCCGCCATTATTTCCGGTATCATTTACGATAGCATTGGTTTTGTCGCCCAGAGGGTGACAGTGTTACGTGTAGGCTTTAGGATTACTGATGGAAGTCCTTATGAATAACTAACAAATAACTTACAAAATAATATGAACCTGTGTTTCAAGACCAGCTGTTTCGGTTATTTAAAGTTGCATACAATTGCATAATAAAATATTTATTTATTATTTAACAATATCAGTGCCTGAAGTGTCTCGAGCGCCATCAAGTTAGTAAAATTAAAAACGATGACTGGCAAACCTAAATTAAGAAATGTGTATATTTAGTGCAATATACTTCTTGAAAAATACACTTGACAATACATTATGCTAAATGAAGAACAAGTTTTATATTGTATGCATCATTTTAAAATCTCTGCCATGCAATATTATCGGGATTTTATATTACATTGTGCTGCAATGGCAAGCAGGAAAAATCGCCACCACTATTCCGTAGGATGATGTCGTTGATACTGTTATATTTAGCTTAATATGCTCAGATGTCGATTACGAACCAAATCCTTGTTGTGGGTAAAGTTAAAAAAGTCAATGTATAATACACATAAATTTAGAAAGGTGTCAATTTAATATATGATATACATATACGTGTAGTACTAGACGGTTTTTGTGCCAAAAATATTTACACGCGTCATATGTGTCGTGATACAAGCATGTTCTTGAAATCACTGCCAAACAACATTTTCATGATAAGTGTGTTACATTCTGACACTTTAACAAGCATGGATTATCGGCATAACTATTGCCGCCATATTATTTCCGGTACGGCGGTGACATGTGCGATAACAAAAGTGTGTCATTTAAATATAACATATATCTCATACAATACGCTTGGCAATACATCATGCTTAATTTTAAAATCCCTGCCACGCAATATTCTCTGGATTTATATTAAATTATGTCATTATTGTAACCACATTTCCGGAGTTATTTACGATAACATTGATTGTGTCTCCAAGATGGTGACAGTGTTACATGTAAGCTTTGGTGTTACTGATGGGAGTAAACTAACAATAAATAGGAACGTCAATTTCGAGACCAGCAGTTTCTGTAATTAAAAGTTGGATGCAATGCATGTTTCTTGTTGTCATTATGTAATATCTGTTTACTATTTAACTGTTTCAAAACATTTGCTAGAGGGTAAGTTAAGTTAAATAACGATAAATTATCATCCTAAATTGAGAAATGTGTAAATGTAATACAACATACGTGCAACACAATACACTGAACAATACAGTGTGCTAACATCATGAACACGATGCATATTGTATGCAGCTCAACACCTCTTCCACTCAATATTCTTTAGATTTTATTACATTGAGGTACCTTTGCAAGCACGGAACATCGCCACCACTATTTTCGGTATGGTAATGTCGTAATATATATATATATATATATAATGTAATATATAACAAACATGTACACGTATTTACAATATACAAGAATGGTTTTGTGCTAAAACTATTAGCAAGCATCATACACCCATCAAATCACTGCCATACAACATGTTGAAGATTTCTGTCTTTGTGATACATTGTCAAGCTGAGAAAAATCAGCGCCACTATTGACGCCATTATTTCCGGTAGGGTGATATCATTTACGATAACAATTATTTTGTCGCCCAGTTTCCGATAGTATCAAAACCTGACCGGTAGGTTACATATTTGAATCGATATAAATAGCTTACAATAAATAATAACCTGTCGTTTAAGTCCATTTGCATCTGTAAACGTTGCAATGAGTAATGTCTCAGCAGTGTCTTTACTAGTGGAAGTCATTTTGAAGAGCTAGCAATACAAAATATTCCTCATTTTTGTGCAAGCTGTTTCCCATGGAAGCGTACTAGGGACACAAGCTTAATAGTTTTGTATATAATACAATCATTAGGATACTTAATATTTATAGATACTCAGAAGCAACTATGAGGAACTATGTCATAACTATTAAAGAAAGCGTTACTAATTGTTTTGAGTTTCTACGTTTTTATCATGAGTTTTTTTTGGTTATATTCGTCCATTTAAGATGAATACTTTGGCCTTAGAATTACCCATAAAACACAAAATATGACATGTTCATGATTTATTTTCTTGTCATTAAGATAAATCAATAAACTTTAAGTATATGTACAATTTCATAAATAAACGTTTAACATAAGGTTTCGTTACAACAATAAAGTTAATAATACTTTAGCATTGTAAAACAATCTTAAAATTACAAAAATAATATTGGTTACCATGGCAATTGATTGCAAAATTAAAAATGATCAAATTATGGTAATACACAAGAAGGTTTCAACATTTTATTAAAACAGCTGATACTAGACATAAAAGATATATATAAGGGAAATTGTTCATCCCTGTTGCAAACATATTAATATACACAGACCGACAAATGTAAAATTCTTGGTTTATTGACTCTTACTTTAATTGATTTACATCGGATCAGATATGAACTATTTCGAAATCAAACAAATTTGCACCAATTTATCAAAAGTGAAATGTCTTTGTTAAAACTGTACTGATATGATTTAAATTCGTTTAATGATTTTGCCAAACATAGACAGAGAAGTTGACAAGGAATCTACAGAGTTAAGTTGAACTGTAACCATGGCAACCATACATAACAAGAACTGATGTGAAAATAATGATTGTCTCCGTTAAACCTTGCCTAAATGCTACAATTAATAATAATGAAATGCATTTAACAAGTCCAAACAGTTAATGCATACTGAATGAAAATTCAGACAGAGATTGTAACCCTAAACGTAAATATTGACAAGAAAGTACTTTTCTCAGTTTTCTTTCTCTGTCATTTAATCTTTTAATTCAGTGATACTTATTGTCATCCTACAATCTTTATAATTTCATGATTCATCAACTGTATGAATAATTTATTTTAATTTCACACATAAGTTTTTTGGGAAATGACAATAACAATTAAATGATACAGATTATAACTATCTGTGTGGTTACCATGGTAACCATTTCACTATTTAAAAAAACGCAACTCTTTGATGTAGTTCTTATTTTGTCGGCTTTGGAACATCTGGCAGGGGGGCAAGTACTGGCACAGTTAGAGTTGCATAGTGGTCCGATTTCTTCATACAGGTACCACTGGCGTTCAACAGATAGGCCAATTGGCTCCAGTTGCTCCGGCATATCGTCAGGCATTACCACATCTTTTTTTTTTCTTCACGATGAACACAACCTCTTCAGCATCTGAGGCATACTTCCGCACAAATACCCACGCCCGGCTTGTCTGATGTTATTCTAAATTAAAACAGATAAATAATATCACACAAAATCAATGTGTAACACAGTTTTCAATTATGGAAACCAGAACATCATTATGATGTATTCATCAATATTAGTACTGAAGTAGTACCATATTTAAAAAGAATTAATACAAACATTTTTTCAGGATCTAAGTATAATGTATCGGATGTCTTAAATGACCAAATTTGTATTTATTCATGATTGCCAGCGATTTACTAATTTCTATATATTTCCGCTGATTTTCTCTAATATTATTTAATTCGTAATGCAATGAGTTGAGTATTTTAAAGGGTGTGGTAAAAACAACTATCGATGCAAACCTGAAGTGGTGGTAAGAGAGTAGAATCGGGATGGGCTTGAATAGACGTTTCATGAAGTCTGTCCAATCATATAATTTCACAGGTTTTTCTGGATCCTGTACCAGGTATGGCATGTTGTGGCCATTTCGAGATGATGACCTGACTGGATCCGCAACATCCTCCAATGTATTTACAGTTGTGTGCCTCCAACGCACCTTAAATTATATAATAAAAATATAATTCCGACCCCAAACACACATATCTATGTATTACTTTATATTTTATAAGTTTTAAAATAAATGTAAAAATAAAAGATACTAAAAACATCAATGAAATCTTTACTGTTTGTTATTGATCTATTTCTTGCTACAAACTGTAAACATCCCGTACCTTCCACAGTCCAAAGTGCCAATCTGGGCTGAACTTTGTGTGACCAGCCTCCATTGTGCTGAACTCTATGGAGTCGTGCAGCCCGATTAGCACATGCCACATCGCGTAGCTGCAAAACACAACAAAGTTTTATAAATTAGCAACAATATATGTTTTTATTTTATTTTCTGGTACATGTATAAAATTAATAATATATATATTGTAATTATACTCCTGCAATAAATTATTATTATTGCATCATAACAACAGTAAACAAATGAAATTTGTCTTAAATTTATTTTAGTTTAACTAATGAGTATACATATAATTACCTTATTACTGCATTATTCTGTCTGGGCAGTTGCCATATGCATGACAGCATGCTTCTGCCCATAGCCTAGGTGGCCAAAGTGGTGGTGGAGAAGCGATGTCACACTGTTGGCACCCTTTCGAATCGAGTGGAAGGCCTCATCAATGAGGTGGAAGATCTGTGTTCCTGGAAACAATTAACCTTCATCTGCATTTTTCTCCTACTTGTTTATTAAACATCCCATACCACTGGATAACCAGATGCTTGTAAATCTGAATAAGCAAATTAACGTTTTAAACATTATCAGTTCAAACTAAATGTCACCATGTACAGCATATATCCATTTGCTGATGAAATAAGTTTCTTTTTGTCAATATGTATGGTAAAATCATAATATATTTTTTTAATTATTTAATGGCTTAATTCTAGACACTCTTATCATAATCTTATTAAAGCAGGCTAAGTATGTTACTAACACATGCTAAATATTTACAGGTCAATAAGAAAATATTGCTATATATATTAAACTATATTTATATTTCTGTCAAAATAATTCTGGCCTAAATGTATTTGCATACTTATATATTTATGCATTTATTTAAAAACAGTAAAAATTCATCTTCAACTTAAAATAAAGACATTATTTCATATTGGCTTTTATCTGATGACTCGCAGCACACACCAATGAAATGCCATTTGCGTGGAGTCTTGAAGTACAGTGGACCGACTTCTTGTGCCTGATGCGGATAAAACACCTGCTGGGTGTAGTCAAAGCTGTAATGGACTGTGGAATCTGTGGTTTTTAATCTTTGACCTGTTAACAAGAGTGAACATATAATTTTATTGAAATAGTTTTTGATATGTGTGGACAAAATTGAAATGTTACCCTATACATATTTCACATGTCTTCCTATCTGTTCATTATATTGTTTACTTAAATCAAGATATGAATTATTTGAAATAAACATAAACAATATACCTCCTTGCAAAACAAACATTCGGTATCCACAATGTGTGTTTTTAATCATAATGTATAATTGGATTCTATGATTTCTTCCTGATGTATATACTTTTCACTTAAGTTTGTACGTTGTAAGTCCTATAACAATGTAAAAATGACATTATTTGTGTGAAATATAATTTACGATTCCTTGATATACCTCTTTCTTTGTTTGCTTCTGACAATTGATCATATTCTAATTTAGTTCTTTCACACTGCTCCCTATAGAGGTCTCTTTGACACCTAACTTTTTCTAAATGTTTCTGATAGTTTTCTAATGTTATGTTCCTCTCTTCTTCTGAGAGATTACCAGACTTTGTAATGTTCTTCACATTTTTTTGACATTTTGAACACAGATCAGTGGCAGTTTCATCACTAACAAGTATGGGCACTGCTCCAACCATATCTCTCTAAAAGTGGAAGGCCCCACCTGCTTCTGGCCATGTTGTCCAACAGCACTACAGTACAAGTCATATATGTCACTTTTGTTTGTGTAGGATGAAATAAGGACACACTTTTCATCTGCTCGTGGAGTGCGTCCAGGCATGGGCATTCCATTCTGTTTGCCATCATTCTCAATGAATGTTTTTACCATCTCAACATCTTTAAGTTTGTGTTTAGGCAATTTCTTAACATTTCCATGTACCCTTGCTTCGATTCCATTCATATCACTGGAGCGCCCGATTGAATCAACCGTGTTCCAGGATACACCATGGGCAAATGCAAATGTTTAACGGCAAACTGAAAGTCCAGCTAAGTAAACATTTTGCCGTTGTCTTTTCCTTTTCTTTGCTTCTCGTTTAACACCAACCGTTACAGGCCCACTCTGCCTATGATTAAAAATGTGATATTTCACAATCAAATCTATTTCTTGTTTAGATTTTTCCAGACAAGAAAGCCTATAAGAAACAAGAGTACTCCAGTTAACAACTGAACCACATGGTTTTCCAGAGTAAAGACGTGTGCAACTTCAGCCATCTTCTTGAAAGGAATGCTGTGTCACGCTTTCACTATCACAAGAATTACATTCATTTGAAGTATAAACATTTTAGTTGTAATCAGTTTCAGGACAAGTATCACAATCATAAGAACTTTCATTATTTTCATTTTCATGGTTCACATTTTCAATATTGTCAAAATGTAGTTTACTGACAATTTCCAATTCCTCATGAAAATCTGGGTCTTTATGAGAGATAAGTTCAGGTGGGACAGCGCTACAATTAGCAGATGATAATTGACTGTCCGCCATATCAAAACATTACGGTTTCCAATTCCTCATGAAAATCTGGGTCTTTATGAGAGATAAGCTCAGGCGGGACATTGCTACAACTAGCAGATGATAATTGACTGTCCGCCATATCAAAACATTGCGGTTTTACTATTATACTGGGTGTACCGTCTACCGGTGTATAAAGCTTTAAAACACGATTAAATATGACTAAAATTATATTTATATTGTACAATAGTTAATGATATTTGCGATAATAATGTTACCGCTCATAATTTGGCACTTTGGTACGATTTTATATTTTCGTAAGTGCGAAAGTGACCTCTTTGTTGAACCTAGCGTCGGTTTTTTTGTTTTACGACGAATGTACCAATTACCGGTGCAACTGTAATTATTTCCCTTGTTTCATGATCAGCTGCTGTACTAAACCTTTGGTTTATATGACTTGCTTGTAAGCTTTTATTGACAAACACAAAACATTGTTTTTGAATATATATATATATATATATATATATATATATATATATATATATATATATATATATATATAGTTATGAACAATATGACAATATCTCATGTAATCAATTCACAAATCTAAAGTATTTCTATTACAGACTAAAACTATCACAGTCTTAAAAAATCTTGCCAAATAATAACAGCCTATTCAAAGCAATGGGGACATTATAAATGACTGACCCGCCTCGACCATACTCGGCATACACCGATAGACAGTATACACCGGTAGACTGTACCCTGAGTATAATTCTACATTTTTTTTAACTGTACTGGTTGGCGAGTAGTATCCGTGAACTAGCAGTATCCGTGATTTGTATCTTAAAACGTGTAAAAGCTCTCCAGCATTGCATGTTGTGTTTACACACATCACCTAGCAATTGTTCCAAACGCAGAATGAGTTGAAGTCTGCAAAACTTCATATTTTTCAAGATATTTACATTTTTGTTAAAAAAAATCTCAAAACAACTTAACTCCTCGCGGGACATTCACGCGCACGTCTTTGCGCATGCGCATAAATATATAATTGAAACCCTATTTTGATCTTGCACTTCCCTGTTTTCGGTTTACCAAGGGTGATAGCTTGGTTATTCATATAAAGTAGCAATTTTAGTATTCAAACACCACCATCCATTTATTCAACACGCATATTTCGTGAAATAGATTTTCTTAAAAAAAAGATGAACTGCAATTGCTAAAAATGTTTACTAAAAGCATATATTAACAAAGAATTGCAGTTTTAAAATGTTTACTCAATTATATGGCTAGTTTCGGGACGATTGTGACAAACTTTCAATGCAGAAGGGATGTCTACTTCGATAATAACATGGTTATCTCCCGTTTACCATCAGCAAATGTTTAAGGGGCGCCTAAGGGGTCATCAAAAGACCATTTTCCGGCATCCACTTATGTTAGTTATCGCATAATCACCGCTAATCTGGCATATAATTTAATAATATTACATCATTAGGTAGGTAATATAATGTATAACAGTATAGAGCAATTAAATCTTGAGGTGTGTACCACAAAATTCGCATTTTCAACTGAAAGGAAAGATAACGGATACTACTAGTTTTATTGCTTCAAGTAATGCTTATTGATTACCCCTTTGGAGCCCCTTATATGGAAAAAACCATGTGACGTCATGAAAAGATGTTTACATCGTCGTAAACAGAAAGAGCCCAACTTGGTACTGCAGCAAACTTTCTTTAAAAGTATTACTTACGGGATTGAAAATAAAGAAAAACTAATAAAACAATCACGGATACTACTCGCCAACCAGTAAACAAGCAAATGTCACAGGAAGGTCACGACCGCCATTTATTCACTTTCGCTTCCGGTTTGTTCAATCGTCAGTTTTTGTCATCAATTTGACAACAGTTCGGTTATGCCAACATAAAACAATAATGGTTAATAAAAGAAAACACTTACCTTGATCTAATACAAGTTAAATCCATAGTGCACAGATACGCGTCGAGCCAGTATCGAGAAATGTGTGAGACTTGACTGTGGTTGAATTTAGTTAATTAGGGCAATGGCCAACTGCGTACAAAGGGGAGTAATCAGTTCATAAAGCAACAACAATAAAGGTCAAAGTCAACAAATTTATTAAGAATATACGTTATGCAACACACGTTTGCTATTTTTTTTTTTTTTTTCTTTAAAAAGATAAACGGCATAAAAACTTAAAAATAAGAGGCAATTAAAACTATATTCAGTGCGATTTTTTGACGTCATTTCAAACGACGTTTTCTCGAAAAGAGGCTTGCCGAATTAGGACCAAAAGTCTCAGAACAAGCCACATACGTCCCTATTAATATACATAATGTCCTTTTTAATTGTTACTATAAGTTCTTATGAGCAGAATAGGTGCCATAATTATTAATTTAATCAAAAAATGTATGACTGTTTTATTTTACTTTTGTTTGTACGGCCACATTTATTATTTGCACAAACTTATTTTTAATGTACCAGTGTTGTATCAGTATGTTTAAAGCCGAACAGAAGATGAACATTACAAAATTTAGACTCTGCAATAAAAACGGTAATCATATTGTATATTTTCATTCATAGTTTGTCTCAAAACCTGTATCCGATTATCAATATTGCTGTCTTAAATAGTTTTGACATCCCCGATGCATGGTTTCTTTGAGTGTTAAGTTAGTACTTAAAAACAAACTAACACGACACAACGCAGTCCTATGTAATGAGATGAGTCAAGTGAAAATAGGTTTGTGTCCTCGCTGCTCAAATTATTTACAGATTACGCCACGAGTTTATCGCGTTTTGTGTTCTGAATATCCATTAAACCCTTTTCATCAGCTATATAATATTCCATTTTTTTGTCACACGATAAATTTTGCACGAATACTCCATGTTTATTACTGATTTAAACTAACGCGCTGTAGAAACTTCTTATCGGTCATGCCATCTTTTAAACTTGAAGCGTCTAAATATATATTAAAATACTCAACGGCCATGCCTGTAGAATGTTACGGTCGAATTCTGCGAAGTATTTGAAAGTACGGACGTTTACATTGTTATTATTCTAATCTTACAGGGAATTTGACATAAAAATATAAGTTATCTTGCCTATGTTCCCTTGTTTTTATTGATCGGTATAATAAAATAAATATCACACCCCGCAGAGTGTAATACAACCTATTTTCAATCCTCGGAATGTTGATGTGAATCTCGAAATACCCCTTGGTTGTCATTACCATTCTGGGGTTGACGTTGTATCACTCTCCACGGGTGTGCTATTTATATACTGCTAAGTTCTTCAGATTTTGATTGCGAACTAACGCCGATTTTGACTTCGTAAATAAAGACAAGTCTATGTATAATACACATACATTCCGAATGATGTAAATTTAATTTAACATTAATGTAATAAAATATACCAGATATTAGCTATGCTAAACATATGAACAAACTTACAATGTAACGTAAAAAGCATATTGTTGAAACCATTGCCAATTAATATTTTTAGGATTTCTTTTACAGTGTTAAATCGCAAAGCAGTAAGAATCACCGTTACTATAACCGTCTCTACTTCATTAACTTTGTCGCCCCTTCCTTGCGACAGTGTTACACGCTAACCTGTAGATAACATATGTGAGTCGATATAAATGGCTTACATACATGGGTTTGTATGTTGTATAACGCATGTTGTTGAAATCACAGCCACTATTCTTATGATTTTTTTTTTACATTGGGATACATCCTGGGCAAGCATACAAATATGCGCCTCTATAGCCACCACTATTTTCACAAGGGCATATTCAGATACTGCTTAACATTTTAAGATTTCGATTCCAAAGCAATGCCGTCGCGCTTTCGTCAGTTATGTTTAAAACCAAGGTATAACTCTGACGAATTAAGACATGTTGTAAGTAAACATACGTGTAACAGGCATACGCATGTAATACAACATACTAGAACTGTTTGTGCTAACAAGCTTTTATTAACAAGCTTCATATGTGTCGTTATACATGCATGTTCTTGAAATCACTGCCAAAGAACATTATCATGATAAGTATGTTACATTCTGATAATTTGGCAAGCATAGATCATCGGCGTAACTACTACAGCCCCTATTTTTCCGTAGAGTGGTATTATTTCCTATAAAAAAGCGTGTCATTTTAATATCACATATATCTAATACAATACACTTGACAATACATTATTCTAAATGAGGAACCAACTTCATGCTTTATGCATCTTTTTAAAATCGCTTCCACGCAATATTCTCTGGGTTTCATATAATATTATTGACGCCATTATTTCCGGAATTATTTACGATAACATTGATTTTGGAGCCCAGAGGGTAGCAGTGTTACATGTAGGCTTTAGGGTTACTGATGGAAGTAAACTGACAATAAATAGGAACGTCAATTTCGAGACCAGCCCTTTCTGTAATTTAAAGTTGCATGCAATCCATGATTCTTATTTGCATAATGTAATATTCATGCACTACTTACATTTTTCAGCGCGATTTGTGCCGCCGTGGAGACGCACACGTAAGTAAAGTTGACAAATAAAACAACAACGATGAATTGTGTTTATATATAGAAATGTGTAACTGTGGTGTAATATACATGTGAAGAAATACACTAGAAATACGGTATGCTAAATTTATGAACACAATACATACTTATGCATTCTTTTGAAATCATCACCTCGCAATAGTCGTGCGATTTTATGATACCTTTCTCAACAGGGAAAGTCGCCGCCAATATTTTTGTGAGTGTGATGTTGTTTATACCGTTAATTTAGCCCTATGTGCTGAGATCACGATTACCGACAAAAGTCTTTATGTAAGGAAATTTTAAAATGTTAATGTATACTACTCATAATTTTAGAAAGATGTCAATTCAAAAATAACATGAATATACACGTAATACAATATTCTAGGATGGATTTGTGCCAAAAAGTTTGACAAGCCTCACATGCGTCGTGATACAAGCATGTTGTTGAAATAACTGCCAAACAACATTCTCATGATAAGTATGTTACATTCTGATACATAAGCAAAAACATAGATCGTCACAATTGCCGCTATACTATTTCCGGTAGGGTGGTGCCATTTGCGATAACAAGAGTGTGTCGTTATTATATTACATATATCTAGTACAATACACTTGACAATACATAATAGTCAATTTTAAAATCACTGCCTGGCAATATTCTCGAAATTTTATATTACATTATGTCACTATATCCGCCATTATTTCCGGTATCATTTACGATAGCATTGGTTTTGTCGCCCAGAGGGTGACAGTGTTACGTGTAGGCTTTAGGAATACTGGTGGAAGTCCTTATGAATAAGTAACAAATAACTTACAAAATAATATGAACCTGTGTTTCAAGACGAGCTGTTTCTGTTATTTAAAGTTGCATGCCATTGCATAATAAAATATTTATTTATTATTTAACAATTTCAGCGCCTTAAATGTCTCGAGCACCATCAAGTTAGTAAAATTAAAAACGATGACTGGCACACCTAAATTAAGAAATGTGTATATTTAGTGCAATATACTTATTGAAAAATACACTTGACAATACATTATGCTAAATGAAGAACAAGCTTAATATTGAATACATCATTTTAAAATCTCTGCCATGCAATATTATCGGGATTTTACATAACATTATACTGACATGGCTAGCAGGAAACATCGCCACCACTATTCCGTAGGATGATGTCGTTGATACTGTTATATTTAGCTTAATATGCTCAGATGTCGATAACGAACCAAATCCTTGTTGTGGGTAAAGTTAAAAAAGTCAATTTATAATACACATACATTTAAAAAGGTGTCAATTTAATATATGATATACATATACGTGTAGTACTAGACGGTTTTTGTGCTAAAAATATTTACACGCGTCATATGTGTTGTGATACAAGCATGTTCTTGAAATCACTGCCAAACAACATTTTCATGATAAGTGTGTTACATTCTGACACTTTAACAAGCATGGATTATCGGCATAACTATTGCCGCCATATTATTTCCGGTACGGCGTTGACATGTGCGATAACAAAAGTGTGTCATTTAAATATAACATATATCTCATACAATACACTTGGCAATACATCATGCTTAATTTTAAAATCCCTGCCGCGCAATATTCTCTGGATTTATATTACATTATGTCATTATTGTAACTGATTGTGTCTCCAAGATGGTGACAGTGTTACATGTAAGCTTTGGTGTTACTGATGGGAGTAAACTAATAATAAATAGGAACGTCAATTTCGAGACCAGCCGTTTCTGTAATTAAAAGTTGTATGCAATGCATGTTTCTTGTTGTCATTATGTAATATCTGTTTACATTTAACTGTTTCAAAACATTTGCTAGAGGGTAAGTTAAGTTAAATAACGATAAATTATCATCCTAAATTGAAAAATGTGTAAATGTAATACAACATACATGCAACACAATACACTGAACAATACAGTGTGCTAACATCATGAACACGATGCATATTGTATGCAGCTCAACACCTCTTCCACTCAATATTCTTTAGATTTTATTACATTGAGGTAACTTTGTAAGCACGGAAAATCGCCACCACTATTTTCGGTATGGTAATGTGGTTTATAATGTTATATTTACGATGTTTACGATCAATGTATAATAGAGGTATAAACTAAAGATTATAAACATTCAATGTATAACTCATAAACTATGTCAGATATAATTGTAATATATAACAAACATGTACACGTAGTTACAATATACAAGAATGGTTTTGTGCAAAAACTATTAGCAAGCATCATACACCCATCAAATCACTGCCATACAACATGTTGAACATTTCTGTCTTTGTGATACATTGTCAAGCTGAAAAAAATCAGCGCCACTATTGACGCCATTATTTCCGGTAGGGTGGTATCATTTACGATAACATTTATTTTGTCGGCCAGTTTCAGATAGTATCAAAACCTGACCGGTAGGTTGCATATTTTAATCGATATAAATAGCTTACAATAAATAATAACCTGTCTTTTAAGTCCATTTGCATCTTTAAACGTTTCAATGAGTAATGTCTCAGCAGTGTCTTTACTAGTGGAAGTCATTTTGAAGAGCTAGCAATACAAAATATTCCTCATTTTTGCAAGCTGTTTCCCATGGAAGCGTACTAGGGACACAAGCTTAATAGTTTTGTATATAATAAAATCATTAGGATACTTAATATTTATAGATACTCAGAAGCAACTATGAGGAACTATGTCGTAATTAATAAAGAAAGCGCTACTAAGTGTTTTGAGTGTCTACGTTTTTATCATGAGTTTTTGTTGTTGGTTATATTCGTCCATTTAAGATGAAAATACTTTGGCCTTAGAATTACCCATCAAACACACAATATGACATGTTCATGACTTATTTTCTTGTCATTAACATAAATCAGTAAACTTTCAGTATATGTACAATATCATAAATAAACGTTTAACATAAGGTTTCGTTACAACAATAAAGTTAATAATACTTTAGCTTTGTAAAACAATCATAAAGGTTGCAACAAGTTGTGAATCATGATACACAAAAATCTCACATCTTGAGACAACCGCGTATCACTTAATTCACATCAAAATCTCTATACAGATCCCGTGGATCTTTAATATATATACACCACATCCAGACTTTGATACACGAAAATCTCACATCTCGAGACAAGCGTGTATCACATAATTCACATCAATATCTCAACACAGATCCCGTGGATATATACTTTATATACACCACATCCAGACATTGATACACAAACATTTCACATCTCGAGACAACCGTGTATAACATAATTCAGATCAACATCTGAACACCGATCACGCGGATCTTTACTATAGTTATATTATATACAACACATCCAGACATTGACACATACAAATCTCACATCTCGAGACAACCGTGTATCACATATTTCACATCAACGTCTCAACACAGATCCCATGGATCTTTACTTTATATACAACACATCCAGACATTGATACACAAAAATTTCATATCTCGAGACAACCGTGTATCACATGATTCACATCAACATCTTAAAATATATCCCGTTGATCTTTACTATATATACAACACATCCAGACATTGAAACACAACAATCTCACATCTCGAGACAACCGTGCATCACAGAATTCACATCAACATCTCAACACAGATTCCGTGGATCTTTTCTATATATATACACATTCAGACATTGATACACAAAAATCTCACATCTTAAGACAACCGTGTATCACATAATTCACATCAACATCTCTACACAGATCGCGCGAATCATGACTTTATATACAACACATCCAGACACTGATACACAAAATTCTCACATCTCGAGCCAACCGTGTTTCACATAATTTACATCCACATCTCAACACAGATCATGTTGATCTTGACTATATATGAAACACATCCAGACGTTGATACACAATATTCTCACATCTCGAGACATTGATACATAGAAATATCACATCTCGAGAAAACTAGGTATCACATAGTTGTCATATATACAAAACATCTAGACATTGACACGCAAAATCTCAAATCTCGAAACAACCGTGTGTCACATAAATTACACTATCAGCTCAATGCAGACAACAACGGCTCCTTATTACATACAAAACAAACTACTTCTTTGACGCACCGAAATCTCGAGAAACATCAACGCTCATCTCAATGTCCCCATACTAAAAAACACGTCATGTAGCCTGTGCAATGAATAACAGGACAAACCAACAAACTATCTATACACTATGACTAGCAACTGAATTTTGTCTGAAAAATGCATACTGTCGTTTGTTGCTTTGCTTAGCGTGCACTACATATACTCATATGAACCATTATTTAATATATCAAAATAATAACAAGAACCAGCCTATTTTTGAGCCCACATCAGTTTAAAATGACACCTGAGCACCAATTAAGAAAAAACATTGAACTTGATACCCATTTCACGAATCTGTCTACATTAGCGCGTTTTTAAAGGGTTTTTTCGTTTTTTGTTTTATTATAATTAAACGATATCAGATGCTATCCAACGATTATATTCAAACCGTAATAGAATCATCCTCAGCATTAACATTCCTAGGAATCGGAGACAAACCCAACTTCAATAAAAAAAATTGAAACCTACTGATTGAGAAATGATACGAGTCTACAAATACTACAAATAGTAGACACTCAGTCGACGTCTCCAGTTTTCTAGAAATCCACTGAAACCAATAAATTTAGACACTAAAATTAATGCATGTCATTCGTTTTTTAGCTGGAGATTGAATGATCCACTTTCGCACAACCGGAAGCAAAAACTAGCCATTGTGTCATATGCATAGCTTTCCACTGATGAAACGTTAATCGCTTACTGTTTTCCTTTAATATATAATCGTTTTGTACCAGCATGGTATTTTGTCAAACATTTAACATATCTTACATAAAATCGTCATTGCGATACAGACTGAACTCCATTTTATATAACAAAAGGCCGCAAAACATTCGAGAAAATTGAAAACCGACAGGCAAAACGAAAACACGAAGTACCTGATATTCTTTGTTATAATCTTTAAAAGCATCAAATAATGGTCTAAAATTTCTTTTCAAAAATGCTAACTAGAAACCCTCAAAGGCTGAACAATAAAATGTTTATTTTGACCACAGCTATGCATACATTAAACAAAAATGCAAGGATCCTAATAAAATGTGTTTTCCAAAAGAAGCATTATTGTATTTACTTATTTACCTTTTTTCAACCAACCGAACGTAGGATGTGAAAAGAAGTATGTTTGTCCATTTTAAAAAATATGAATATTTGAAGCACCTTTTAAGATCTTAAACCCCGAATACGAATATGCGAATTAATTCTCGTAACTGTAAAACAAAAAATCTTAAAACTCAGATATTCATACTATACATATACATAAAAAAATCACAATATTCTCATCTTTACAATGCTGTGCTTTAGCGCTGCCGCTAATGGCGGTGTGTAAAGTGGCTCCTAAATAGCTATCCTAGTCGGAACGAAGCATCTATGTGTGTACGAACACGAGGTGTGGCATCTCAGCGCACTGACGAATCCCAACCATGTTTATTTCAAATGTTCACTGTCCTTCTGTAATCTACGTATGTAAATTGAAATGTTGATATTCTTACAAAAATTATTTAAAACTAGATTTCTTTACACAAAATATGCTGGACCATGTGTTAACTCTTGTGTTTGCGAAACTCGAATGACTCTACCCGCCAATTAAACAAGAAACTTGTGCGAAGGGAAATACCGAATGCTTACTGAAGCGTGACGAAAGAAATAGCAATTACTACAGCCACCTAGTTAGCCAATGAGAATGCATGGAATTTTCGAATATGCAAATGAGTTTTTCACGTTCTCAATTAACATTAATTGATAAAGATGCAGGTAATTAGTAGCACATTTTTATTACGTATGCTCTAGTTATAAGCGTGCGTTTTACGCCCGCATCCTAAATGAACATTTACAAATTGAGTGTAGTACAAATGAAAAATTTGCAATTGAATAATTTTTTCTTCGTGGAAGATATGATGATAAGTTAATAATTAAATATCAAGACCACTATATATTAACAGTTACAAAATATAATAAGTCTATTATCAAATAATGTTGCTGATTGAAATGTCACATTGTTTTTTTTTTCATGTAATTTACTTTATTAACTTTACACATCACACTTGCCTCTGATTTTTTATTCGTAGATTGTTCATTGCTCAAGACATTGTTGTTGAAGAAATGAGGATCATCGTGTCATGTATAATTCATAAAACATGGTTGCATAATATTATCAATTTACAGCTTTTATTTAATTGCGAGAAAAGTGTTGTATCAAACAACAAAAACTACCGTGTAACGATGCTTGGTTAACAGAAGAACATATAGGTATGATATAAATGACGAAACACGTGACCTATTAGCTGGTGTCGATATTAACCGACAATTCATAATGTTGTCGGGTAATGTCGACACCCCATGAATGAATGTTTAAAATTGACTGAACGTCTTTTAAAAAGAGTTCATTGAAAAAAAAAAAGATTCTTATTCCACCTTAGATTGTCACTAAAACACCGCAAGTAATGCTAATTCCCTTATACGGCGTAACTCTTTCCGAAATAACCCTTGTTACATAATCCTATAACGCACTAAATATTCGTGAACAATATAATATTCAAAACCGTGATGACGATTGTATGTGTAAACAGCAAGCAGTTATATCGACCAACCAAATTTTGTGACGTCATAGGTATGTTAACGTCAGATTGTATGACGAAATCAGTAAGTTTGAAGAATGAAATTAGAATAAAATGAGACTTTTACTGAAAAGAGTGTCGATGTTAGACGATTGTCGAAATTACCCGACATTACTCTCTAGCAGTTCTTCTTGATGTCACAGGTATTTTCGCATCTGTTAAGTTACTATTATAGTTTTGTAGAGATATGAGTAATGCAAGCAGGGGCGTAGCTTGGGTTCAAAAAATGTATAGGCACAATAGGCGGAATCTACAAAATGAGCTGTAAGCGATAATTTGGGCAAGGAGATTGTATACTCGTATTTGGCTACAAACAAATAACTTCAGCTAAACCCCGATTCTACAAAATAAATTAATTGTAAATTAAGCGTGTTTCATGAAATTTGTTTCATAGTGACGTAATCGACACGTTAAACAATTAAGTATCACCACAGCCAAGAAAGATCCCCTCAGTACCATCCCCCCACCCTCTTGTATTTATTGCATTTTTGGCATATTTATTTAAATATTTCATATCTGGAAAAAATGTATAGGCACGTGCCTATTGTGCCTACAGGAAGCTATGCCCCTGGCAAGGAAAATTAAAATGTTATGACTTATACCGTCCACAATAAATTTCATTCGTCGCAAATTGAATTTAAAATAAGGAGAAAATGACATTTTTGTATGGAACTATTTTATTAATCGTAGTTTGCATTCTATTTTGTGGAATTCGGTTACAAGGGGCGGTACTTTGCTGTTCCAATAAGAAAAGTGCTGTGCGTGATATTTCTCTAAGACTGGCGATAAAATGCATGTTCAACAAAAATAATATAAAGGAATGCTATGAAATAATCCCAAATATAAATGCTGTGCGCATCATGGAATTGCCAGTTTGACCATTGCGTTCATAATCGCATGAACGAAATTAAAATTAATTTCAATCCTTAAGTGAGACTCAAAACTTCGACCTCCCTCTCCGCAGGCAAAAGCCCTAACCACTAGACCACGGAGTCGGTAATATAATATATCCTTAATAACAAAATACTGTTACTATCCTTATTAGCAGATTATATGTCATAATTATGACTTTAATCTAAAAGATTTCACTGATTTATTTTTCGTTTGGTGATAATGCCACATTTAATATTTGTATACTGAGCAGTAAAGTTCTGAACATGAGGTCGAATTCGCATGTCATGAAATAAACACTCTGAAAATGTGTAGAGTGAAAAAGGGCATTTATTAAAATGCCTTAAAACAAAACATATACATGAATATACAGAAAAACATAACATGGCACATATAATACATACATCATAACGTATAACGTCAAGGCAGGCAGTAAACTTATATTAAGTATACAGGTTTTGTCACAATATAATTGGGTTCAAAACTTATTGGTGGTTTTAGGATTTATGTTATGGTAATCTTTGAAAATAAGAATTCAAATGCAGTTTTCTAGCATCTCAGTATAAAGGTAATATAAACAAACTCTCGTTCACATTCTTTAACTTTCAGACTATACAAATTGTATTTTATTAGTTCGAGCAATTGTATTGTATTGATTCATTTCTTTTTTGTAATCAATATGACGATAAACGGGATTTGTTAAGCGGTGTTTTGTAATGTAAAGATGACAAAACAAAAGGTGTACAATGTACAATGTGTTCTGTATTAAAAGTGTCTTTGAAACGACAGCATGCGATAAGTTTTGATTAAGTATTCATCTCACTGTACCACTGTTGTCTGTAAAGTTCAAATAATCAGTGGTTGATATGATCGTAAGTAAATGTTTATTCTGATTTCTGTGTGAAATTTACTTGTTCAGTCGTCATCTACATTGAGCCTCGTTGTTCGAGTGTGGTTTTGATTGGTGTCCCCCAATACCATTTGCTTTGTATATGTTGCAATGCACGTTTATCGTTTGCATTTTGTAACACTTAGATTTTATTTAACAATTTCAACGACTATGCGATCGGGTAAAGTTTAATAACGAAAAAAGTTTATCCTAAATTAAGAAATGTGTACATGTAATACTACATTCATGAAATACAACATACATGAAATACAATAAACTAAATAATAGAGTGTGCGAAAACCATGAATACGATGTATATTTTATGCATCTTTTTATAATCTCTGTCACTCAATATTCTGTAGATTTTATTGCATTTAGGTACCTCAGCAAGCAGGGAAAATTGCCACCACTATTTCCGGTAGAGTTATGTCATTTATAGTGTTATATTATCTTAACATTTTCAGATGACGATTACTGACCAAATGTATAATAAAAATATAAAGTAAAGTTTATAAAAAGTCAACGTATAATACTAATAATTTACGAGAGATTTAAATTAAATAAATAACAAAAATGTACAGGTAGTACAATATACAAGAATGGTTTTGTTCTAGAATTATTAAAAGGCTTCATACACGCATGCTGTTAAAATCACTGCCATACAAGATTTTTAATATTTCTGTCTTTGTGATACATTGTCAAGCTGGGAAAATATCAGCGCCTCTATTGACGCTATTAATTTACGAAAACATTAATTTGGTCGCCCAGTTTCCGACAGTGTTAAAGCTGACCGGTAGGTAACAGATGTAAATCGACATGAATAGCTAACAATAAATATTAACCTGTCTTGCAAGACCATTTGCATCTCTAACAGTTGCAATGAGTAATGTCTCAGTAGTGTCAGTAGTGTCCTTACTAATTGAAGTCATTATGAAGAGCTAGCAATACAAAATATACCTCATTTTTACAAGCTGTTTATCACCGCCACTATTGACGCCATCAATTTACGAAAACATTAATTTGGTCGCCCAGTTTCCGACAGTATTAAAAGCTAACCGGTAGTAACAGATGTGAATCGATATGAATAGCTAACAATAAATATTAACCTGTCTTGCAAGACCATTTGCATCTGTAAAAGTTGCAATGAATAATGTCTCAGTAGTGTCCTCACTAATATAAGCCATTATGAAGAGCTAGCAATACAAAATATACCTCTTTTTTATAAGCTGTTTCACATGGAAGCATGCTAGGGACACAACCTACATTATTTGTTTTTAATCAACTCATGACGGTCAGTAATACAAACATAGACTAAGAAGCAACTATGAGGAACTATGTCATAATTATTAAATAAAGCGTTACTAAGAATGTTGAGTTTTCTACGTTTTTATTATGAGATAAAATGTCCTTCATAAGATACATAATGTCCTTTTTATTAGTTACTATAATTCGTTATGAGCAAAATATATGTCATAGTTATTAACTTAATATAAAATGTATCACTTTTTTTTTTATTCGGCCACATTTATTATTTGTACAAACTTGGGTTTAATATACCCGTGTTGCATCAATATATTTAAGTTTCCAAACACTTTCGAAAATGGTCGGCTGCTTGATTACACTTTATAAGATTTGGGAGGTTGTTTTTATAATGAATCCTTTTTAAGTAACTTATTAGATTTTGTATTAGTGATATACATATTTATATTATGGTCATCTTTGAAAATAATGATTCAAGTACGTTTTTAGATATCTCAATATAATGGTCATATAAGCGTTTTATGTTTTCGACCAATGTTATTGTTTTGATTTCTACCTGTTTTATTAATCAATATGACGATAAAACTGTCTTCGAAAAGACACTATGCTATAAGTGTTTTTAAATTATTGCTCTCACTGAACTGGTATTGCTTATAACGAACAATTAATCGTTGTTTTACATGATCGTAAGTCAATGTTTTGTTTTATTTCTGTGCAACATGTACTTGTCAAGTCCCCATACACATTAAGTATACTTGTTCGAGTGTGGTTTTGATTTGTGTCGCTCAATATCTTTTTTTTTGTATATAGTTATATGACTCACGTCATAGAGCAACAATGTATATGTTATTTGTATGATGCAATCAAATGCTGATAATATAATATTAGACAAGTATCAACTTATTCTCTAAAATAATGTATAATATCTACCTCTCTTCTCGATTAGTACTCCCAGAATTGAGCGGGATATAAAATATCCATGTGCTACTAATAAATATTTTCATAAGTGCTTGTATTAGAAGATGATACTTATTACTGTATGCAATAGTTCGTCCTTACGTACGTACATCCTAATTGAAGATCAAAATATATGCATGAATTCGCCTTAAATGCATGCTTGCGTGGATGGTTCTTTTTTCTTGTCTGTATGAGCGAACGATGTCTTGTCCGATTTAGGAATTAAATGATTCGTTTTCGAAGTTGCCATGACTGGTAAGAACGTATCTTTCAATTCGTAGTATGTCTAAAAACCTTCATCCGGTTATCAATATTGCGGTCCAAAATAATTTTAGACCTCGCCGATGCATGGTTTCTTTGAGTGTTAGGTTGGTACTTTGTACAAACTAAGACGACACAACGCAATCCTATGTAACGATGTGAGTGAAGTGAAAACAGGTTTGTGTCGTCTCTGCTCATATTATTTACAGATTAGACACCACTAGAATATTTACTGTGGTAAACATATTAACCAACTTCCAATGTAACGTAAAACGCATATTGTTGAAATCAATGACAATCCATATTTCTGATATTTTATTACACTGTTACATCGCCAAGAAGTGAGAATCGTCGTTACTATGACCGCCTATATTTCCGTTAGGGTGATTTCGTTTACAATAACATTAATTTTGTCGCCCAGTATGCGACAGTGTTACGCGCTTACCGGTAGGTAACAGATGTGAGTCTATGTAAATGGCTTACATACATATTTAATAGCAATCCTTGTTTCAAGACCAGTTGTTTCTGTACTTAAAATGCATTCAATTTTTTATTCTTATTTGCATACTGTAATATTTATTAACTGCTAGTATTCAACAGTTTATTGCCAAGAATAACATCGCGGAGAGGCAAACGAACAAGTAAAGAAAAAAAATCAATGAATAATGTTCAATTATTAAGAAATTTGTAAAATATTACATACATGTTAATGTAATATAATGCACTGGACAATACATTGTGCTAAATGAACAACAAACGAAGCACAAGTGATTTAATAACATGTATCTATACTCCGTACCGGGGTTTATTCGACAACAAATTATCATAGAAAACTATTATTTCGATTCTAACACGATCTCAGTATGCATCTCAAAGCTGTTGAACGAAAACTATATTTTATCTATACTCCGCCCAACGTTCTACAAAGTACATTCAAGCGAGCACTTCAGTGACGTCAATAAATCATAACAAACAATATCACGTCGTCTTCATTCATAATACTTGAGTGAATGACTTTAGATTCATTGATACAAATCTAACAACCAATATATTATTATAAGATATTTTTATTGATGATGTAACATTCCAAAAAACATAAATACAATTAAATTGTCAATAACATTTACTCTGTGTGTAATGGTTATCATAAAATGTATCATAAATATGTGGGTTTTGTTACAATACATTATACAGAAACGGTAAATTTGTTACGATTGTGCTAATGCGCATTTTAGCACGTGCATTTTACTGTAAAATTGTCGCGAATTCTTCAGAACTATTTTCAAAACATAAGGCTCAACCCATAATTATTGCAGAATAACCCATACACTATACTTGGATTGCTTCATTGCCTATGGAAAACAAACCGCATGTCTTATTAGTATCATGTGTTTAAAATCTCTTCCAAGCAATATTCTTTATATTGTATTACATATTATGTTACATTGGCAAGCAGCAAAAATTGCCTCCACTATTTTGGTTAGGGTGATGTCGTTTATAATGTTATACTTGACTTAATATTTTCCGATGACATTGAGTGCGGTAAGTACAGTTCTAAACTTCAATATATATTACCGGTATATTACGACAGATGTAAATTTAATAATTTTTATATAGCATAAACATACGCGTAGTACACCATACTGAAATGGTTTTGTGCCAAAATTAACAAGCTTTATACAAGCATGTTGTTGAAATCACTGACAAACAATATTTTCAATATTTCTGTCGTTGTGATACGTTGTTAAGCCGGGAAAATCCGCGTCTGTATTGACGCCATTTTTTCGAGCAGGGTGATGTCATTTCCCGTAACATTAATTATTTCCCCAGTTTGCGACAGGGTTGAAAGCTGGCCGGTAGGTAACCGATATGAATAGCTAACAATAAACAGGAACCTGTGCTTCAAGATCATTTGTATCTGTTAAAGTTGCAATGAATAATGTGTCAGTAGTGTCTTTACTAAAAAAAGTCATTATATATAGGTAACTATACAAAATAGACTACATTTCAAAGGCTGTTTCTACTGGAATCGTACTAGGAACAAAATCTACATAAGTTTGTATCGAATCAACAAATAAAGATACGTAATCCTAATAAAGACTAAACAGTAATTATGAAGTACTATGTCATGATTAATAAATTTAGCGTTGCTAGAGTTTTGAGTTCCTACGTCGTTATTACGTGATATGTGTATGTCCTTATTAAGGTAAATTCTGTCCTGTTTTGTGTTCCTATAAGTCCTTATGAGCAGAATAACAACAACAACAACATAGTTTATTGGTAATGAAAGGCAATCGGCCCAAAATACAGCCAATAATACATCACATGTGTCAGTGTAATTGTAAATATAAAATATATGTTATTATAAACACTATGATATTAAACAAGTGAGAACAAAGTGTAATTGATAGAATATGAATGATCTGAAAATGAAAACATACAACGCATAAGGTGGACATATATGGACAGTGTAAATTAAATGTCCCATATGTAAGTGCTTAACCTAATAATAACATGATTTAATTGAAAGCACCGGTAGCTTCTCTCAACGCAAATGCATTTTCTAAATACTTTATTATGGAATAAATTATATCACTTCTAGTGTCAGACATTATCGATAGAAATAACTGATCGCTGATAATGCCGAACAACCAATCGGCTGGAAAATACATTTGCGGAAGGTCGTTATATAATGGTCACACAATAAGAAAGCGAATTTCCCTTTCAACTGTATAGACGTTCCGCGTTTAGCAAAACTTGCAAAATCTATAGTCTCTATCTACTTTCATATTTCGTCGTTTTTCAATCACGAGGGTGTGGATCGAGCAACGGAAGTTAGACAATCGTCTTTTTTGGGGATAAGTTAGTGGTATAGACAAGTATTTTTCCGGGGTTATTACACTCTTGTAAAGTATGATTGTCAGCGCTTTCGCTGAAGAGTCCACATCGGATAGTACTATCGGCAATGCACAGTCTTTAAGTCTGTTAGTGAACATTTGCATGAAGACTTTGGCGTCAACGAATTCCTCGGCGATCCATGCGTAACCAAAACCGTATTGGAATAAAAGATGTTTTACATGTGTTGCCCATGTGGTTCTACCAGCATCGTCTTGTCACAGTAGCATACTTTAACACAGTCTGAGATAACGCTATGCGGGCATCGTAATAAGTTTGGTCCAATACTTAACACAACGTGACATGTAAGTAACACACATAGGAAGCCTCCCACATTCACTTAGTGCAAAAAAGGAAGAGACATTTTGATTAAGGCAAGCCACCTTTTTACAAAAAACGATGTGGGCCCTTTCTATTTTTCCGCACTGTTGGTAGCCCCACATTTCCGATGAATACACAAATATTGGTTTCACGGTTGCGTCAAACAATTTAAATACTTCGCTGTGATCGAAATTAGCAAAATGTCTTTGATAACGAATTATCGAATTAATAACTTTGGACGCTTGAAGTGATAGTGTTTCCTTCGTTTTAGTCCAGATTAGTTTCTGAGTAAACAGGAGCCGAGGTATTTGTAATACGAGACTAATTCAATTTCTTGTGCTTTGTAATACCACTTATCGAACTGTCTAAAAGGTCCTCCGTTTAAAAAAAAAATATTTTAGATTTTTCAGTGTTGACTTTCATGTTCGTTTTGTCACAAAACTCGCTGATAACGTTTATTTTGTCTTGGAGCTTTTTAACTGTTTCGTCAATAGTCAAAACGTCGTCTGCGAACAATAACGCATGCATTTCGGAGATATCGGTTGTGATAAATATGAAATTGCCGCACTTCTCTTTCATATATTGAATCAAGTCATTCATAAAGAGGGCAACACATATCGTAGAGCTTACACAGCCCTGTTTGGTTCCAATCTCACAAGGGAAGAGCGTTGTAAGGTCGCTTTGTAGTTTAACGTATGACTTTAACTGACTGTACATCGATTTTATGACTGCTTATAATTTACATTGACCGCCAATGCCTTTGCGCAATATAGTGTTCCAAAGCTGGGTGTTTATAAAATCCACAAAGAAAACATAGATGCGACCATGACTTTTTGATAGGTATTTATTTTTGGATCAGCGCCTGCAGGTGAGAAATATTATTATCTGTGGAATACCCGCGCCTAAATCCAGCGTGAGATTCATCAATTACGGAGTATTTTTCCTAAGGCAGTTTACTAAAGAAATAGCTCTATAGTTATTTGGATCTGTTTTGTCACCCATTCATGTAGTGGTGTGATGTTGTTTAAATAAGGCAGTGTGATATGAATTGTAGACTTATACATTTCAATACATGTTCCGTCTATATCACAAGCACATCCGTTGCGAAGGAACGTAAACTGTTTACAATTTCTTTATCCTTTAATGCCGCATCAAGCTCGTCATGTTCGACATTTTGTTTGAGAGTCTCAAGAATTCCTTTGCTGGAAACAGCCTCTTCAGCAGTGCGATCTGTAAATAGTGTTTTGAAGTAATCAAACCAGTCTTTGCTCGAGATACTATTGGACTCTTCAACATGAGACAACGCAGTGTACCTTTTTATGCATATCCAAAAGTAGTTTGGATCGTGTCTGTTTTCAACTAGTTCATTTTGCCTTTTTTCTAGAACTTTCCGCTTAGATTTACATATTTTTACGCAGTTTTGAGTATTTACATATTTGGCGTTAGCACACTCACTGTTCCACCACTCGGGTTGGTTGTTGACGTTTTATTGTTAATGTTGCTGTGTTTAAGCCTCATGCTTTTCCCAGCCGTTTGAAATAATGATGTAAAATCACGTTGACTCTCAATGATGTTATCATCAGTTATCGTTGAATCGAAGTGACTAAATGCATCTTGGAAGACCCTGCACAAAGTTCCCCTTCATGGATTCGCGCAATTTAAAATGCGTATATGTAGACAGGTTCTCTTCTGTGTGTACATTTGTCGTTTGACGTTCTTTTTGATTGGAATTGATCTATAAGCAGCACTTTACTGGAAATTGGTCTGAAATGTTTAGATCGTCGACACAGAAATCAACAAATATATTCGAAAAGTTCCGTTGAGGCTAGGAAGAAGTCTACAACGCTCCGTTATTAGACGTGCATTGTATATTCACCGTTTGTGTCACTGAATCTATAATTTAGCATATGAAGTGCTTAAAAGCAGCAGAGTTCAATGAAAGATAGACCGAATTTATTGTATTCCGCGTCACATATATATGTCATAATTATGAATTTAATCTGAAATACATCACTTTTTTATTTTTCGTCTGTTTGTACAGCCTTATTTATTGTTTGTTTACACCTAGAGTTAATCAACAGGTATTGTTACAATACAATTAAGTTTCCAAACTCTTTCAAAATTCAAAATTACACTTTCAAAGATATAGGATTTTGTTTTTATTCTGAGTTCTTATTAAGTAGCTAATCACATTTGTTATTAGTAGTATTAGTATTTAAATGATGGTCATCTTTTAAAATAATGATTCAAGTACAACTCAGTATAAAGGTCATATAAACAAAATCATATTCACATTCTATAGCCTTCAGATTACAACAATTGCATCTTAATTTTATTCGAGCAATATTATTGTATTGATTTGTGTCTGTTTTTGTAATCTATACGATGATTAATCTGTCTTCGAAAAGAAAGTATGTGATAAGTGTTGTTTAATTTTCATCTCATTGTACTGGTAAAACGAACAATTAATCGTTGTTTAACATGATCGTAAGTCAATATTGTTTTTTTTATTTCTGTGCAAGATTTACTTGTCCAGCCGCCTTTCACAGTAAGCCTAGTTGTTTGAGTGTGGTTTTGATTTGTGTCGCTTAATACCGTTTGTTTTGTATATAGAATTATGTTCCACGTCATAGAGCAGCATTGTATATGGTATTTGTATGATGAAATCGATTGCTGATAATATTATTTAAGACAAGTATCAACTTATTTCCTAAAAATGTATAATATCTAATTCTCTTCTCGATCGATACCCCAAAAATTCAGCAGGTTAAAAAATCCATGTGCTTCTATTACATATTTACATAAGTGCTTGTATTAAAGATAATACTGTATGCAATAGTTCGTCCTTACGTACGTATATCCTAATTAAAGATCAAAATATATGCATGTTATATATATGGGCGAATGATATATTGACAGAATAAGAAATTAGGCGATTTGTTTTCGAAGTCGGCATGACGTATCGTTTTAATTCGTCGTTTGTCTCAAAACCTGTATCTGACTTTCAATATTGCCGTCTTCAATAATTTTAGACATCGCCGATGCATGGTTTCTTTGAGTGTTGGGTTAGCACTTAAAAACAAACTAACACGACACAACGCAATCCTATGAAACGATTAGAGTCAAGTGAAAGCCTGTTGTGTCGTCACTGTTCATATTATTTTACAGATAACGCCAAACATTTATGGCGTTTTGTGTTCTGAATATTCATTAAACTTTGCATAAGCTATATAACATTCCGTTGTGTGTCACACGATATGTTTTGCCCGAATACGCCATATTTATTACTGATTTAACGAACGTGGTGTAGAAACTTCCTATCGGTTATGCCATCTTTTAAACTTGAAGCGTCTAAATGTAGCTGAACATACACAACAGTAATGCTGTCAAAGATAACGGTCGAATTCTGCAAAGTGTTTGAAAGTACGGACATCGGATTCTGCTGTTTTATTGTGGAGGAAACCAAACTTGTTTTATTTCGAAAACAGGAACACATTTTAAATGATAAAAATAATCCGAAAAAGCGACTGATGGAGATACAAGGTCACGTGGTAAATTAGCATTTAAATGTCCAGGTTATTAGGTTACCAGGTTATTAGGCTGATCTTACAGGGCATTTGACAGGAAAATATCAGTTATCTTGCCTGTGTTCACTTGTTTGTATTGTTTGGTATAATAAATTATATATCACATCACATAGACCTTGACATAACGTATTGTCAATCCTCGAAATGTTAATGTGAATCTCCGGTTACGCCTCGGTTGAAATTACCATTCTCGGGTTGACAATACGTTGCATCACTCTCTACGGGTGTGATATTGTTATACTGTTAAGTTCTTTGTTAGAATCGCCGTTACTATGACCGCCAAAATTCCCGTAAGTGTGATCTCGTTAACAATAACAATAATGTTGTCGCCCAGTTTGCGACGCTAACCGGTAGATAACAAATGTGAGTCGATATAAATGGCTTATGTACAAGGATTTGTATGTTGTATAACGCATTTCATTGAAATCACTGCCACTATTCTAACGATTTTTTTCGCCAAGCAGTGAGAATCGCCGTTACTATAACCGCCTCTATTGCTTTTACGGTGATCTCGTTTACAAAAAAAATATTTTTTTCGCCCTCTTTGCGACAGTGATACACGCTAACAGGTAGTTAACAGAAGTGAGTCGATGTATTTGGCTTATATACTCATTAAATAGAAATCGTTTTTCCAAGACCAGATATTTATGTACTTTAAATTCATCCAATTCATTATTCTTATTTGCATACTGTAATATTTAATTTCTGCTAGTATTTAACACTTTAGTGCCAATTTTAAAATCGCAGTTCAGCAGAGGAAAGTAAAGAAAAAAAGTAATGAATAAAGATAAATTATTAAGAATAGTGTAAAGTATTATATGCATGTTATCTTGTGCTAAATGAACAACAATCGAAGCATAAGTGAGTTGAAAACACATATCTATATTCCGTACCGGGGATTTGTCCACAACAAGTTATCATAGAAAAATATTGTTTCGATTCTAACACGATCTGATTCTGCATTTTAAAACTACTGAATGAGAACTATATTCTGTCTATACTCCTCCCATCCTTCTACAAAGTGCATTCACGCGCGCACTTCAGTGACGTCAATAAATCATAGCAAAATAATATGACGCCGTCTTCATTCATAATAAATGAGCGAATAACGTCAGATTCATTGCAACAAATCAAACAACCAATATGACGTCATTTTTTGGATGCTGTAACATGCCAATACACACAAATACATGTTAATTTTCAATAAAATGTACGTTTTGTGTAATTTTCATTATAAAATATATAATTAAATATGTTTTTTGTTACATTAAAGTATACACAACCAGTATGTTTGTGACGATTTTGCGAGTGCGCGTTGAAGCACGAGCATTTTACTGTAAAATCTCTGCGATTTCTACAGAACTAGTTTACAAACATTAGGCTCCGCCCATACCAATTGCAAAATAACCCATACATTGCACTTGGTTTGCTTCTTTGCCTTTGGAAAACATGCCGCATGTCGCGTTAGAATCATGTTTTTAAAATCTCTTTCACTCAACATTCTTCGTATTTTATTACATATTATGTAATAAATTCGTATTTCGTCTCAAAACCTGTATCTGATTATCAATAATGTCGTCCAAAATAATTTTGGACATTGCCGATGCATGGTTTCTTTGAGTGTTAGGTTGGTACTTAAAACAAACTAATGCTCCACAACGCAATCCAATGTTCGATGTGAATCAAGTAAAAACTTGTTTGTATCTTCACTGCTTATATTATTTACAGATTATGCCACACATTTATCGCCTTTAGTGTTCGAATATCCAATAAACACTTTCCAGCAGTTATATACTATTCCGTTGTGTGTCACACGATAACTTTCGCCCGAATACGCCACGTTTATACTGATTTAACCTAACGCGCGGTAGAAACTTCTTATCGATAACACCATCTTTCAAACTTGACACGTCTAAATATAGCTGAACATACTCAACGGTCATGCCTGTAGAAGGTAACGGTACAAATCTGCGTAGTATTCGAGAGTAAGAACGTCTTATTCTGAAGTTTTATTATGGACGAACCAACATTGTTTTATTTCGAAAACAGGAACTCATTTTAAATGATGAAAATAATTCATCAGAGCTACTGACAGAAATACGAGGTAAATTAGCCTTACAGTTTATGTTATTAGGTTACCTGGTTATTAAGCTGATCTTACAGGGCATTTGACAGAAAAATATAAGTTATTTTGCCTGTGTTCACTTGTTTTTATTGTTCGGTGTAATGAAATGTATATCACACCCCATAGAGTGTGCTCCAATCGCAATAAATTGCATTAAATGCGTTAAAATTATAAAAACGTAATCCGTCCTGATAAGAAAGGAGTATACTTGTTATGGCAGTGGTTACTGTTTTTTATCACTTACATTCAGTAAATAACCCGCCTGTATATAAATCGGATTGCCGAGAGGTTTGCACGTTCGACTTTGTGGTCTGAGTTATGAACCGCGGTTATTTGTTATGCTTTTTTCGTTATTATACTTGATCCTTTTAGTTCAGATGTTTACTTGTCATGTTAAGACGGCTTATGGCATATTTCACAAATAATTACAAAAATCTGTGAACATGTCCCTTTTAAAGTTGCCTCCCACACATTATTCGTATTTGCATAATTTAATATTTTTTTAGTTTTCATGTTTCAGACAGACCATCGCGGCCTTTGTGTAGTAAGTAATGTTTAAAAGAACTAAATGATGATTATAAATTAAGACTAACGAAATTCAATATACCATACACGTGATAAGTACTCTAGAACTTACAGGGTGCTTAATTATACATAATAAATAGGATGTTTTTCAAGAGAAGCTGTTTCTGTAGTTAAAATTTGCAAAAGGTCGTGTTTCATGTGTACTAGCTAGCAGCATCTCTTATCATGGAAGCTATATGCCGCGATATCAATACAGACCACATTTGTTGCGTATTTACACAGGCTGTTTCATATGCTAGCGTTCTAAGGACACAGTCTATATTTTATGTTGTATATAATTCACTCAATAATATGATAATATAAATGTCATATGAAGTACTCTTAGGAAAATTACCAACTATAAAAGGGAAATTAACAGTATCAAAATTGAAATTATAACGTTTGTCATACAGACTAGTTTGCACTTAATTGTAATAAATATACGTAAATCCAGAAATGCAGCATCAGTACTTAAGAACATGATTTATTTATTGTAAACTCTTTGTGGTAAATCTTTATGATATTTTCAATATTTAACACGTTATCAATATATCAACTCGTTTTAGTAAGGCTTTGAATTAAATTTAAATGCCTTTCTTTAGACAAACTAAGCATAAAATCTCTTTCATACCAGAATCTGCTATAAGGATGTCGAGATCATTTTTGGTATTGAAAGTGTCTTGGAGCGACAGTATGTGACCAGCCTTTGTAAATTGTTAATCTTACTGAACCAATGCTTTTTATGAAGAAGAACCAACTGTTGTTTGATAATGATCCTAAGTGAAGTTTTGATTTCACCGTAAGATTTACCTACTCAGTCGTCATGTACATCAAACTAGTTGTTTAAGTGTGACAGTTTTATTTGTTTCGCACAATTCCTTTTAATTTGGAAATGTTATCATCTTCCGCGTTGTTAAGCAGCAATGTATAATATTTTTTTTTATGTTCTTAAACTAGTAGCCGTCAAGTAATATGTACTTCAAATAATTGCATTTATTATCTCTTACTCTTTTCTGAATTTTGACTCAAGATTTCAACGAAATAATACAATACGGATATAGCTAATAAAAGTACATATGCATGCATTATGTGATGATGTTGTATTCAGTATTTCGACTATTCAACCGTTCGTTCATGCATTATAATTATAATTATATTATATTTATGTCTGTTCATGCATGCGTGCATGCATGGGTCGATTTGTTCGTCCGTATGTCCGTCCATACTGATGAACTGATGGCCATTCATAGTAAGAAGATAATAATACATGAAATTTGCACGTTTTGATACTACCTTCGTTCAGGGAGATACGAACGGACGCATGTATACCTAATTATGTAATACTGTAACGGAAACACACATACGCACTATCATATTCGAGCGCGTGCTTGCATAATTATTTAAATGATTAGTAATAGTTATGGAAAATTATTTTGAAATCTGGTCAGTGGTTTTTGACAAGAGCATTTTCAAAGTGTTTTTACGTTTGTTAAAAGCAATATAAGGACCCATACATATATATATATATATATATATATATATATATATCGCACATGATTCTATTTTGCAAATTCTAATATTATTTCATTTGTACTAGCTAGCGTTGTCGTTACAAGTGCCAATTGCCCGTCAATTTCAAGGCGTTATAAGATGCGTTAATGCACGGATAATTGTTACTGTGTAAGTTTCGTAAAATCTGTGTAAGGATACAAATATATACGATATGCATAAATTAATTTTAGAATATTGTTGTTTTAACATAACAAAATGTTCTAGAACATTTATTGATGTAAAATTATGAAAAAAGCTTAGTATGTGACGCGATGTTGTTTGAATCACTTCCACGCTATATTCTCAATATTCTAATATATTTTACATCCTCACATCATGCGAAAATATATTGAAGCCGCTATATCTAGTAGGAAATGTTGTTTACAATGTTATATTTGTTTACTGCTAAACATTCTAAGATTTCGTGTGTAAATACATGTAATACAATATTCTAGGATGGTTTTATGCTAAAACGTTTAACAAGCTTCATATGGGTCGTATTCCTAATAGAAATTAAAAAGCAACCATGAAGAACTATGTCATAATTATTAAATAAAGCGTTACTAAGGGTTTTGAGTTTCTATGTTTTTTTTATAACGAGATAATATGAAATAATACATACAAGGATTTGTATGGTGTATAACGCATCTTGTTCAAATCACTTCCACTATTCTAAAGGTTCTTTATTCATTAAAATTCATCCTGTCATGTTCAAGCATACACATTTGGGCCTCTATAGCCAGCACTATACTCAGAAGGAAAAGTGCTTTACAATGGCATATTTAAATACTGCTTAACATTTTAAGATTTCGATTCCAAAGAAATGCCGTCGCGCTTTCGTAAGTCAAGTAAAAAAAATCAAGGAATTACTCTGATGAATTAGGAAAGGCGTTAAGAAAGCATTCATTTCATATGCATACACATGTATTACAACATACTAGAACTTTTTTTTGCTAATAATTAACAATGCTTCATATGTGTAGTGATACAAGCATGCTGTTGAAATCACTGCCAAACAACATTCTAATTATAAGTATGTTACATTCTGATACATTAGCAAGCAAAAATCATCGGCATAACTACTACGGCCATTATTTCCCCGTAGGGATGTATTATTTTTGCTATAACAAAAGTGTATCATTTTTTAATATAACATATATATAATGCAATATATATAACAATACACGATGGTAAATTTTAAAATCACCGCCACGAAATATTCTTTGGGTTTTATATTACATTATGTCAGTATTGCCGCCATATTACTTTCGGCAGGGTGGTGCCATTTGCGATAACGAAAGTGTGTCATTTTAATATGACATATATCTAATGCAATACATATGACAATACATAATGGTAAATTTTAAAACCACTGCCACAAAATATTATCGGGGTTTTTATAACACATTATGTCACTATTGCCGCCAACAGAGACACAACCTACATTACTTTGTATCTAATCAATTCATTAAGATACGTATTTCTAATAGAAATTAAGAAGCAACTATGAAGAACTATGTCATAAATATTAAATAAAGCGTTACTAAGGGTTTTTAGTTTGTATGTTTTTTTTATAACGAGATAATATGTAATAATACATACAAGGACTTGTATGTTGTATAACGCATCTTGTTCAATTCACTGCCACTATTCTAAAGGTTCTTTATTTATTGAAATTCACCCTGTCATGTTCAAGCATACACATTTGGGCCTCTACAGCCAGCACTTTTTTTAAAAGGAATTTTTTTTACAATGGCATATTTAAATACTGCTTATCAGTTTAAGATTTTGATTCCAAAGAAATGCCGTCGCGCTTTCGTAAGTCAAGTTAAAAATCAAGGAATTACTCTAATGTATTAAGAAAGGTGTTAAAGAAGCATCCATGTCATATAGATACACGTGTAATACAATATACTAGAACTTTTTTTGGCTAATAATTAACAATGCTTCATATGTGTCGTGATACAAGCATGTTGTTGAAAGCACTGCCAAATGATAAGTATGTTACATTCTGATACATTAGAAAGCAGAAATAATCGGCGTAACTACTACATCCATTATTTCCCCGTAGGGTGGTATTATTTGCTATAACAAAAGTGTGTCATTTCAATATAACATATATCTAATACAATTCACTTCAGAATATAACATGCTTAATTTTAAAATCCTGCCACGCAATATTCTCGGGATTTTATATTGCATTATGTCTCTATTGCCGCCATTATTTCCGGAATCATTTACGATAACATTGATTGTGTCGCCCAGTTAGCAGTTGTTGACAGTGTTACATTTAGGCTTTGGGGTTACAGATGGAAGTCCTTATGGCTGACTAGCAATAAACAGAAAATGAATAGACATGCTCCGCAACCCGTAGGTGAGCAAGCAAGCTTTCTACTGTGCTTCTAAACGGGTTTCAAAAGATACGTGTATATAGCCCGTGTGTCCTATTTACATGTACATGTAATATTTGAGACATATATCAAAAATAGGCATACATTAAGAATTGTATATATTTATTTAACATTATATAATGTAATAGATCAATCATTGTTCTAAAATGATGAACAAGCTTCATATGTGACTAGATAAACGCATGTTGGTGAAGTCACTGCCAATATTTTCAAGAGTTTAAAGGTGTGATACATCCTGTCATCGGCACTTTGTAATAAGTATAATATGGGAAATAATTATATCGATGTATGAATATTGTCACTGCATTTTCAAGACGATGTACTTCTTATTCATGGATTTAAACATACTTTGTTCTATAATAGCAATAGAAATTACATGTACAAGTTTTGACCCAAGCTACACGTAATTGAAAAATGTAACTAATAGTTTTGGCAGAATGAATCATACGGGTCATTGTATACACACCGATGTTATACATTGTGGTACCTTGGCATATAGGGAAAATAGCAACCACTAATTTCGGTAGGTTGATGTCGTTTATAATGTTATATTTACGATTACGTACCAATGCATGATAGAAGTCTAAAGTTTATTTAAAGTCAATGTATAATGCTAAAAAATTACTAAGACGTAAATCTTATATATAACAAACATGTTCACGTAGTACAATATACAATAACAGTTTTGTGCTAAAATTATTAATAAGCTTCATACACCCATGAAATCACAGGCAATACAATATTTTTAAGATTTCTGTCTTTGTGATACATTGTCAAGCTGGGAAAATATCAGCGCCACTATTGACGCCATTAATTTACGATAACATTGATTTTGTCACCCAGTTTACGACAGTATTAAAAGCTGACCGGTAAGTAACAGATGTGAATCGATATGAATAGCTAACAACAAATATTAACCGGTCTTGCAAGACCATTAGCATCTGTAAAAGTTGCAATGAGTAATGTCTAAGCAGTGTCTTTACTAATGGAAGTCATTATGAAGAGCTAGGAATACCTCATTTTTACAAGCTGTTTCACATAGAAGCGTGCTAAGGACACAATCTACATTATTCTAATTAACACATAAAAATACGTGAGCCTTATAGAGACTAAGAAGTAGATGTTATTATAAGGTACTATGTCATAATTATTAAATTAAACGCTACTAGAGTTTTGAGTTCCTGCGTCTTTATTGCGAGATTATATGTCCTTATTAACAAAATACTGTCCTTTTTATGAGTTAGTTTTCTTATTAGTAAAGTAAAGAGTTATTTGTTTAAGTGTCACCCGTCGCGATTAAGGGCCAGCCAGTTTTGACTTATGAGACACCTTTACTGATGAACATCGTTACTCTCGATTCCTACACTATATGCCGGGCCTTTGGCAGTGAAGCAAACGACACTCTTCGATTAAACTAGCTGCTGGGTAGGCTGCTGGGTAGGCAACCTGCCATATCAAAACAAGCCCTGTATATTTACATGCATAGGCATTTTATTAGGGAAGGGGTGTGTATTCATAATCGTATGAACGCAATGCCGCGTCACCGGCGTTGTAATATCGGTGTTTTTTTATGCAAAACATATTTCGATCTGTTATTCTTTGTTTACATGATCTAAGATATCTTATACTGTTAAATGTTACTCTTTTTTGTATAACTGTATTGTTAACGTTTGATTACATGTTTTTATAATTAATATATACGAACATTTCTTTTCAGTTTTACTTCTACAATAATAAATTTGACATTTTGTTCCCACTCAAATGCTGAATAGGATTCTACAAAGCAATGTCTACATGTGTTATTATTAAACAAAGCCATTTCGCTAGCATGTAATATGTACATGTTCTGGTTTTTTAAGTAAACATTACTTTTCTCAGAAGCGACCACAGAAAATCTTCATGACGTAACATCGAATGTAGCTTGAAAATGGATTTGATTTCATATTGATGAAGGTAATAAGCTTACTTGCTGCGCACAAAAAAGTAAAAAAATCAAATCCCTAAAAGAACTACAAACACTAACAAACGCATTAACATAGCATAGTAGGTATACGCAATTCTTTTAATAATGAATGTAAAGTGCAATGTGACTCGCCCAGTAAAAACCAGAGATAAACTATTTTGATTTGCATTTGGGAAAAAACTCTGGAAACCTGTGCCCGTTTGTCAAATGTCACATTGAAGAGTCACGGGCCTCACCCATAATAACAATAACAATCATCACGGATACATCTTATATATCGACAAAACTAGCTACTTTGCAATATAACAAATATATCATTTGTATACATTATCAATGAATTAATAACGTAAATTAATATAAGAGAAATCTGACGTATAAAACACCGTTCTGAACATAAACAAGAACAACAACTGAAATGAAAATACAAGTACAGCACCGATGCAAAAATAAAAGACAAACACATAGTTCTTTAGCAGAGGGTCCGCTTTTCTCGAATAAAGAAGAAAGTAAAATGTAATAAAGTAATATAAAATAATAAAAACAATATTATTTAACTTTAAACGAATCTAACCTGTTTTATTTTATCGCACGTGTTAGGACGCATGATATCTGCGTTTGTCTTTCTTAACTGACAGAATATGTAATACCTAAAATAATGCTTCTGCTATTCGCTGATTTGGACATAAGGCGAAAATAAAAATAGTTTTGGTTTCACATATCACTGAATTTAACTTCTAAAATATCACTCTTTTCTATAATATAAGGATGATGTCGTGCCACACAACGTATTTGCGTTGCATGTAGAACATTCTTATACAAAAAACAGATCATTCGAAAAAACATGTATTTGATATCTACTGCGGCAATATAATACTCTAACCAATACACCGGACATAGCTTACTTCCTGATTCATCCAACAATATAAATACGCAATTTAAATATACACTGAGACACTGGCTACTGACAAAATTAAACTGAAAGCATATTAAATTCGAAACAAAACGTATCTTTTAAAAATATATAAAAGCGTAAAATACAAGAATACACATAAAACATATAAATCTCATTGTGTTGCTTTTTAACAAATACCTAATGGAATCGACAGTCTTATTTAACATTACTGGATATAGTTTTGTTTTATAGAAACAGGCTTAAACAAACATTATTTTGTATCTTGCAAATATACCATTCATAAGCTTATTCGCATACTGAAAATTAAAAATAACACATTATACATCCAACGATGTTGTAAAGGCGAAGTGACATTCATTCACGACCGCAGTCGACACATGTTTGTGCATCATGATACACAAAAATCTCACATCTTGAGACAACCGTGTATTACTTAATTCACATAAAATATAGATCCCGTGGATCTTTACTATATATGCACCCTATCCAGACATTCATACACAAAAATCTCAAATCTCGAGACAACCGTGTATGACATAATTCACATCAACATCTAAACACAGATCCCGTGAATCTTTACATTATATACACCATATCCATACATTGATACACACAAATTTCATATCTCGAGACTACCATGTATCACATAATTCACATCAATATCTCAACATAGATCCCGTGAATCCTTACATTATATACACCACATCCATACATTGATACACAAACATCTCACATCCCGAGACAACCGGGTATCACATAATTCACATTAATATCTCAACACAAATCCCGCGGATCTTAACTATATATACAACACATCCAGACGCTGATACACAAAATTCTCACATCTCGAGATCACCGTGTATCACATAATTCACTTCAACGTCTCAACACAGATCCCGTGGATCTTTACTTTATATACAACAAATCCAGAAATTAATTTACATAAACATCGCAACACAGATCCCGTGGATCTTCTCTATATATAAAACATACCCAGACATTGATACACAAAAATCTCACATCTTAAGACAACCGTGTATCACATAATTGACATCAACATCTCAACACAAATCCTGTGGACCTTTACTTTATATACACAAATTCCATACATTGATACACACACATCTCATATCTCGAGACAACCGTGTGTCACATAATTCACATCAACATCTCGACACAGATCCCGTGGATCTTTACTAAATTTACAACACATCCAGACATTGATACACAACATTCTAACATCTCGAGACAACTGTGTATATCATTATTCACAACAATATCTCAACACAGATCCAGTGGATCTTAACTATATATGCAACATATCCAAACCTTGATACACACAAATATCACATCTCGAGATAACCATGTATCACATAATTCACATCATCATCTCAACACACATCCCGACACATCTAGACCATGATACACAAACATCTCACATTTCGAGACAACCGTGTGTCACATAATTTACAGCAACATCCCAACACAAATCCCGTGGATCTTTACTTCATAAACACCACATCCATACATTGATACAGAAACATCTCACATATCGAGACAAACGTGTATCAAATAATTCACATCTCAACACAGATCCCGTGGATCTTTACTATATATGTAAAACACATCCAGACACTGATACACAAAAATCTCACATCTCGAGACAACCGTGTATCACATAATTCACATCAACATATCTACACAGATCCCGCGAATCTTTACCTTATTTACACAAAATTCAGACATTGATACACAAAATGTTCACATCTCGAGACATCCGTGTATGACATAATTCACATCAGCATCTCTACACATATTCCGTGGATATTTTCTGTATGTACAACACATCCAGACCTCACAGCACAGATCCCGTGGATCTTTATTTCATATACACCAAATCAATACATTGCTACACAAACATCTCACATCTCGAGACAACCGTGTATCACATAATTCACATCAACATCTCAACACAGATCATGTTAATCTTTACTAAATTTACAACACATCCAGACATTGATACACAGAAATATCACATCTCGAGAAAACCAGGTATCACATAATTCACATCAACATCTCAACACTCATCCCGTTGATCTGTACTATATATTCAACACATTTATACACAAATTCTCAAATCTCGAGACAACCGTGTATCACATCATTCACATCAACATCTCAACAGAGATCCAACCGTGTGACACATAAATCATACCATCAGCTCAATGCAGACAACAGCAGCTCCTTATTACATACAAAACAAACTACTTCGTTGACGAACCGAAATCTCGAGAAACATAAACGCTAATCTTAGTGTTCCCCATATTAAAAAACACGTCATGTAGCCTGTGCAATGATAAACAGTACAAGACAACAAACTATCTACACACTATGACTAGCAACTGAATTTTTGTCAGAAAAATGCATACTGTCTTGTGTTGCTTAGCTTAGTGTGCACTACATATACTCATATGAACCATGATATAATATGTCAAAATAATAACAAAAACCAGCCTATTTTTAACCCACATCAGTTTTAAATGAAACCTGAGCACCAATTAAGAAAAAAACATTGAACTTGATGCCCATTTTACGAATCTGTCTACATTAGCGCGTTTTAAAGGGTTGTTTCGTTTTTGTTTTATTATAATTAAACGATATCAGATGCTATCCAACGATTATATTCAAACCGTAATAGAATCATCCTCACATTGAAAATTCCTAGGAATCGGAGACAAACCCAACTTCAATAAATAAAAATGAAACCTACTTATTGAGAAATGATACGAGCCTACAATTACTACAAATAGCGAGCATTTGGTCGACGTCTCCAGTTTTGTAGAAATCCACAGATAGCAATGAATCTAGACACTAAACTTAAACTTGCATGTCATTCGTTTTTTAGCTGGAGATTGAATGATCCACTTTCGCACATAGGGAAGCAAAAACTAGCCATTGTGTTATATGCATAGCTTTCCACTGATGAAACGTTAATCGCTTACTGTTTTCCTTTAATATATAGTCGATTTGTACCAGTATGGTATCTTTTCAAACACTTAACATATCTTACATCGTCATTGCGATACAGACTGAACTCCATTTTATATAACAAAAGGCCGCAAAACATTTGAGAAAATTGAAAACCGACAGGCAAAATCAAAAACACGAAGTACCTGATATTCTTAGTTATAATCTTTAAAAGCATCAAATAATGGTCAAGAAGGTAGTGTTTAAATGTTAACCTCAGATCCAGAGACACACGAAATGATTAACGAATTGACTCGCATGCCTGAAGTCTAAAAGTTCTTTTCAGAAATGCTAACTAGAAACCCGCAAAGGCTGAATAATAAAATGTATATTTTGACCACAGCTATATATGCATTAAACAAAAATGCAAGGATCCTTATAAAATGTGTTTTCCAAAAGAAATATTCTTGTATTTACTTATTTACTTTTTTTCAACCAAAAATATGAATATTTGAAGCACCTTTTAAGATCTTAAACCCCGAATACGAATATGCGAATTAATTCTCTTAACTGTAAAACAAACAAAAATAAAACTCAGATAATCATACTATACATATGTTACCTGGCCCTTTTCTTTTTTATAATGTTAAAATGAAAAAAAGGTAGGTGTGGGACTCGTTAAAAGTAACACTGAAGAACAGTTCAGGAGTTATGTATTCTAATTTATTCACGGTCCATATATATTTCTAATATCACGAATATCACGAGTATACTGGATATCACTAAGACATTCGATATCACTGTGACAATAGGTATCACGGAGACAACCTGAAAGAAATATAAACAACACAAATAATAAATTTCCCCATTATATGGAATATAGAATACGTAGCTATTTATGAATAAGCATATTATATGTATATTAAGAACATATCATACACATAACATACATTTTTTAATATATATCAAAATAGAGTATTTTGACGTCATCCAGTGGCTTAACATCATATAAATGAAACCTAAACGAATATTTAAAATAATATAAAACACAAGACAATGACCCAACAATAATACATATATACCTTTTATGGAAAGGTTGCTTACAGCCTCGCAATCGCAGTCGCTCTCTCCGGTTGTGACCGTTAGAACTGCAAATTAAGTGCATGTGTATAAATATATGGAATATGTGATATTAAAATAGATCCAAGGACAAATATGTCTGCCAGGCTATTTCCCAAAGTACATTATTGACTTCTGAGAATTTCAATCAAATCCAAAGTTTACTTGCACAACAGTGGCAAATAAAATACACAGAACTCATTTGAACAATGCATCCTAATAATACAATTATACCAACCTCAGAAATCAACCCACACAATTAAATAAACAGTCAGTGAACCAACTGACATCTTTTCATGAAGAAATCCTGCTGCCAACTGAATAGAGCGGCAAACTTAATCCAAGGGTAGATCATCCAAATTAAACTAAAACCAATATATACAAGAAAGAGAAAAGGTTAAAAACAACCATACAATATCCAAGGCCAGACACTTTGGGGAAGACCATTTCTTGTATCAGTTACACACTTCCCCTGCTTCTTAAATGATGTCCACATCATTAAATTTTTCAGTCACAAGTCATGTCCCAGACAACATACCAGAGTCAGGTAGTCAACGTCCTGTTTGCAAGTACTGTTCTAAATCTAGATATACATAATATAGATAATACTATACAACAAACTTTATTATACATGTATACTAGTATACCACTAAATAAACTACTTCTACTAAGCATTACTCTCAATATCTTAGTAATCAGATAACATACTTATTTTTAACTGGTTTCTCCCCCTCCACTGACTATATATGTGTCCTCACATACATGAATGTACCTGCATTATATAGTTCACTACAAAAAATACACTGAAAAATTAATAAAAAAATATTAAAATCAAATATTGTTCAATAGGTTTGATGTTAGCTTCAGGCCCACAAAATAACACACTATAATGTATTCTATTTTAAAATACTTTTTACAACTTTCTTAGCTATCTCTGAATCTATTTTATTTAAAACACCAGAATTCATCATTTCATTTAATGCAAAAAACCATGAATCCTCAGGTAATGTTACAGGTACACAGGCATTCATCTGAAAATCAGAATACTTTTCCGGTAACTTTTTTTTCCTGGTACTTCTTCTAGGTTTAGGTGTAGGTGTGGGACTTTTCTGTCTCACATTATCCTCACCACCATCAATGTTACTCTCCATGATCTCTCGTTCCATGATTTGTTCCTGGATACCAGTTTTAATTTCCGTAGACTCGTTTTGGTCTGTACTATTAATTGTGTTCTCAATTTGTACCTGTATTGGTTCACTTACATTGTTATCAGACTCCATGTTTTCAGTTTCAACTGAAACATTGATTTCCCTTGCACCTGTAATTTCAACCACCTCAGCACCACCGACAGAACTACTTAAATTGTCATTTTCAATGACATTCTCAACTGTACCAACATCTGAGTGATTTACAGTAGTCTCTGCCTCAACATTGCTTGTGTATTGGCTAGTTCCATAATTTACAGTACTCACTGGGTACTGAACATCATCAACTACCATAACAGGTTTCTTCTGGGCGTCCCCATAAGTGTACAACACTATTTCACCTGTTTCATCATCATCAGTGACGTCACTATTTTCCACATTATGTTCCTCTTCTACAGAAACATTTTCTTCAATTTCTTTTACTTCCTCTACTCCATCAAACTCATCCGGTACCGGTTCTTTCTCTCCTGTACTTTCATTTAACCTAATGATATCTTCATTTGCTTTATCTTGATTTGTTACCAAGTGCAAATGATTTCTGTGCAGAGTTTTAACACCTTTTGTCACTACACCTTGAACCTTATAGACTGGTACATTGTCATTGATTTGTTCTATTACCGTATAGAGTTCTTCCTCAAATTTGTCAGATATTTTATGTTTTCCTTTGAAGGCAAGTATTTTGACCAATACTTTGTCTCCCATTTCTAGTTTAGCTGCTTTAGCCTTCCTGTCATACACTGACTTTTGCTTCACTTTTGCTTTTTCAAGGTGTTTCTCAACAATTTCTCTTGTTTTCTGCATTCTACATTGCAAATCCGCAATATATTCAGAAAAACTTTTCTGATTTGAAACAGGATTTGCCTTCTCAAAGACGGCATCGATGAACATTTTTGGTTTACGACCAAACATTAGTTCAAAAGGAGACATTTTTGTGGACTCGTGAGGTGTGCAATTATAATAATACACTAAAGAGTTCACATATTTCTTCCAATTCTGTTTTTCTGAATTTTCCAATGTTCCAAGCATGTCTAGCAGCGTTCTATTAAATCTCTCTGGCCCGGAGTTACCTTGTGGATGATAAACAGTGGTATGTGATTTTTTTATGTTTGCAATATTACACAATTCTTTGATGATTTCGGATTCAAAGTTGGCACCCTGATCACTATGCAATCTGGTAGGTATGCCATAGTGCACAATGAAATTGTTGTAAAAGGCTTCTGCCGTAGTTTTAGCAGTTTGGTTTTTTGTAGGTACACCGATGGCAAACTTAGTAAAATGATCAGTTATGACCAAAATATTTGAATATCCACCCTTACAAGGTTCCAGACTCAAAAAATCAAAGCAAACTAACTCCAAAGGATAAGTGGTGTTTTTTTTTTACATTAATCAATGGAGCTCTGATGTGGGTTGAAGATTTTCTTCGCAAACATCTTTCACAATTTGAAATCCATTTGTCAACATCTGTTAACATCAATGGCCAGTAAAAACGCTCTCGCAGCAAACGTGCTGTTCTGTCTCGTCCGGGATGACCGACATCATTGTGCAAACCACAAAGAACTTGTTTCCTATAAACTGTAGGTAAAACTAATTGTTCAACAGTTTCTTCATTTTCACTTATCTTTCTAAATAATATTCCTCTTTTAATGACAAAATTACTAAATTGTTTTTTTCATTATATGATCTTCTTTGAAAAAACATTGTGGAATTCTTTTATCCATGGTGGCTATTCTCCATTTATCAATCAATGGATCCATTCTCTGTTGTTTTCTTACTTCCCTTAATTCAATTTGAGCCATTGGCTTTCCAGGATTTTCAGTAATTTCAACAATATTGACATTCATTGATGACAGTAATTCAACAAAAGGTGGTGAAATACAACCACATATGGCATTCACTGCCTCAGTGTCCATTGAATACTTACTTGACTCCAGTTCAGGGTATGGATAACGACTCATAGAGTCAGCATCTTTGTTGTTTATACCTCTGCCGTATTGAATGTCAAACGAATAAGAACTTAATGCTGAGACCCAACGTTGGCCAGTAGCATCTAATTTAGCAGATGTTAAAATATATGTTAACGGATTGTTATCAGTTAACACATGAAAGTGATTGTTGGTCAAGTAATCAGAAATTTTTCTGTTACTGCCCATTTTAGAGCTAAAAACTCTAATTTAAAAGCTGAGTAGTTCTTTTCAGATTTAGACAAAGATCTACTTGCGTATGAAATTACGCGTTTGTGTCCCTCTTGTTCTTGGTATAACACTGCACCAAGTCCTTTTGTAGATGCATCAGTATGCAATTCAAAAGGAAGGTTAAAATTGGGATATGCCAATACAGGCGGAGAAGTCAAAATCTGTTTCAAAAGTTCAAAATGTTTCTGGTGCTCTTCACCCCATTGCCATTCTTTCTGAGACTTCAATCTCCATTTCTTGGCATTAGTGGGTGGAAGTAAATCAGCTAAACAACGTGTAATTTTGCTGAAATCTTTTACAAAACGACGATAGTATCCAGCAAAAGCAAGGAAACTTCGAAGTTCATCTGGATTAGTAGGTGTTGGCCACTTACTAACTTTGTCAATTTTATCAGGGTCAGTTTTCACTCCATCACTGCCCACCACATGACCAAGAAAAGATACATTCTTTCTAAAAAATTTACATTTTTCAGGTGCAAGTTTCAAATTCCAAGATTTTAAACGTCCAAATACTTTTTCAATATTCTCCAGATGCTCCTGGTATGTACGACTGAAAATAATTATGTCGTCAATAAAGACCACACAAATTTTCATATTCAAATCACCAAGACACTCAGTCATAGCCCGTTGAAATGTAGCGGGTGAATTCGTCAAACCAAAAGGCAACTTATTAAATTCCCATAAACCAAATGGTCCTAATGTAAAAGCAGTCTTTTCTTTATGCGTTTCTTCAATTTCTATCTGATGATAACCTGACTTCATATCTAAAGTTGAAAAATATCTGGCCCCATTCAAACAATCAAACACTTCTTCAAGTCTAGGTAGTGCAAAGGTATCTTTAATGGTTCTTTCATTAAGTGCTCGATAGTCAACACACATTCTAAGTTTACCGCTGTGTTTTCTGACTAAAACTATAGGTGAAGCATAGGGTGACTTAGAAGGACGTATCACTCCACTTGAGTGTAACTGTTCCAAGTGCTCACGCACTTCATCGACCATGCCTGGCGGTATACGCCTATGTCTGAGTTTAAACGGAACATCATTGACTAAATCAATTCTATGTTTGGTTTGAGAACATTGTCCAATATCAGTGTCAGATGTAGAGAAAATCTCTCTATGCTTCATTAAAAGTGATCTGACTTCAGCAATCTGTTCAGAATTCAATAAATCATTCTCATCAATTACTAAATTTTCAACTATTTCTTGTCTCTTTTTATCGAGTTCAGTTTGTTCTTGATTCATGATATCATTTGCAATTGAGACAGGTTGTAATTCACACAAAATGGCTTTTGGCTGAATACAAACTGTATTTGTTGTCAAATTTGACAAGGTTACAAAAATTTCATCATGTTTTTTATATGTATATGTTGTCAGAGAAGGTGTCACATCAATAAAATCTGGAATTTGTGCTTCCTCACACGGTAAAATCAAAGCACTGGAAGTAGGATAAGCAATTTTTTTGTCCGAATAGCCTTTCAATGTTCTGGTCTCATTAGGTTTTAACAAAATCTTTTCATGATGTGCATTTCTGACTATCGCTAGTCTATCTTTATTCTTTTTCAACAATTTCTCTCGCATGGTAATTGCTCTGAAACTCAAATACCATGGAGTAATCAATTTTGCTTTTTGCAAAAATTGATTTCCGAAAGTGGATTTACATTCTTCGAGTAACAAATTCAAAATATTTGTACCCAATATTATTGGAATTCTTGAAGAAAATTTTGTATCAGGAGATACTAAAACCAAACAATGTTGCGGTTTTGAATTTTCAATTCCATCCACGATCTTAATTTCGAGTTAAATAACGCCACTATACGGCAAACTCTGTCCGTCCGCACACTCAATGTTTAAAATATCTGACAATGGTTCAAGTTGTATGTCTGAGAAATAACTCTTATAAAATGATTCTGATTCAATGCTTACACAGGACCCTGTGTCTAACAGAGCTTGGGTTTCAATACCATTTAAAAATATACTTACCTCATTTATGTCGCCCACAAGTTTGGGATCTGCTTTAGATGACGTGCCCCGGTTCGATCCCCTAACGGAAGCACAAATTAGTTTGGGCAATTGGCCTGAAAATGTCCAGTGTCACCACAATGATGACAAGTCCTATCAAAGGTGAAGCTTGATGCAGGCCTAGATGGTTTATAATTCTGCCCACGTACCTGTCCTCTGAAATTTCAAAATCCGCGTCTTTGACTATGATTGGACACATAACGACCTCTTCTTGACCCTCTACTTGTAAAAGGTTTATATTCGCCATCATACTTACCTGTTTCTCTCTGTTGTTCTAACTTATCTATTCTTTCATTTAATTTCATCAACACAGATTTCACTTCACTGAGTTCTGATGGTTCTAGTGGTTTTGACACTACCGGTTTGCATGGTTTAGGGTCAAGATTCTTTTCCTCCATTAACTCAAGTTCAATTTTTCTCAATTCCATTTTAAATGTATCATAATTATGAATGGTTTCATGTTTAAAAGCAGCTTGATGTTTCAATTCTTTTCTGAGACCTTGATATAACACCCCTTTCAAAATTTCAAAGTCAATTTTCTTCTCACCTTTAAGCATAATAGCTTTATCAAAAATATCCTCAATTCTAGCAGCAAACTCTGAAACTGATTCATTTAACTTCTGCGTGCAATTGTATAAGCTTCGCATTACCATTTCTTTCGACTCTACATTGCCATATACACTTTCTAGTTTTGCCATGACATTAAAAATACTGACACCAAGTCTTCTGACGCATTCTGCTGCATTACCCCTAACAGCTTTTCTGACACCATGTAAAATTTGTTCATTACTGAACAAGCCTTCAGATAATAATGAGTCTACTTCAAATTTGAAGCATTGCCAAGAAGTTTCACCCTTGACTTGATCACCACTAAAACATTGTATTTTAGGATAGTGATATGAAACAGAAGCTGTCTCCTGAACATTACTTGCACTGGCATTTCCAGTTTCATTTTGAACAAAGTCATGTTCTTGTTTTACAGTACTATTTACATTTGTTTTTGGTTTAGTAGCACTAAAATTGTGCATAAACTTTACCAAATCCGATGCAGATTCAATTTTCGCTTCAACATGGAGTTCTTCAAAGGCTTTCAATAATTTCAATTGTGCCTCACTAATTTCATCACCCCCTGCAGATTCGTTTAATTTAAATTCCTCATCCATTGTAAATCCTTACCGTTGAAGTACTTTCAACACAAGGCTAACTAATGTAACTTATTTACTTCAATGTAAATACTACACAAGTATGAACTTAATTCAATGACTAAGCAACAATCACATTATTAATTTAATAAGAATAAACTAAAACTCCACTGAACAATACAAGTCATCACAATATCAATTATTATTCTATCCTCTATTGCTCATTTTACCATCACTTACCTTATAAATCCACACTGCAATGAAATTAGTTTTCAACACAGACATGTATACAAGATTCTACACACTTCAATCAACTACTACTACACATGTACTTTACCAGGTATTTACTACTATTTCCATTTAAGGAAATACTACTACACAATAACTAGGTCATTAAAGGTCAGCTGTAATTATTTTTTTTTTGATTATCAATGTCAAAACCAGTTCTGAACAGGAAATAACCAGTTATTTTGAACCTGCAAATTGTCTTGCAGTGTAAACACAAAGGTCCCACCCGAAATTGAGTCTGTTCAAAACTTATTTAACAATGCCAAACCTTTGTAATGAGTTCCATGTTACTTTATGACCTTTATATGGCAAATGTAACAAATATAGCCAAAATGAAAAGGAAATAGCATGGCATGGACATAAGAATGCAGCAGAGAAATGTTAATTTTCGATGAGAAATGCAATGTTATTCAATCCTTCACCAAAAGTTAGCATGCAAGTGAAAATCTCTCACACTACAATACTCACGATCAGTCGACCTGGACCTTGAAAGTACACTTTGAATAATTTGGCCACTGGATGCACTAAATATCACAATGTTCTAGTTCATATGTACTCTAGAGTTCACATGTAACACGATGAGTTTCTAGAAGAAAATAGAGTGTGCCATGGCATGGATAGCCACATCTGACCGGGAACACACCTCATCCAATGCTTGTCGAAATGTATCGACAGGAAGATTCTTGAAGTGGTGTCTTGTTTGATATATAGTGTACAAACAGCTCCTGTGTGTGACGACTGTTGCACGATGAAGAAAACACACTATGTCACCCGATGGCCATCTGCATGATGGAAATACCACACGATGTCCTCCCTCGTCCCGTCGTTTACTATTCACGTGATAGTAAGTTTGAGTTGGCAGCGTCAATAATTATATAGTTAACTTTAAATGTTCTTATATTAGAATAAAACTCCAACCACGTTGGGCGCCATTTGTTACCTGGCCCTTTTCTTTTTTATAATGTTAAAATGAAAAAAAGGTAGGTGTGGGACTCGTTAAAAGTGACACTGAAGAACAGTTCAGGAGTTATGTATTCTAATTTATTCACTGTCCATATATATTTCTAATATCACGAATATCACGAGTATACTGGATATCACTAAGACATTCGATATCACTGTGACAATAGGTATCACGGAGACAACCTGAAAGAAATATAAACAACACAAATAATAAATTGCCCCATTATATGGAATATAGAATACGTAGCTATTTATGAATAAGCATATTATATGTATATTAAGAACATATCATACACATAACATACATTATTTAATATATACCAAAATAGAGTATTTTGACGTCATCCAGTGGCTTAACATCATATAAATGAAACCTAAACGAATATTTAAAATAATATAAAACACAAGACAATGACCCAACAATAATACATATATACCTTTTATGGAAAGGTTGCTTACAGCCTCGCAATCGCAGTCGCTCTCTCCGGTTGTGACCGTTAGAACTGCAAATTAAGTGCATGTGTATAAATATATGGAATATGTGATATTAAAATAGATCCAAGGACAAATATGTCTGCCAGGCTATTTCCCAAAGTACATTATTGACTTCTGAGAATTTCAATCAAATCCAAAGTTTACTTGCACAACAGTGGCAAATAAAATACACAGAACTCATTTGAACAATGCATCCTAATAATACAATTATACCAACCTCAGAAATCAACCCACACAATTAAATAAACAGTCAGTGAACCAACTGACATCTTTTCATGAAGAAATCCTGCTGCCAACTGAATAGAGCGGCAAACTTAATCCAAGGGTAGATCATCCAAATTAAACTAAAACCAATATATACAAGAAAGAGAAAAGGTTAAAAACAACCTTACAATATCCAAGGCCAGACACTTTGGGGAAGACCATTTCTTGTATCAGTTACACATATACATAAAAAAAAACAATATACTCATCTTTACAATTCTGTGCTTTAGCGATGCCGCTAATGGCGGTGTGTAAAGTGGCTCCTTATTAGACATCCTAGTCGGAAATGGACTGCTGCGGAACGAAGCCTCTATGTGTGTACGAAAACGAGGTGTGCAAGCTCAACACACTGACGAATCCCAATCGTGTTTGTTTCAAAAGTTCACTGTCCTACTGTAATCTACGTATGTAGCTTGAAATGTTGATATTCTTACAAAAATTAGCCGTCAATCGAACGAAAAACTCGTGCGAAGGTAAATACCAAATGCTTACTGAAGCGTGACGAACAAAATAGCAATTACTACAGCTAACTAGTTAGCCAATGAGAATGCATGGAATTTTAGAATATGCAAATGAGTTCTTCACGTTCTCAATTAACATTAATTGATGAAGATGCAGGTAATTCGCAGCACATTTTTATTACGTATGCACTAGTTATAAGCGTGTGTTTTACGCCCGCTTCCTAAATGAAAATGTACAAATTGAGTGTAATACAAATGCAAATTTTTTTGCAGTTGAATAACTTTTTTCTTCCTGGAAGATATGATCATAAGTTAATAATTAAATATTAAGACCACTATATATTAACAGTTACAAAATATAATAAGTACATTATCAAATAATATTGCTGATTGAAATGTCACATTGTTTTGTTCTTTTCATTTAATTTACTTTATTAACTTTACACATCAAACTTGACTATGAGTTTATACTTGTAAATCGTTCATTTCTCAAGACATTGCTGTTGAAGAAATGAGGATCACCGTGTCATTTATAATTTATAATACATGGTTGTATGAATATTATCAATTTACAGCTTTTATTTAATTGCGAGACAAGTGTTGTACCAAACAACTAAAACTACCGTGTAACGATGCTTGGTTAACAGAAGAACATATAGGTATGCTATAAATGACGAAACACGTGACCTATTAGTTGGTGTCGATATTAACCGACAATGCATATTATTGTCGGGTAATATCGACACCAAAGGAATGAATGTTTAAAATTGACTGAACTTCTTTTAAAAAGAATTCATTGAAAAAAAGAAACTTATTCCAACTTAGATTGTCACTAAAACACCGCAAGTAATGCAAATTCCCTATGCGGCGTAACTCTTTCCGAAATTAAAATAATTACATAATCCTATAACGCTCTAAATATTCGTGAACAATATAATATTTAAAAACGTGATGACGTATGTATGTGTAAACAGCAAGCAGTTATATCGACCAACTTAATTTTCTTACGTCATAGGTATGTTAACGTCACATTTTATGACGATATAAGTCAGTTTGAAGAATGAAATTAGAATAAAATGAGACTTTTACTGAAAAGGGTGTCGATGTTAGACGATTGTCGAGATTACCCGACATAACGCTCTAGCAGTTCTTCTTGATGTCACAGGAATTTTCGCATCTGTTAGGTTACTATTTTAGTTTTGTAGCGATGTGATTAATTCAAGCAGGGGCGTAGCTTGAGTTAAAAAATGTATAGGCAAATAGGCGGTATCTACAAAATGAGCTGTAAGCGATAATTTGGGCAAGGAGAGTTTATATTCGTATGTGGCTACAAACAACAAACTTCAGCTAAACCCCGATTCTACAAAATAATTGTAAATAAAGCGTGTTTCATGAAATTTGTTTCATAGTGACGTAATCGACTAGTTAAACAATTAAGTAACAACACAGCCAAGAGAGATCCCCTCAGCCCCATCCCCCCTCTTGTATTTATTGCATTTTTGACATATTCAAATGTTTAATCTCTAGAAAAAAAAAAGTATAGCCACGTGCCTAAAGGAAGCTATAAAAATGTTATGACTTATACCGTCCACATTAAATTTCATGTGTCGCAAATTGAATTTAAAATAAGGAGAAAATGACATTTCTGTAGGGAACTATTTTATTAATCGTAGTTTGCATTTTATTTTGTGGAATTCGGTTATAAGGGGCGGTACTTTGCTGTTCCAATAAGAAAAGTGCTGTGCGTGATATTTCTCTTAGACTGGCAATAAAATGCATGTTCAACAAAAATAACATAAAGGAATGCTATAAAATCATTCCAAATATAAATGCTGGCGCGCATCATGGAATTGCCAGTTTGACCATTGCGTTCGTAATTGCATGAACGAAACATAAATTAATGTCAATCCTTAAGTGAGACTCGAACCTTCGACCTCCCTCTCCGCAGGCAAAAGCCCTAACCACTAGACCACGGAGTCAGTAATATAATATATCCTTACTAACAGAATACTGTTTCTATCCATATTAGCAGATTATATGTCATAATTATGACTTTAATCTAAAAGGCATCACTGATTTATTTTTCGCTTGGTGATACTGCCACATAAAATATTTGTATACTAGGCAGTAGATTTATAATTTGTGTATTGTCTTAGTAACTATTAATAATAAGTTCTGACCACGAGGTCGAATTCACATGTTATGAAATAAACACACTGAAAACGTGTAGAGTGAAAAAGGGCATTTATTAAAATGCCTTAAAAGATAAAACAAATTATATACATGAATATACAGAAAAACTTAACATGTCACATATAATACATACATCATAACGTATAACGTCAAGGTAGGCAGTAAACTTATTTTAAGTATACAGGTGTTGTCACAATATAATTGGGTTGAAATCTGATTAGTGGTATTAGGATTTATATTAAGGTCATCTTTGAAAATAAGAATTCAAATGCATTCTAGTATCTCAGTATAAAGATAATATAAACAAAATCTTGTTCACATTCTTTAACTTTCAGACTATACAAATTGTATTTTATTAGTTCGAGCAATTGTATAATATTGATTCATTTCTTTTTTGTAATCAATATAATGATAAACGGGAATTGTTTAGAGATGTTTTTTAATGTAAAGATGACGAAACAACAGGTGTACAATGTGCTCTGTAGTAAAAGTTACTGTCATCTCACTGTTCCACTGTTGTTGGTATAGTTCAAATAATCATTGGTTTATATGATCGTAAGTAAATGTTTATTCTGATTTCTGTGTAAAATTTACTTGTACAGTCGTCATGTACATTAAGTCTAGTTGTCCAAGTGTGGTTTTGATTGGTGTCGCCCAATACCATCTGCTTTGTATATGTTGCAATTCACTTTTGTCGTTTGCATTATGTAACACTGTCGAATTTATTATTCAACAATTTCAACGACTATGCGAACGGGTACAGTTTAATAACGAGAAAAGTTGATCCAAAATTAAGCCATGTGTACATGTAATACAACATACATGAAATACAACATACATGAAATACATTAAATTAAACAATATAGTGTGCGAAAACCATGAACACGATGTATATTTTAAGCATCTTTTTATAATCTCTGTCACTCAATATTATGTAGATTTTATTACATGGAGATACCTCGGCAAGCAGTGAAAATTGCCACCACTATTTCCGGTAGAGTTATGTCATTTATAGTGTTATATTATCTTAACATTTTCAGATGACGATTTCTGACCAATGTATAATATAAATATAAAGTAAAGTTTATAACAAGTCAATGTATAATACTCACAAATTACGAGAGATTTAAATTTAATATATAACAAAAATATACAGGTAGTACAATATACAAGAATGGTTTTGTTCTAGAATTATTAAAAGGCTTCATACACACATGCTGCTGAAATCATTGCCATACAAGATTTTCAATATTTTTGTCTTTGTGATACATTGTCAAGCTGGGAAAATATCAGCGCCTCTAATGACGCCATTAATTTACGAAAACATTAAGTTGGTCCCCAGTTTCCGACAGTGTTAAAATCTGAACGGTAGGTAACATATGTAAATCGATATGAATAGCTTAAAATAAATATTAACCTGTCTTACAAGACCATTTGCATCTCTAACATTTGCAATGAGTAATGTCTCAGTTGTGTCAGTAGTGTCCTTACTAATTGAAGTTATTATGAAGAGCTAGCAATACAAAATATACCTCATATTTACAAGCTGTTTATCAGCGCCACTATTGACGCCATTGATTTACGAAAACATTAATTTGGTCGCCCAGTTTCCGACAGTGTTAAAAGCTGACCGGTAGGCAACAGATGTGAAACGATATGAATAGCTAACACTAAATATTAACCTGCCTTGCAAGATCATTTGCATCTGTAAAAGTAACAATGAGTAAAGTCTCAGTAGTGTCCTTACAAATTGAAGTCATTATGAAGAGCTAGCAATATAAAATATACCTCATTCTTACAAGCTGTTCCACATGGAAGCGTGCTACGGACACAACCTACATTATTTTGTTTCTAGTCAACTCATTACGATACGGAATACTAATAGATCCTAAGAAACAAATTTGAGGAACTATGTCATGATTATTAAATAAAGCTTTACTAAGAGTTTTGAGTTTTCTACGAATTTTTTATGAGATAAAATGTCCTTCTTAAGATACATAATGTCATTCTTATTAGTAACAATAAGTCATTATGAGCAGAATATATGTCATAATTATTAACTTAATCTTAAATATAACACTGTTTTTTTTGTTTTTTTTTATTCTGCCACATTTATTATTTGTACAAACTTGTACAAACTTGGGTTTAATATACCCGTGTTGTGTCAATATATTTATGTTTCCAAACACTTTCGAAATTGGTCGACAGCTTGTTTACAATTTATAAGATTGGGGAGTTTGTTTTTATAATGAGTTAATTTGAAGTAACTGATTAGATTTGTTTTAGTAATGTACATATTTATATTATGGTCATCTTTGAAAATATTGATACAAGTACGTTTTTCAGGTATTTCAGAATAATGGTCCTATAAGCTTTTTATGTTTTCGAGCAATGTTATTTTTTTATTTCTATCTGTTTTATTAATCAATATGATGATATATATGTTTTCGAAAAGACAGTATGCTATAAGTGTTGTTAAATTATTGCTCTCACTGAACTGGTATTGCTTATAACGAACAATTAATCGTTGTTTTACATGATCGTAATTCAATGTTTTGTTTTATTTCTATTTACTTGTCAAGTCCCCATACATATTAAGCATACTTGTTCGAGTGTGGTTTTGATTTGTGTCGCTCAATATCTTTTGTTTGGTATACAGTTATATGTTCCACGTCATAGAGCAACAATGTATATGTTATTTGTATGATGCAATCGATTGCTGATAATATAATATTAGACAAGTATCAACTTATTTCCTAAAATAATGTATAATATCTACCACTCTTCTCGATTGGTACTCACAGAATTGAGCCGGATAAAAAATATCCATGTGCTACTAAATACATATTTACATAAGAGCTTGTATTATAAGATAATACTCACTACTGTATGCAATAGTTCATCCTTACGTACGTACATCCTAATTAAAGATCAAAATATATGCATATATTTGCTTTTAATGCATGCATGCGTGGATGGTTCTTGTTTCTTGTCTGTATGAGCGAACGATGATTCGTTTTCGAAGTTGCCATTACTGGTCAGAACGTGTCTTTTAATTCGTAGTTTTGCTACAAACCGTCATCCGATTATCAATATTGCGGTGCAAAATAAATTTAGAACTCGCCGATGCATGGTTTCTTTCAGTGTTAGGTTGCTACTTAAAACAAACTAAGACGACACAATGCAATCCTATATAACGATGTGAGTATTTAGAATATAAGTATTTTTATTTTTTTGAGCAATATACTTGAATTGGTTTATATCTATTTTTATAATTAATATGATGATAAAACTGTCTTCGAAAAGACAATCTGCGATAACTTTTGTTTAATTATTGCTCTCAATGTACTGGTATTGCTTATAACGAACAATTAATCGATATTTTACATGATCGTATGTTTTTTTTATGTCTGTGTAAGATGTACTTGTCCATTCGCCATTTATATAAATGGCTTACAATCAAGGATTTGTATGTTGTATAAAGCATGCTTTTGAAGTCACTTCCACTATTCTAAAGATTTGTTTCGCCAAGCAGTAAGAATCGCCATTAATATGACCGTCTCTTTTTGCGTTAGGGTGATCTCGTTTTACAATAACATTTATTGTGTCGCCCAGTTTGAGACAGAGTTACCCGCTAACCGGTAGATAACAGGCGTCAGTCGATATAAATGGCTTACATACAGGGATTTGTATGTTGTATAACGCATGTTGTTGAAATCACTGCCACTATTCTAAAGATTGTTTTCGCCAAGTAATAAGAATCGCCGTTTCTATGACCGTCTCTATTTTTGTAAGGGTGATCTCGTTTACAATAACATTAATTGTTTCGGCTTATTTGCGACAGTGTTACGCGCTAACCGGTAGGTTACATATGTGAGTCGATGTAAATGGCTTACATACACATTTAATATAAATCCTTGTTTCAAGACCTAATATTTCTGAACTTAAAATGCATCCAATTCATTAGTCTTATTTGCATACTGAAATCTTTGATTTCTGCTAGTATTTAACACTGTAGTGCGAAGAATAAAATTGCGAAGTCGCAGAAAAAAGCAAAGAATAAAAAGTAATGAATAATGTTCAATTATTAAGAATTTTGTAACGGATTACATACATGTAATCTTGTGCTAAATGAACAAAAATCGAAGTACAAGTGATTTGAAAACACGTATCTATATTCCGTAGCGGGAATTTTTCCACAGAGAGCTATCATAAAACAATATTATTTCGATTCTAACACGATCTTAGTCTGCCTTTTAAAACTACTGAACGAGAACTATATTTTGTATATACTCCGCTCATCTTTTTACAAAGTACATTCACGCGCGGACTTTAGTGACATCAATTAATCATGGGGCAAAATATGACGCCGTCTTCATTCATAATAAAGTGTGCGAAGATCGTCCGATTCATTTTACAAATCAAACAACCAATATGACGTCATTTCTTGGTACTGTAACATACCAACAAACGCAAATACATTTTAATTTTTAATAACATGTACGCTTTGTGTAATTGTTATTAGATTATTTATCATTAAATATGTGTTTTTGTTACAATACATTATACAGAAACCGTATGTTTGTTACGACTTTGCGAGTGCGCGTTGAAGCACGTGCATTTAACTGTAAAATATCCGAGATTTCTACAGAACTATTAATGACACATTAGGCTCCGCCCATAATTGTTGCAAAATTACCCATACATTGTACTTGGTTTGCTTCTTTGCCTATGGAAATCATGCCGCATGTCGTGTTAGAATCGTGTTTTTTAAATCTCTTCCACGCAGTAGTCTTCATATCGTGTTACATAGTATGTAATGAATTCGTAGTTTGTCTCAAAACCTTTATTCTATTTTCAATATTGTCGTCCAAAATATTTTTAGACATCGCCGATGCATGGTTTCTGTGAGTGTTAGGCTCGTACTCAAAACAAACTAATGCGCCCCAACGCAATTATATGATACGATGTGAATCAAGTGAAAACTTGTTTGTGTCGTCACTGCTTATATTATTAACAGATTATGCCACACATTTATCGCGTTTTGTGCTCGAATATCCAATAAACACTTTCCAGCAGCTATATACTATTGCTTTTTGTGTCACACGATGACTTTAGCCAGAATACGCCACGTGTATTACTGATTTAACCTAACGCGTTGTAGAAACTTCCTATCGAAAACGCCATCTTTTAAACTTGACACGTCTAAATATAGTTGAACATACCCAACGGTCATGCCTGTAGAAAGGTTACGGTCAAATTCTGCGAAGTATTCGATAGTATGGTCGTCTGGCACTGCAGTTTTATTATGGAGGAACCAACATTGTTTTATTTCGAAAACAGGAACACATTTTAAATGATGAAAATAGCCCGTTAGAGCTACTCACAGAATTAAGAGGTAAATTAGCCTAAAAACTTTTATGTTATTAGGTTACCTGGTTATTAGGCTGATCTTAAAGGGCATTTGACAAGAAAATTATCTTGCCTGTGTTCACTTGTTTTTATTGTTCGGTATAATAAAATGTATATCACACCCTACATAGTGTGATTCAATCGCAATTAGTTGCATTAAATGCGTTAAAATTATAAAAACGAATTTTTTCCAGATAAGGAAGGAGTTTAGTTGTGATGGCAGTGGTTACTGTTTTTTGTCACTTACATTCAGTAAATAACCCGTCAGTATATAAATCGGAATTGCCGAGAGGTTTGCATGTTCAACTTGCAAGTTTGTTATCTGAGTTTTGAACCACGGTTATTTGTTACGCTTTTTTCGTTATTATACTTGATCCTTTTAGTTCAGATGTTTATTTGTCATGTTAAGGCGGTTTATGGCATATTTCAAAAACAATTACAAAAATCTGTGAACATGTCCCTTTTAAAGTTGCACATGATTCTTATTTGCATAATATAATATTTTTATTTTACATTTTTCAGATCTATCGTCTAGTCCAGGTAAGTAAAGTTTTAAATAAATAAATGATGCTTATAAATTAAGACTATTGAATTCAATATATCATACACGTGATAAGTACTCTACAACGTACAGGGTACTAAATTATAAATAATAAATAGGAACATGTTTTTCAAGAGAAGCTGTTTCTGTAGTTAAAATTTGCAATGAGTCATGTCTTATGTGTACGAGCTAGCAGTGTCTCTTATAATGGAAGCTATATGAAGCGATATCAATACAGACCACATTTGTTGCGAATTTACACAGGCTGTTTCATATGCTAGCGTTCTAAGGACACAGTTTATATAATTTTATATATAATTCACTCAAAAATATGATAATATAAATGCCATACGAAGTACTCTTAGGAATATTACCATCTATAAAAGGGAAATTGACAGTATCAACATTGAAATTATCAGGTTTGTCATACATACTATTTTGCGCTTTATTGTTACTAATATACGTAAATCTAGAAATGCAGCATCAGTACTCGAAGGACACGATTTATTTATTGTATTTGGGGACAATTCTGTTTGATATTTTCATAACAAATCGGATTATCAATATTTAACACGTTATCAATATATCAACTAGTTTTATTAAATCTTTGAATTAAATTTAAATGCCTTTCTTTAGACAAACTAAGCATAAAATCCCTTTCATACTAGAATCTGCTATAAGGATGTCAAGATAAATTTTGGTATTGAATGTGTCGTTGGAGCGAAATTATGTGACCCGCATTTATAGAAGAGCCGACCGTTGTTTTATAATGATCATAAGTGAAGTTTTGATTTCTCCGTAAGATTTACTTACCCAGTCGTCATGTACATCAAACTAGTTGTTTAAGTGTGAGAGTTTTATTTGTTTCGCCCAATTCCTTTTAATTAGTGCATGGTAATATCTTCCGCGTCGTTAAGCAGCAATGTATAATACTGTTAATTTTATGATACTATCTTTTGTTGTTTATTTTATCTTAAACTAGTAGCCAGCATGTAATACTTACTTCAAATAATTGTATTTATTATTTCTTACTCTTTTCTGAATTATAACCCTTGATTTCAACGGAATAATCAAATAATAAAGAACGGATAAAGCTAATAAATGTACACATGCATGCATTAGGTGATAATGTTGCATTCAGTATTTCGACTATTCAACCGTTTGTTCATGCATTCTAATTATAATCATGTTATATTCATGTATCCTTCTGTACATGCATGCGTGCATGCATGGGTCGATTTGTTCGTCCGTATGTCCGTCCATACTGATGAACTGATAGCCATTGATAGTAAGGAGATAATAATACATGACATATGCACGTTTACTACTACCTTCGAACAGGGAGGTAATTGTACGAACGGACGCATGTATACCTAATTATGTAATACTGTAACGAAAACACACATATGCAATATCCTATTCAAGCGCGTGCTTGCATAATTATCTAAATGATTAGTAATAATTATGGAAAATTATTTTGATATCTTGTCAGTGGTTTTTGACAAGAGAATGTTCAATGTGTCTTTAAGTTTTTTAATAGCAATATTAGGACCCATATATATATCGCATATGATTCTATTTTGCAAAATATAATATTATTTCATTTCTACTAGCTAGCGTTGTCGTTACAACTGCCTATTGCCCGTGCCAAGGCGTTATAACTTGCGTAAATGCACGAATAGTTTCGTAAAATGTGCGTAAGGATACAAATATATACGATATGTATAAATTAAGGAAAGTATATTGTTATTTACATTGCAGAGGGATTTCATTAGGAAAGGGGTATGCATTCATAATCGTATTAACGCAGTGCCGCATCACCGGCGTTGTAATATCGGTGTATTTTTATGCAAATCATATATCGACATATTGTTCTTATATGATCTAAGATGTCTTATACTGTTAAATTTTACTCTTTTTTGTATAAATTTGTATAAATTTATTGTTAACGTTTGATTAAATTTTTTATAGTTAATATATATGAACATTTCGTTCCAGTTTTACTTTTACAATAACCAATTTGACGTGTTTTTTTTCATTTAAATTGCTGGATAGGATTCTACCAAGCAAGGTATTCATGTGTTATTATTAAACGAAGCCATTTCGCTAGCATATAATATGTACAGTTTATGTTTTTTAGGTAAACATTCCTTTTCTTAGAAGCGACCACAGAAAATCTTCACGTAACATCGAACGTAGCTTGAAAATGGATTTGATTTCAATGTTGATATCATTCTGTGTATATTTGCTATATGCATGGAAATTGTCTAATTTATTGTGAATTTATATCACAGTATGATGAATTGTTTAACACGTAAAATAAGAAAAAATGCATTTTGGGATTTATATTAAGATGTGATCCTTTCTAAGACAAGTTATGCCCAGTCAAAGCAAAGGGCTTAGATACTGTATAGAATTATTTATGATGTGGATTTACTGTATGCTGTAGTCATACTAACAAAGCATCTCTTATTTTATACCTAAGCAGTAATAATGTTTGGTTCTTGTTGGCTATACCGGCCGAATATCGGGCAATATCGACACCTTAAGACGTGAAAGAGAATTGTGTTTCTGTGTTGATATTACCCCGTAAGTAATTCCGCAACGTAGTGTGTAGCAGTTATTACTTGAAACTACTAACGAATGGAACAAATCGTTGTCGACTAAGTCAATTTATACAACAGTTTATCTGTTCACTGTCAAGCTGGTAATATCGACACATTTCGGGTAATATCGACACCTTCCATAATCCCAGATAAACAAGCATATTTACACTATTACTTTGCGTTTTTTTGTGTCACTTAAAAGTAATTAAGAGTTTATCTGATGTATGTTTATATTAAACTTATTTCTTAACTTATATGCGCAGCTCTCTATAACTGAGACATACATTTATCGTCTTTGCATTGTTCCCATTATTGTATCGACCCGCAAATTTCAATGAAGACTAAGAAATAAGAATGAAACATTTGTGTATCAGCTAGATATTTTGAAGATGTCAACGAATGATATTTTTGTTAATACCTATCAACTTGTCAAATGCAAAGATGCGCCTGAATTAAAACTTGATTGATAATTTCTCGCTAGCGCGTTTTTGAACGGGAACGTGTACAAAAAGCAAGCCATAAATTTCAGTGTCACATTCTAGAAAGCCATCATTCCCGCTTGTGTACGCATGCGTTTAAAAAAAATCTTATACACGACAGTAAACGCACTATTTTACAGATGAATTCTGCCCCAACATGTCAATACAAATCTATCCGAAGGATTCAAATTAATTTTCTCCCTCACTGCGTTCGTCCGAAAATAAATGAATTATTTAAGAAATAATTGACGAGTAACTGTTGGTTATTGCGGTAATAACCAACTGTTTGGAGTTCCGATGCGTAGGAATTAAAACACGAGGACGGTAGCCCGAGTGGTTTGATAACAAGCATCGGAACGACAAACCGTTGCTTATTACCGCAATAACCAACTGTTACCCGTTAATTATTTCGATTCTAACACGATCTCATATAAAATTCGTATTTTTAAAGGTTATGAATCAGAACTATATTTATCTATACTCCGCCCATTTTCCGAGAAGACAATTCACACATTCGTTTCAGTGACGTCAATAAATCATAACAATTGAAAATGACGTCAGCTTTATTGATAAACATTGAGCGAATGACGTCATACTTATCGATATAATACAGTGAACATATGATGCTAAAAAGCGCAAATTAAAAGCATATTAACAAAACGTACACGTTTTGTGAACTTAAGTATAAAATGTGTAGTACAATTGTGGTTTTATTGCACTACATAATGAATAAAATGATTTGTTTGTCACAATTTGCTATCGCGCGTTAAAGCACGTGTATGTTACGGAAGAATTCCTTCAAATTTACTGAACTATTTTCAAAACATTAGTATCCGCCCATTATTTGTTGCAGAATAACCCACAGTTATTACCTTCTTTATCTACGCACCACTAGCCGCTTGCCGTGGAAGAATTCCTTACTCACAACATGTGCAGCACCTATTCAACCATAAAAGACAAACACACAGTTCTTTATGAGGGGGATCGCCTCTCTGTTATTTGTATGTAACACCGTTTTACTGTACGCTTAAATACAACATTAGTATATAGTTAGTCTGCATATGGTTAACGCATATAAGCTAACTTGCTACGCACAAAAGAGTAACAAAACAACTCATTTTGTCTATACTCCGCCCATCTTGCTTCAAAATACATTCACGCGCGCACTTCAGTGACGTAAATAAATAAAAACAAAACAATATGACGCCGTCTTCATTAATAATAAATGAGAGAATGACGTCAGATTCATTGCTACAAATCAAACAACCGATATGACGTCATTTTTTGGATGCTGTAACATGCCAACAAACACAAATACATTTTAGTTTTCAATAACATGTACGGTTTGTGTTTGTGTGTTTATAAAATGTATCATTAAATATGTGTTTTTGTAACATTACATTATACAGAAACCGTATATTTGTTACTATTTTGCGAATGCGCGTTTAAGCACGTGCATTTTATTTCAAAATCCCCGCCATTTCTAAAGAACTATTTTCGGAACATTAGGCTCCGCCCATAATTATTGAAAAATAACCCATACATTGTACTTGGTTTGCTTCTTTGGGTTAGATACCAGTAATTCCAATTCCCATAGGGTCGCATTATAAAACGGCAAACTTCCCAAGCATTTTTCTAGCATTTCCTTTATTTCAGATTGTGAAAGCCTGTTTTCAATTTAAAGATCAATCTGTCGTCTTTCAAATTTTGCAATAAAACAGATATGCATGTTACTTCTAAGAAAATGCATCTAACTTGAATGCAGGCACCGGTAGAAAACAGGGTTTCGGCAGTCATATTTCGACAAAAGCCCCATACCACAGTAAACACACCCAAAAGATCACCTTTCAAGTTAGCCTCCAATGAAATGCACCAAAATGTTGCAGACACGCATAGAATATTAGAAGTAACCACAAAAGGTATATCTGAGATTGCTAAATGGCTTTTATGCCAGGAGAATAGAGGAACTCTTTAGTAATAGGCACTACTTTTGAATGGACCACGCAGGGATACACAATGATTTACTGGTATCTAACCTTGGCCTGTGGAAAACATGCCGCATGTCGTGTTAGAATCATGTTGTTTTAAATCTCTTCCACGCAATATTCTTCATATGTTATTACATATTATGTAATAAATTCGTAGTTTGCCTCAAAATCTGTATCCGTTTATCAATATTGCCGTCCAAAATTATTTTAGACATCGCCGAAGCATGGTTTCTTTGAATGTTTAGTTGGTACTTAAAACAAACTAATGCGCCCCAACGCAATCCTATGTTACGATGTGAATCAAGTGAAAACTTTTTTGTGTCGTCAATGCTTACATGTATATTATTTACATATTACGCCACAAATTTTATCACGTTTTGTGTTCGAATATCAAATAAACGCATTCCAGCAGCTATATACTATTCCTTTTTTGTGTCACACGATAACTTTCGCCCGAATACGCCAGGTTTATTACTGCATTAACCTAACGCGCTGTAGAAACTTCCTATCGATAACGCCATCTTTTAAACTTGACACGTCTAAATATAGCTGAACATACTCAACGGTCATGCCTGTAGAAGGTTACGGTCAATTCCGCGAAGTATTCGAAAGTATGGACGTCCGATTCTGTAGTTTTGTTATGGAGGAACCAAAATTGTTTTATTTCAAAATCAGGAATACGTTTTAAATGATGAAAATAATCCGTCAGAGCTACTGAAAGAATTAAGAAGTAAATAAGCGTTAAAACTATTATGGTATTATGTTACATGGTTATTAGGTTGATCTTAAAGGGCCTTTGACAAGAACATATACATATATCACACCCCACAGAGTGTGATTCAATCGCAATTAGATGCATTAAATGCGTTAAAATTATTTAAAAAAAACGAAATCCATCCAGATAAGGAAGGAGTTTACTTGTAATGGCAGTGGTTACTGTTTTTTTTCAATTGCATTCAGTAAATAACCCGCCAGTATATCAATCAGAATTGCCGAGAGGTTTGCACGTTCGACTTGCACGTTTTTTTCTGAGTTTTGAAACACGGTTATTTGTTGTGGTTTTTTGTTATTATACTTGTTCATTTTAGTTGAGATGTTTATTTGTCATGTTAAGACGATTTATGGCATATTTCAAAACAATTACAAAAATCTGTGAACATATCCCTTTTAAAGTTGCACATGATTCTTATTTACTTATTTAATATAATATAATTCACTCAATAATATGATAAAATAAATGCCATACGAAGTACTCTTAGGAATATTACCATCTATAAAAGGGAAATTAACAGTATCAAAATTGAAACTATTACGTTTGTCATACAGACTAGTTTGCACTATATTGTTACTGATATATGTAAATCTAGAAATGCAGCATCGGAACTAGAAGAACACGATTTATTTATTTTAAACTCTTTGGGATTAATCTTTTTTTTTATATTTTCATATAAAATCGGATTATTAATATTTAACACGTTATCAATATATCAACTAGTTTTATTAAAGCTTAGAATTTAATTTGAATGCCTTTCTTTAGAGAAACTAAGCATAAAATCCCTTTCATACCAGAATCTGCTATAAGGATGTGAAGATATTTTTTGGTATTGAAAGTGTCTTTGGAGCGACAGTATGTGACGAGCCTTTGTTAATTATTCATCTTACTGTACCGATTCTTTTTATGAAGAAGAACCAACCGTTGTTTTATAATGATCATAAGTGAAGTTTTGATTTCTCCGTAAGATTTACTTACTCAGTCGTCATGTACATCAAACTAAGTGTGAGAGTTTTATTTATTTCGCCCAATTCTTTTTAATTTGTGCATGGTAATATATTCCGCGTCGTTAAGAAGCATTGTATAATAATGTTATTTTTATGATACCATCTTTTGTTGGTGATTTTATCTTAAATTATTAGCGTGCATGTAATAATTACTTCAAATAATTGTATCTTTTATTTCTTACTCTTTTCTGAATTATCAAGTTTTCAACGGAATAATGAAATAATAAAGTACGGATATATATAATAAATGTACATATGCATGCATTCGGTGATAATGTTGTACTCAGTATTTCGACTATTCAACCGTTCGTTCATGCATTCTAATTATAATCATATTATGTTTATGTATCCGTCTGTACATGCATGCGTGCATGCATGGGTCGATGTCTTTGTCCGTATGTCCGTCCATACTGATGAACTGATGGCCATTCATAGTAAGAAGATAATAATACATGACATTTGCACGTTTTGCTTCTATCTTCTTACAGGGAGGTACGAACGGACTCATGTATACCTAATTCTGTAATACTGTAACGAAAACACACATACGCAATATCATAATTATTCGAGCGCGTCCTTGCATAATTATCTAAATGATAAGTAATAATTATGGAAAATTATTTTGAAATCTGGTAAGTGGTTTATGTCAAGAGCATTTTCAAAGTGTCTTTTTTAATAGAAATATAAGGACCCATATATGTATCGCACATTATTATTTTTTGCACAATCTATTATTATTTTATTTCTACTAGCTAGAGTTGTCGTTACAAGTGCCTATTGCCCGTACCAATTTGAAGGCGCTATAAAATGCGTAAATGCACGGATAATGGTTACTGTGTAAATTTGGTAAAATCTGGGTAAGGATACAAATCTATACGATATGCATACGTTAAGAAAAGTATATTGTTGTTTTAACATAACAAAATGTACTAGAACATTAATTTTGTTAAAATTATGAAAAAGCTTAGTATGTGACGTGATGTTGTTGGAATCACTTCCACGCTATATTCTCAATATTCTCACATCTTTTACATTGTGATATATCCTAACATCGGTAAGCAGGCAAACAAATATGCGCATATACTGAAACCACTATATCCAGTAGGAAATGTTGTTTACAATGTTATATTTGTTTATTGCTAAACATTCTTAGATTTCGATTTCATAAGTAAAGGTGTAAATATATGAAATACAATATTCTTGGATGGTTGTGTGCTAAAAAAAGTTTGACAAGCTTCATATGTGTCGTGATAAAAGCATGTAGTTGAAATCACTGCCAAACAACATTCTCATGATAAGTTTGTTACATTCTGATACATTAGCAAGCAGAAATCATCGGCGTAACAACTAAAACCATTATTTCCCCGTGGCGTAAGGATGTTTTATTTGCTATATCAGTGTATCATTTTAATATAACATATATCTAATGCAATACATGTGACAATACACAAAGGTTAATTTTAAAATCATTGCTAAGAAATATTCTTCGGGTTTTATATCACATTATGTCACTAATGCCGCCATATTACGTTTGGCAGGGTGGTGCCATTTGCGATAACAAAAGTGTGTCATTTCAAATCACTGCCACTATTCTAAAGGTTCAAATAAATCAAATAAAGTTTTTTTAAAGTCAATGTTTAATGCTAAAAAATTACTAAGATGCAAATCTAATATCTAACAAACATGTTCACGTAGTACAATATACAATAATGTTTTTGTGTCTAAATTATTAACAAGCTTCATACACCCATGAAATCACTGGCATACAATATTTTCAAGATTTATGTCTTTGTGATACATTGTCAAGCTGGTAAAATATCTGCGCCACTATTGACGCCATTAATTTACGAAACCATTAATTTTGTCGCCCTGTTTCCGACAGTGTTAAAAGCTGACCGCTAAGTAACAAATGTGAATCGATATGAATAGCTAACAATAACAATAACCTGTCTTTTAAGACAATTGGCATCTGTAAAAGTTGCAATGAGTAATGTCTTAGCAGTGTCTTTACTAAGGGCAGTCATTATGAAGAGCTGGGGATACAAAATATACCTCATTTTTACCAGCTGTTTCACATGGAAGCGTACTAGGGACAAAATCTTCATTATTCTAATTGACACATAAAGATACATGAGCCTTATAGAGATTAAGACTAGATCTAGTTATAAGGTACTATGTCATAATTATTAAATTAAGCGCTACTAGAGTATTGAGTTCCTGCGTCTTTATTACGAGATAATATGTCCTTAATAACATATTACTGTCCTGTTTATGAGTTAGTGTTTTTATTAGTAAAGAAAAGAGTTATTTATTATAGTGTCACACCTCGCGATTAAGGGCCAACAAGTTTTGACTTATGAGACACCTTCACTGATAAACATCTTTAATCCCGATAGAAATCCTATCATATATGCCGGGCCTTTGACAGGAAGGCAATCGACACTCTTCGATTTAACTAGCTGCTGGGTAGGCAACCTGCCATATCAGAAAAAGCCCTGTATATTTACATTGCATAGGCATTGTATTAGGGAAGGGGAATGCATTTATTATCGTATGAACGCAATGCCGCATCACCGGCGTTGTAATAATGGTGTCTTTTTATGCAAAACATATTTCGACCTGCTATTCGTATTTACATGATCTAATATGTCTACTGTTAAATACTACTCTTTTTTGTATAAATGTATTGTTAACGTTCGATCACATGTTTATATAATTAATATATATGAACATTTCGTTCCAGTTTTACTTCTACAATAATCAATTTGACATTCTTTTTCACATAAATTTCTGAATAGGATTCTACCAAGCAAGGTATACATGTATTATTATTAAACAATTCCATTTCGCTAGCATATAATATGTACATATTATGGGTTTTTTAAGTAAACATTACTTTTCTTAGAAGCGACTACAGAAAATTTTCATGACGTAACATCGAATGTAGCTTGAAAATGGATTCGATTTCACGTTGATGAAGCTAATAAGCTAACTTGCTGCGCACACAAAAAGTAAGAAAACAAATCCCTAAAAGAACTACAAACACTAATAAACGCATTAACATAGCATAGTAAGTATACGCAATTCTTAAAATAATTAATGTAAAGTGCAATGTGACTCGCCCAGTAAAAACCAGAGATAAACCATTTTGATTTGCATTTGGGAAAAAACTCTGGAAACCTGTGCCCGTTTGTCAAATGTCATATTGAAGAGTGTCGAGCCTTACCCATAATAACAATAACAATCATCACGGATATATCTTATATATCGACGAAACTATCTACTTTGCAATATAACAAATATGTAATACATTATCAAACAAAATGAAATAATAACGTAAATTAATATACAATAAATCTGACGTATAAAACACCGTTCTGAACATAAACAAGAACAACAACTGAAATGAAAAAACAAGTACTGCACCTATACAACCATAAAAGACAAACAAATAGTTCTTTAGGTGGGGGTCCGCTTTTCTCGAATAAACAAAGAAGAAAGTAAAATTTAATAAAGTAATATAAAATAATGCAAATAATATTCTTTAACTTAAATAGAAAACTAACATTTTTTATTTTATCGCACGTGTTAGGACGCATGATATCTGCATTTATCTTTCTTAACTAACATAATATGTAATACCTAAAATAATGCTTCTGCTATTCGCTGATTTGGACATAAGGCGAAAATAAAAATAGTTTTGATTTCACATATCGACTGAATTTAACTTCTAAAATATCACTCTTTTCTATTATATACGGATAATGTCGTGCCACACACAAAAATATCACATTTCGAGGTAACCGTGTATCACATAATTCCCATCAACGTCTCAACACAGATCCCGTGGATCTTTCCTTTATATACAACACATTCAGACATTGATACACCAAAATCTCAGAACTCGAGACAACCGTGTATCACATAATTCACATCAACATCTCAACACAGATCCCGTGGATCTTTACTTTATAAAAAACACATCCTGACATTGAAACAAAAAATTCTCACAATCCGAGACAGCCGTGTATCACATAATTCACATCTCAACACAGATCCCGTGAATTTTTACTATATATATATAACACAAACAGACGCTGATACACAGAAATCTCACATCTCGAGACAACCGTGTATCACATAATTCACATCAACATCTCTACACACATCTCGCGAATCTTTACTTTATATACAACACATCCAGACATTGATAGACAAAATTCTCACATTTCGAGACAACCGTGTATGTCATAATTCACATCAGCATCTCTACACAGATTCCGTGGATCTTTTGTATATATACAACACATCCAGACATTGATACACAAAAGTCTCACATCTTGAGACAATGTTTATCACATAATTTACATCATCATCTTAACACAGATCCCGTGGATCTTTACTTCATATACACCAGATGCATACATTGATACACAAACATCTCACATCTCGAGACAACCGTGAATCACATAATTCACATCAACATCTCACCACAGATCCCGTGGATCTTTACTAAATATACAATACATCCAGACATTGATACACTGGAATATTACATCTCGAGAAAACCAGTTATCACATAATTCACATCAACATCTCAGCACTCATCCCGTTGATCTTTGCTATATATACAACACATTCAGGCATTGATACACAAAATCTCAAATCTCGAAACAACCATGTATCACATAATTCACATCAACATCTCAACACAGATCCAACCGTGTGTCACATAAATCACACCATCAGCTCGATGCAGACAACATCAGCTCCTTATTATATATAAAACAAACTACTTCGTTGGCGGACCGAAATCTCAGTGTCCCCCATATTAAAAAACACGTCATGTAGCCTGTACAATGATTAGCGTGCACTACATATACTCATATGAACCATATTTTTATATATCAAAATAATAACAAGAACCAGCCTATTTTTGAGCCCACATCAATTTAAAATGAAACCTGAGCACCAGGTTTTTTTTTCGTTTTTCTTTTATTATAATTAAATAATATCAGATGCTATCCAACGATTATATTCAAACCGTAATATAATCATCCTCAGCATCAAAGTTCCTAGGAATCGGAGAAAAAACCCAACTTGAATAAAAAAATCAATAAAACATGCTTGTTGAGAAATGATACGAGCTTACAATTACCACAAATAGCGAACACTTGGTCGACGTCTCCTGTTTTCTACAAATCCACTGAAAGCAATGAATCTAGACACTAAAATTAATGCAAGTCATTCGTTTTTTTTAGCTGGAGATTGAATCATCCACTTTCGCACAACCGGAAGCAAAAACTAGCCATTGTGTTATATGCATAGCTTCCCACTGATGAAACGTTAATCGCTAACTGTTTTCCTTCAATCATATAGCCGATTTGTACCAGTGTGGTATTTTTTAAAACACTTAACATATCCTATATAAAATTGTCATTGCGATAAAGACTGAACTCCATTTAAATTAACAAAAGGCCGCAAAACATTTGAGAAAATTGAAAACCGACAGGCAAAACCAAAAAACACGAAGTACCTGATATTCTTATTTTTATAATGTTTAAAAGCACCAAATAATGGTCAAGAAGTGAGTGTTTAAATGCTAACCTCAGATCCAGAGACACACGAAATGATTTACAAATTGACTCGCATGACTGAAGTCTAAAAGTTCTTTTCAGAAATGCTAACCAGAAACCCTCAAAGGCTGAACAATACAATTTATATTTTGACCACAACTATACATACATTAAACAAAAATGCAAGGATCCTAATAAAATGTGTTTTCCAAAAGAAGCATTATTGTATTTACTTATTTACTTGTTTAAAACAAACGAGCGCAGGATGTTTTTTTTCAAAAATATGAATATTTGAAGCACCTTTTAAGATCGTAAACCACCAATACGAATATGCGAATTAATTCTCTTAACTGTAAAACAAACAACCATAAAACTCAGATATTCATACTATATATATACATAAAAAACAATATACTCATCTTTACAATGCTGTGTTTTAGCGATGCCGCTAATGGCGGTGTGTAAAGTGGTTCCTAAATAGCTATCCTAATCGGAAGTGAACTGCTGCGGAACGAAGCCTCTCTGTGTATACGAACACGAGGTGTGGAAGCTCAGCGCGCTGACGAATCCCAACCATGTTTGTTTTAAAAGTTCACTGTCCTACTGTAATCTACGTATGTAGCTTGAAATGTTGATATTCTTACAAAAATTACCCGCCAATCGAACACACAAAACTCGTGCGAAGGTAAAAACCGAATGCTTAGCGAAGCGTGACGAAAAAAATAGCAATTACTACAGCCAACTAGTTAGCCAATGAGAATGCATGGCATTTTCGAATATGCAAATGAGTTCTTCACGTTCTCAATTAACATTAATTGATGAAGATGCAGGTAATTCGCAGCACATTTTAATTACGTATGCACTAGTTATAAGCGTGAGTTTTTACGCCCGCTTCCTAAATGAAAATTTACAAATTGAGTGCAGTACAAATGAAAAATTTGCAGTTGAATAACTTTTGTCTTCCTGGAAGATATGATGATAAGTTAATAATTAAATATTAAGACCACTATATATTAAAAGTTACAAAATATAATAAGTATATTATCAAATAATGTTGCTGATTGAAATGTCACATCGTTTTTTTTCTTCATTTAATTTACTCTATTAACTTTACACATCAAACTTGCCTCTGATTTTAAACTTGTAAATCGTTCATTGCTCAAGACATTGCGGTTAAAGAAATGAGGATCACCGTGTCATGTATAATTCATAATACATGGCTGTATAAATATTTTCAATTTACAGCTTTAATTTAATTGCGAGACAAGTGTTGTACCAAACAATTAAAACTGCCGTGTAACGATGCTTGGTTAACAGAAAAACGTATAGGTATGCTATAAATGACGATACACGTGACATATTAGCTGGTGTCGATATTAACCGCCAATGCATAATGTTGTCGGGTAATGTCGACACCCCAGGAATGAATGTTTAAAATTGACTGAACTTCTTTTAAAAAGAGTTCATTGAAAAAAAGAAACTTATTCCAACTTAGATTGTCACTAAAACACCGCAAGTAATGCAAATTCCCTATGCGGCGTTACTCTTTCCGAAATAACCCTTGATACATAATCCTATAACGCACTAAATATTCGTGAACAATATAATATTGAAAACGTGATGACGTATGTATGTGTAAACAGCAAGCAGTTATATCGACCAACTTAATTTTTGTTACGTCTTAGGTATGTTAACGTCACATTTTATGACGAAATCAGTCAGTTTGAAGAATGAAATTACTATAAAATGAGACTTTTACTGAAAAGGGTGTCGATGTTAGACGATTGTCGAAATTACCCGACATAACGCTCTAGCAGTTCTTCTTGATGTCACAGGTATTTTCGCATCTGTTAAGTTACTATTTCAGTTTTGTAGCGATATGATTAATGCAAGCAGGGGCGTAGCTTGAGTTAAAAAATATATAGGCACAATAGGCGGTATCTACAAAATGAGCTGTAGGCGATAATTTGGGCAAGGAGAGTTTATATTCGTATGTGGCTACAAACAATTAACTTCAGCTAAACCCCGATTCTACAAAATAATTGTAAACTAAGCGACTTTCAAGATTGTTTTTTCATAGTGACGTAATCGACTCGTTAAACAATTAAGTATCAACACAGCCAAGAAAGATCCCCTCAGCCACATCCCCCTTCTTGTGTTTATTGCATTTTTGACATATTCAAATGTTTCATCTCTGGAAAAAATGTATAGGCACGTGCCTAAAGGAAGCTATAAAAATATTATGACATACCGTCCACATTAAATTTCATTTTTTTTGCAAATTGAATTTATAATAAGAAGAAAATGACATTTCTGTAGGGAACTATTTTATAAATCGTAGTTTGCATTCTATTTTGTGGAATTCGGTTACAAGGGGCGGTACTTTGCTGTTCCAATAAGAAAAGTGCTGTGCGTGATATTTCTCTTAGACGGCAATAAAATGCATGTCCAACAAAAATAACATAAAGGAATGCCATAAAATCATTCCAAATATAAATGCTGGCGCGCATCATGGAATTGCCAGCTTGACCATTGCGTTCATAATTGCATGAACGAAACTAAAATTAATGTCAATCCTTAAGTGAGACTCGAACCTTCGACCTCCCTCTCCGCAGGCAAAAGCCCCAACCTTTAGACCACGGAGTCGGTATTATAATATATTCTTACTAACATAATACTGTTACTATCCTTATTAGCAGATTAAGTGTCCTAATTATGACTTTAATCTAAAAGGTATCACTATTTTATTTTTCGTTTGGTGATGCTGCCACATTAAATATTTGTATACTGAGCAGTAAACTTATATTTTATGTATTGCCTTTGTAACTATTAATAATAAGTTCTGAACACGAGGTCGAATTCGCATGTCATGAAATAAACACACTAAAAACGTGTAGAGTGAAAAAGGGCATTTATTAAAATTCCTTAAAAGTTAAAACATAATATATACATGAATATACAGAAAAACATAACCTGTCACATATAATACATACATCATAACGTATAACGTCAAGGCAGGCAGTAAACTTATATTAAGTATACAGGTGTTGTCACAATATAATTGGGTTTAAAAATTATTAGTGGTATTAGGATTTATATTATGGTCATCTTTCAAATTAAGAATTCGAATGAATTTTTCTAGTATTTCAGTATAAAGTTAATAAAGGTAATATAAACAAAATCTTGTTCACATTCTTTAACTTTCAGACTATACAAATTGTATTTTATTAGTTCGAGCAATTGTATTGTATTGATTCATTTCTTTTTTGTAATCAATATAATGATAAACGGGATTTGTTTAGAGATGTTTTTTAATGTAAAGATGTACAATGTGTTCTATAGTAAAAGTGACTGTCATCTCACTGTACCACTGTTGTTTTTAAAGTTCAAATAATCAGTGGTTTATATGATCGTAAGTAAATGTTTATTCTGATTTCTGTGTAAAATTTACGTGTTCAGTCGTCATGTACATTAAGTCTAGTTGTTCAAATGTGGTTTTGATTGGTGTCGCCCAATGCCATTTGCTTTGTATATGTTGCAATGCACTTTTGTCGTTTGCATTATGTAACACTGTCTTATTTATTATTTAACAATTTCAACGACTATGCGATCGGGTAAAGTTTAATAACGAGAAAAGTTGATCCTAAATTAAGCCATGTGTACATGTAATACAACATACATAAAATACAACATACATGAAATACATTAAACAAAACAATAATGTGTGCGAAAATCATGAACACGATTTATATTTTAAGTATCTTTTTATAATCTCTGTCACTCAATATTCTGTAGATTTTATTACATTGAGGTACCTCGGCAAGCAGGGAACATTGCCACCACTATTTCCGGTAGAGTTATGTTATTTTTATTGTTATATTATCTTAACATTTTCAGATGACGATTTCTGACCAATGTATAATAGAAATATAAAGTAAAGTTTATAAAAAGTCAATGTATAATACTCACAAATTACGAGAGATTTAAATTTAATAAATAACAAAATGTACAGGTAGTACAATATACAAGAATGGTTTTGTTCTAGAATTATTAAAAGGCTTCATACACGCATGCTGCTGAAATCACTGCCATACAAGATTTTAAATAATTCTGTCTTTGTGATACATTGTCAAGCTGGGAAAATATCAGCGCCTCTATTGACGCCATTAATTTACGAAAACATTAAGTTGGTCCCCAGTTTCCGACAGCGTTAAACGTTGACAGGTAGGTAACAGATGTAAATCGATATGAATAGCTTACAATAAATATTAACCTGATTTACAAGACCATTCCACCTCTAACAGCTGCAATGAGTAATGTCTCAGTTGTGTCAGTAGTGTCCTTACTAATTGAAGTCATTATGAAGAGCTAGCAATACAAAATATACCTCATTTTTACGAGCTGTTTATCAGCGCCACTATTGACGCCATTAATTTACGAAAACATTAATTTGGTCGACCAGTTTCCGACAGTGTTAAAAGCTGACCGGTAGGCAACAGATGTGAAACGATATGAATAGCTAACAATAAATATTAACCTGTCTTGCAATACCATTTGCATCAATGAAAGTTGCAATGAGTTATGTCTCAGTAGTGTCCTTACTAATTGAAGTCATTATGAAGAGCTAGCAATACAAAATATACCTCATTTTTACAAGCTGTTTATCACCGCCACTATTGACGCCATCAATTTACGAAAACATTAATTTGGTCGCCCAGTTTCCGACAGTGTTAAAAGCCAACCGGTAGGTAACAGATGTAAATCGATATGAATAGCTAACAATAAATATTAACCTGTCTTGCAAGACCATTTGCATCTCTAACAGTTGCAATGAGTAATGTCTCAGTAGTGTCAGCAGTGTCCTTACTAATTGAAGTCTTTATGAAGAGCTAGCAATACAAAATATACCTTATTTTTACAAGCTGTTTATCAGCGCCACTATTGACGCCATCAATTTACGAAAACATTAATTTGGTCGCCCAGTTTCCGACAGTGTTAAAAGCTAACCGGTAGGTAACAGATGTGAATCGATATGAACAGCTAACAATAAATATTAACCTGTCTTGCAAGACCATTTGCATCTGTAAAAGTTGCAATGAGTAATGTCTCCGTAGTGTCCTCACTAATTGAAGTCATTATGAAGAGCTAGCAATACAAAATATACCTCTTTTTTACAAGCTGTTTCACATGGAAGCATGCTAGGGACACAACCTACATTATTTTGTTTCTAATCAACTTATTACGATACGTAATACTAATAGATCCTAAGAAGCAAATTTGGGAAACTATGTCATAATTATTAAATAAAGGGTTACTAAGAGTTTAGAGTTTTCTACCATTTTTTTATGAGATAAAATGTCCTTCTTATGATACATAATGTCCTTCTTATTAGTTACAATAAGTCCTTATAGGCAGAATATATGTCATAATTATTAACTTAATCTAAAATGTATCTCTGTTTTTTTTTTTTTTTTTTATTCTGCCACATTTATTATTTGTACAAACTTGTACAAACTTGGGTTTAATATACCCGTGTTGTGTCAATATATTTATGTTTCCAAACACTTTTGAAATTGGTCGACTGCTTGTTTACAATTGATAAGATTGGGGAGTTTGTTTTTATAATGAGTTCTTTTGAAGTAACTTATTAGATTTGTTTTAGTAATGTACATATTTATATTATGGTCATCTTTGAAAATAATGATACAAGTACATTTTACAGATATCTCAGTATAATGGTCATATAAGCTTTTTATGTTTTCGAGCAATGTTATTTTTTGATTTCTATCTGTTTTATTAATCAATATGATGATATAACTGTTTTCGAAAAGACAGTATGCTATAAGTGTTGTTAAATTATTGCTCTCACTGAACTGGTATTGCTTATAACGAACAATTAATCGTTGTTTTACATGATCGTATGTCTATGTTTTGTTTTATTTCTATTTACTTGTCAAGTCCCCATACACATTAAGCATACTTGTTCGAGTGTGGTTTTGATTTGTGTCGCTCAATATTTTTTGTTTGCTATATAGTTGTATGTTCCACGTCATAGAGCAACAATGCATATGTTATTTGCATGATGCAATCGATTGCTGAAAATATAATATTAGACAAGTATCAACTTATTTCCTAAAATAATGTATAATATCTACCTGTCTTCTCGATTGGTACTCCTAGAAATGAGCGGGATAAAAAATATCCATGTGCTACTAATACATATTTACATAAGAGCTTGTATTAGAAGATAATACTTATTACTGTATGCAATAGTTCGTCCGTAGGTACGTACATTCTTATTACATATCAAAATATATGCATGTATTTGCTTTAAATGCATGCATGCGTGGATGGTTCTTTTTTCTTGTCTGTATGAGCGAACGATGTCTTGTCCGAATTAGGAATTAAATGATTCGTTTTCGAAGTTGACATTACTGGTCAGAACGTGTCTTTTAATTCGTAGTTTTTCTACAAACCTTCATCCGATTATCAATATTGCGGTCCAAAATAATTTTAGAACTCGCCGATGCATGGTTTCTTTGAGTGTTTGGCTGTTACTTAAAACAAACTAATGCGCCCCAACGCAATTATATGATACGATGTGAATCAAGTGAAAACTTGTTTGTGTCGTCACTGCTTATATTATTAACAGATAATGCCACACATTTATCGCGTTTTGTGCTCGAATATCCAATAAACACTTTCCAGCAGCTATATACTATTCCTTTTTGTGTCACACGATGACTTTTGCCCGAATACGCCACGTGTATTACTGATTTAACCTAACGCGTTGTAGAAACTTCCTATCGATAGCGCCATCTTTTAAACTTGACACGTCTAAATATAGCTGAACATACCCAACGGTCATGCCTGTAGAAGGTTACGGTCAAATTCTGCGAAGTATTCGATAGTATGACGTCTGGCACTGCAGTTTTATTATGGAGGAACCAAAATTGTTTTATTTTGAAAACAGGAACACATTTTAAATGATGAAAATAATCCGTCATAGCTACTCACAGAATTAAGAGGTAAATTAGCCTTAAACATTTTATGTTATTAGGTTACCTGGTTATTAGGCTGATCTAAAAGCGCATTTGACAAGAAAATTATCTTGCCTGTGTTCACTTGTTTTTATTGTTCGGTATAATAAAATGTATATCACATCCCACATAGTGTGATTCAATCGCAATTAGTTGCATTAAATGCGTTAAAATTATAAAAACGAAATCCTTCCGAATAAGGAATGAGTTTACTTGTGATGGCAGTGGTTACTGTATTTTATCACTTACATTCAGTAAATAACCCATCAGTATATAAATCGGAATTGCCGAGAGGTTTGCATGTTTTGAGTTTTAAACCACGGTTATTTGTAATGCGTTTTTCGTTATTATACTTGATCCTTTTAGTTCAGATGTTTATTTGTTATGTTAAGACGGTTTATGGCATATTTTAAAAACAATTACAAAATTGCACATAGTTCTTATTTGCATAATATAATATTTTTTATTTTACATTTTTCAGCAATACCATGCGATTCAATGCCAGGTAAGTAAAGTTTTAAATAAATAAATGATGCTTATAAATTAAGCTTAATGAAATTCAATGTATCATACACGTGATAAGTACTCTAGAACGTACAGGGTACTAAATTATAAATAATAAATAGGAACATGTTTTTCAAGAGAAGCTTTTTCTGTAGTTAAAATTTGCAATGAGTCATATCTTATGTGTACTAGCTAGCACTGTCTCTTATAATGAAAGTTATATGAAGCGATATCAATGCAGACCATTTTTGTGGCGTATTAAGACAGGCTGTTTCATATGCTAGCGTTCTAATGACACAGTTAATATAATTGTGTTTATGATTCACTCAATAATATAATAATATAAATATCATACGAAGTACTCTTAGGAATATTACCATTTATAAAAGGGACATTAACAGTATCAAAATTGAAATTATCACATTTGTCATACAGACTTGTTTGCGCTTTATTGTTACTAATACACGTAAATCTAAAAAATGCAGCATCACTACTCGAAGGACATGATTTATTTATTGTAAACTCTTTGGGGAAAATCTTTGTGATATGTTCATAAAAAATCGGATCATCAATATTTAACACGTTATCAATATATCAACTAGCTTTATTAAATCTTTGAATTAAATTTAAATGCCTTTCTTTAGACAAACTAAGCATACAATCCCTTTCATACTAGAATCTGCTATAAGGATGTCAAGATAAATTTGGGTATTGAATGTGTCTTTGGAGCGACATTATGTCACCCGCCTTTGTCAAAGAGCCAACCGTTGTTTTATAATTATCATAAGTGCTGTTCTCCGTAAGATTTACTTACTCAGTCGTCATGTACATCAAACTAGTTATTTAAGTGTGAGAGTTTTATTTGTTTCGCCCAATTCCTTTTAATTTGTGCATGGTAATATCTTCCCCGACGTTAAGTAGCAATGGATGCTAATGTTATTTTTATGATCTTGTGTTGTTGATTGTATGTTAAACTAGTAACCGGCATGTAAAAATTACTTCAAATAATTGTATTTATTATTTCTTACTCTTTTCTGAATTATAACCCTAGATTTAAACGGAATGATCAAATAATAAAGTACGGATAAAGCTAATAAATGTACTCATGCATGCACTAGGTGATAATGTTGCATTCAGTATTTCGACTATTCAACCGTTCGTTCATGCATTCTAATTATAATCATGTTATATTCATGTATCCTTCTGTACATGCATTCGTGCATGCATGGGAGGATTTGTTCGTCCTTATGTCCGTCCATACTGATGAACTGATGGCCATTGATAGTTAGGAGATAATAATACATGATATATGGACGTTTTGCTACTACCTTCGTACAGTTAGGTAATTGTACGAACGGACGCATGTATACCTAATTATGTAATACTGTAACGAAAATACACATAAGCAATCTCCTTTTAAAGCGCATCCTTGCATAATTATCTAAATGATTAGTAATAATTATGGAAAATTATTTTGAAATCTGGTCAGTGGTTTTTGACAAGAGCGTTTTCAAAGTGCCTTTAAATTCTTTAATAGCAATATTAGGACCCTTATATATATCGCGCATGATTCTCTTTTGCAAAATCTAAAATCATTTCATTTGTACTAGCTAGCGTTGTCGTTACAAGTGCCTATTGCCCGTGCCAATTTCAAGGCCTTATAGAGACTAAGAAGTACATCTAGTTATAAGGTTCTATGTCATTATTATTTTATTAAGCGCTACTTGAGTATTGAGTTTCTGTGTCTTTATTTAGAGATATATGTCCTTAATAACATATTACTCTCCTTTTTATGAGTTTTTTTATTAGTAAAGTAAAGAGTTATTTATTATAGTGTCACACCTCGCGATTAATGGCCAGCCAGATTTGACTTATGAGACACCTTCACTGATGAACATCTTTAATCCCGATAGGAATCCTATCCTATATGCCGGGCCTTTGGCACACAGATAAACCATTTTGATTTGCATTTGGGAAAAAAAAATCTGGAAACGTGTGACCATTGGTCAAATGTAACATTGAAGAGTGTCGGGCCTCACCCATAATAACAATAACAATCATCATGGATACATCTTATATATCGACAAAACTAGCTTCTTTGCAATATAACAAATATACAATTTATATACATTATCAAACATAAAGAACTAATAACTTAAATTAATATAAGAGAAATCTGACGTATAAAATAACGTTCTGAACATAAACAAGAACAACAACTGAAATAAAAAAACAAGTACAGCACCTACACAACCATAAAAGACGAACACATAGCTCTTTAGGAGGGGGTCCGCTTTTCTCGAATAAAAAAAGAAGAAAGTAAAATGTAATAAAGTAATATAAAATAATAAAATAATATTCTTTAACTTGAATTGAAACTAACTTTTTTATTGTATCGCAAGTGTCAGGACGCATGATATCTGCATTTATCTTTTTTAACTAACAGAATATGTAAAACCTAAAATAATGCTTCTGCTTTTCTCTGATTTGGACATAAGGCGAAAATAAAAATAGTTATGGTTTCACATATCGACTGAATTAAACTTCTAAAATATAACTCTCTTCTATTATATAAGGATGATGTCGTGCTACACAAAAACGTGCATGTAGAACATTCTTATATAAAAAAACATATCATTCGAAAAACACATGTATTTGATATCTACTGCGGCAATAGACTACTCTAACCAAGACACCGGACATAGCTTACTTCCTGATTCATTCACAAATATAAATATCCAATTTAAATAATACACTAATACACTTGCTACTCACAAAACTAAACTGAAAGCATATGAAAGCATATCGCATTCAGAGCTTGATACACAACATTCTCACATCTCGAGACAATTTTGTATGACATAATTCACAACAATATCTCAACACAGACCCCGTGGATCATAACTATATATACAACATATCCAAACATTGATACACAAAAATATCACATCTCGAAAAAAACATGTATAACATAATTTACATCAACATCAACGATACCATTGATTGCGTCGCCCAAAGGGTGACAGTGTTATATGTAGGCTTTAGTGTTACTGAATAAAGTCCTTATGAATAACAAACACAAATTAAGAACCTGTGTTTCGAGATCAGGATCAGCTGTTCTTGTAATTTAAAGCTGCATGCAATTGATGATTCTTGTTTGAATAATTAAATATTTATGTATTATTTAACTATTTCAGCGCCTATATTGCCTCGAGCGCCTTCAAGTTATTGAATTTGAAAAACGATGAAGAGTGATCCTTAATTAAGAAATGTGCATGATCAATGCAATATACCAAAAAAATACACATCACAATGCATTATGCTAAATGAGGAACAAACATCACATACATTTTTACCAGTCTCTTCTTTTCCATTGAATGCTATAAATATGCAAGCAGGAAAAATGTGCGGCACGCTCGCCGACACTATTTGCAGTAGGTGATGCCATTTAAATGAACTTTTATTGTATCGCCAGCTTGGCGACAGAGTTTTACATTGGCTTTAAGATTAGTGATGGAAAACGATATGAATAGCAAACCATAAGTAGAAAAGCGTGTTTCAATAGAAACTGTTTTTGCACTTAAAACGTTGCAATCATGCACGATTCAGTTGTACATACTAGGGTTGTCGTTACATGTCAGTATGAATATTTTTAACTGTCATAGTTATCACATGGTTGTGTTTCCAAAACTACTATTTCTGTACTTTATAAATTACATGTTTGCCCGTACTATTTTCTAACTAGTTGAACCCGACTATCCATACGATGCTTTCGTGTGCCACAACCAAGAAGACCCGGAGGACGACCGGTTTGTACAAAAACTAATACAGGAGTTAGAAGCTAGAAGAGGACTAACACTTTTCGTTCCAGGTCGAGGTGACCTGCCTGGTGCTTCTGAAATCATCAACACTGCTGACCAGATCGAAAGGGGGTAAAACAACCTCAGATAATTATGGCAATAATTCAAATATTTCAAAAAGCGAGAGAATTACGCCCTAATAAGGCAATGATAACTGTTAATGAAAACTCTTAATTCGTAAATACAATTTAGCTATACCGAACCCTTAAGTTTGACATACACGTGTTTTCATGCCCCCCCCACCCCCACGAATACTCTTAATTCCCCAAACATTTTAATTACTACCCGTTATTCTTTTTTTTCAGGACTAAATATGTTGATTGGAATATGTGTGATACCTCAAGTTACTTCAGCAGAAAGTACAAAATAAAGCGACTATTATCCTTTTGCAAAATAATGTGTGTGCATACAGACACAGCGGCACCATGTAGCACAGGCAACATAGGTGGAAGATTCCGTGTCTGTGGAAAGATTTCTATTTTATCTGTTTTTTCACCTGACAGCTGAATGCTGCCATAAAAGGCAATTTATACCAAGTTTTGTTTGCATCAATTTTGCAATCTTATATTGTAAATAAATAAATGCAAGGCCAAGATCATCAACATGGTATTAAAACCACTGAACTTCCAAAATGGTTGTGGTAACGATGTACAATCAAATTTATATCCTAATGGATTGATGAATGTTTGGATGGATAAAACATGTACACTCTCACGGGTTCGGGCTGCTTAAAAGAGTTCTCTCCTGTTGTCGCAGCTGGAGTTTCACTTTGTTTATATTGAAATAATAGAGGTGTTTTTTTAATGCTTGTTTTCAAACATGTCCTTGAAAAGTTTTGCAAACGATAACTTATATTTTTAGTAATTCAATTTAGGTTTTTAAAAAACGACACATTATTTCGAAGAGTGTCATTTCGCACTTTTCTAGATATTGTTTTCTTTATTTTGGTATTTTTTTTTTTGAATCGGTGTCATTATATTGAGTAAGTGCTGTGGCGGAAAAAATGCTCGGTAATTACCATATACAACATTTTCTGCCACACATTGAAAGTTTAATTGCGTAAATATTTCTTCAAAGTTATATCCTAGAGTGGGACAGTTTTGCCATTGGTCTTAATACTTGTCCATGTTCTTACAAATTGCCATTTCTGGTTGCATATATATTTAAAAAATGCAGATTATTATATAACATTTGATGCAAGTTGCAAAACTGTCGACAAAGTACTTTTCTGTAAAGAGCGTGACGTAACTCATTTGGTACACATCGGGCTCGTGCTCAAACCATGGACGATATTTTTAGAAAAAACTTTTCCAACCGAAGTTTCCTTTCTTGAGCAACGAGCGTTATACTTTTCAGGTGTCGAAGGGTGATAATCGTCATGTCAAGGTCGCTTTTACAGAGTTGTCTTTGGAACTTCCAGGAACGATTTGCACAAGCATTATCGCCAGGTTCAAATGATTCTTCTTAAGCTTCTCATATAAATTTGACATATACGTGTAATGTGTAAATAAATATGTTGGTACATTCGTAGTTCCGCAGATCATTTTGCGCCGAAATGTTTTTATTTCTGCACGAAGGATGTGTCCCCCAATACAGTTTCACTAGTACATCAAATGCTGAAAGATTCTATGTCAAATAATACAATATATTTCATGCGTTGTGTTTTCATTACATATTCCTGCATGCACTTTATTTCAGACGCTAGGAACGAACGGTTGATTCCAATCATCCGAGAAGAAGGAGTCGTCGTACCTAGAGCTCTACAAGTTCATTACACCTTCGACTTCACCAATACCGACACGTTTGAGGCAACCACGGATGGCCTTACATCAGCCATCACAGGGCCGTTGAGAATAGAAACGAATTTGGGATGTCAAAGTCATGAAGCGTTGCAAGATATTAGTTGGCCAAGGGACTATGACCATACAACACCTAAAGCGATAATGACTTCTGGTAATGTTCCAATGCATACTGTTGTCGGGTAATATCGACACCCCAGAAATGAATGTTTGACTGAAATTGACTGTACTTCTTTAAAAAGAGTTCATCGAAAAAAAGACACATATTCCACCTTAGATTGTCACTAAAACACCGCAAGTAATGCAAATTCCTTATGCGGCGTAACTCTTTCCGAAATAACCGTTGTTACATAATCCTATAACGCACTAAATATTCGTGAACAATATAATATTTAAAAAAAACGTGATGACGAATGTATGTGTAAACAGTAAACAGCAAGCATTTATATCGACCAACTTAATTTTGGTACGTCATAGGTATGTTAACGTCACATTTTATGACAAAATCTGTCAGTTTGAAGAATGAAATTAGAATAAAAAGAGACTTTTACTGAAAAGGGTGTCGATGTTAGACGATTGTCGAAATTACCCGACATAACGCTCTAGCATTTCTTCATGATGTCACAGGTATTATTGCATCTGTTTAGTTACTATTTTAGTTTTGTAGCGATATGATTAATGCAAACAGAGGCGTAGCTTGAGTTAAAAAATGTATAGGCACGATAGGCGGTATCTACACAATGAGCTGTAAGCGATAATATGGGCAAGGAGAGTTTATACTCGTATGTGGCTACAAACAACAAACTTCAGCTAAACCCCGGTGGTATTAGGATTTATATTATGGTCATCTTTGAAAATAAGAATTCAAATGCATTTTTCTAGTATCTCAGTATAAAGGTAATATAAACAAACTGTCGTTCACATTCTTTAACTTTCAGACTATACAAATTGTATTTTATTAGTTCGAGCAATTGTATTGTATTGATTCATTTCTTTTTTGTAATCAATATGATGATAAACGGAATTTGTTTAGAGATGTTTTTTTAATGTAAAGATGACGAAACAAAAGGTGTACAATGTACAATATGTTCTGTATTAAAAGTGACTGTCATCTCACTGTACCACTGTTGTTTGTAAAGTTCAGATTATCAGTGGTTTATATTATCGTGAGTAAATGTTTATTCTGATTTCTGTGTAAAATTTACTTGTTCAGTCGTCATGTACATTTAGTCTAGTTGTTCAAGTGCGGTTTTGATTGGTGTCGCCCAATACCATCTGCTTTGTATATGTTCCAATGCACGTGTGTCGTTTGCATTATGTAACACTGTCTTATTTATTGTATAACAATTTCAACGATTATGCGATCGGGTAAAGTTTAATAACGAGAAAAAATGATGCTAAATTAAGCCATGTGTACATGCAATACAACATACATCAATTACAACATACATGAAATACATGTATACGATGTATATTGTATGCATCTTTTTATAATCTCTGTCACTCAATATTCTATAGATTTTATTGCATTGAGGTACCTCAGCAAGCAGGGAAAATTGCCACCACTATTTCCGGTAGAATTATGTCATTTATATTGTTATATTATCTTAACATTTTCAGATGACGATTTCTGACCAATGTTTAATAGAAATATAAAGTAAAGTTTATAAAAAGTCAATGTATAATACTCACAAATTACGAGAGATTTGAATTTAATATATAACAAATATGTACAGGTAGTACAATATACAATAATGGTTTTGTTCTAGAATTATTAAAAGGCTTCATACACACAGGCTGCTGAAATCACTGCCATTCAAGATGTTCAATATTTATGTCTATGTTCAATGTTTTGTTTTATTTTTATTTACTTGTAAAGTCCCCATACACATTGAGCATACTTGTTCGAGTGTGGTATTGATTTGTGTCGCTCAATATCTTTTGTTTGGTATATAGTTATATGTTCCACGTCATAGAGCAACACTGTATATGTTATTTGTATGATGCAATCGATTGCTGATAATCTAATATTAGACAAGTATAAATTTATTTCCTAAAATAATGTATAATATTTACCTGTCTTCTCGATTGGTACTCCCAGAATTGAGCGGGATAAAAAATATCGATATGCTACTAATACATATTTACATAAGAGCTTGTATTAGAAGATAATACTTATTACTGTATGCAATAGTTCGTCCGTACGTACGTACATCTAATTAAAGATCAAAATATATGTATTTGCTTTACATGCATGCATGCGTGGATGGTTCTTTTTCTTGTCTGTATGAGCGAACGATGTTTTGTCCGAATTAGGAATAAAATGATTCGTTTTCGACGTTGCCATTACTAGTCAGAACGTGTCTTTTAATTCGTAGTTTTTCTACAAACCTTCATCCGATTATCAATATTGCGGTGCAAAATAAATTTAGAACTCGCCGATGCATGGTTTCTTTCAGTGTTAGGTTGCTACTTAAAACAAACTAAGACGACACAACGCAATCCTATGTAACGGTGTGAGCATTTAGTATATAAGTACTTTTATCTTTTTTGAGCAATATACTTGAATTGATTTATATCTGTTTTTATATTTAATATGATGATAAAACTGTCTTCGAAAAGACAATCTATGGTTTAATTATTGCTCTCAATGTACTGGTATTGCTTATAACGAACTATTAATCGTTATTTTACATGCTCGTATGTTGTTTTTTTATTGTTATTGAAATCACTGCCACTATTCTGAAGATTCTTTCATTGGGATACATCCTGGGCAAGCATACACATATGTTGTGCTGAAAAGTTTGACAAGCTTCATATGTGACGTGATACAAGCATGTTATTGAAATCACTGCCAAATAACATTCTCATGATAATTGTGTTACATTCTGATACATAAGCAAACATGTATCATTTGCAAAACTACCACAGCTATTATTTCCCTGTAGGATGGTTTTATTTGCTATAAGAAAAGTGTGTCAATTTAATATAACATATATCTAATACAATGCATATGACAATGCATAATGGTAAATTTTAAAACCACTGCCACGAAATATTCTAGGGGTTTTATATTGCATTATGTCACTACTGTCGCCAACATGGACACAACCAACATTTTTTGGTATTTAAACAATTTTGTATCTAGTACGTACTCCGAATAGAAATTACTAAGAAACTATGAGGAACTATGGCAATATTATTAAATAAAGCGTTACTAAGAGTTTTGCGTTTCTACGTTTTGTATTATGAGATTATATGTCCTTATTAAGATACATGATATCTTTTTTATGATGTACTATAGGTTCTTATAAGCAGAATATATGTCATAATAATTAATTCAATCTTAAATGTGTCATTGTTTTATTTTTCTTGTGTTTGTACTGGCACATTTATTATTTGAACAAACTTAAGTTTAATATACCCGTGCTGTGTCAATATATTTAAGTTTCCAAACAGTTTCGATAATGGCAGGCTGCTTGTTTTCAATTAAAAAGATTAAGGAATAAGGAGTTCTTATGAACTACGTTAGATTAAATATTTCCAATATAAGTGTTTATATTATGGTCAGCTTTGAAAATAATGAATCAAGTACATTTGTCTCGGATCTCATATAAACACAATCATATTTACATTCAACTTTCAGATTACAAAGGTTCATTTTTTATTGTTTCGAGCAATTTTATTGAATTGATATGTATCTGTTTTTATAATCAATAGGATGATAAAACTGTCTTCGAAACGTTACTATGCGATTAATGATGTTGAATTATTCCTATCACTGTTCTGGTATTCACATAAAGCCTAGTTGTTCGAGTGTGGTTTTGATTTGCGTCGCTCAATACCTTTCTTGTGTATATAGTATCATGTTCCAGTTCATGCAGCAATGTATATGTTATTTGTATGATGCAATCGATTGGTGATAATATTATTTTAGACAAGTAACAACTTATTTCCTTAAATAATGTATTATATCTAACTCTCGATTGGTACCACCAGAATTTAGCGGGATACAAAAATCAATGTGCTACTAATACATACTTACATGAGTGCTTGTATTAAAAGTCAATACTGTATGCAATAGTTCGTCCGTACGTACTAACATCAAAATTAAAGATCACAATATATGCATGTCTTTGCTTTACAAGCATGCATGCGTACATTGGTCGTTTTACCGTATGTATGGGCAAATGATGTCTTGAGCGAAGAGCGAATTATTCGATATAATTGGTCAGAACGTATCTCTTAATTCTTTTGTTTTTTTTCAAAACCTGTATCCGATTATGTATATTGCCGTCTAAAATAATTTTAGACATCTCCGATGCATGGTTTCTTTGAGTGTTACGTTGGTACATAAAAACAAACTAACACGACACAACGCAATCTTATGTAACGATAGGAGTCAAGTGAAAACTGGTTTCAAAACGCAATTCTATGTAACGATGAGAGTTTAGTGAAAACTGGTTTGTGTCGTCAATGCTCATATTATTTAAAGATTACGCCACACATTTATCGCGTTTTTTGATCATAATATCCTTTAAATACTTTCCATCAGCTATATACTATTCCGTTGTGTGTCACACGATAACTTTCGCCCGAATACGCCATGTTTATTACTGATTAAAATAACGCGCTGTAGAAACTTCCTATCGGTCATACCATCTTTTAAAATTGACACATCTAAGTATAGCTGAAATACACAACGTTCATGCTGTAAAAGGTTACGGTCGAATTCTGCGAAGTATTTGATAGTACGGACGTCGGATTCTGATGTTTTATTGTGGAGGAACCAAACTTGTTTTATTTCCAAAACAGGAACACATTTTAAATGATAAAACTAATCCGACAAAGCGACTGATGGCGATACGAGGTCACGTAATAAATTAGCATTTAAACGTATAGGTTATTAGGTTACTTGGTTATAAGGCTGATCTCACAGGGCATTTGACAGGAAAATATGAGTTATCTTGCCTGTGTTCACTTGTTTTTATTGTTCCGGTATAATAAAATATATATCACACCACATAGACCTTGACATAACGTATTGTCAATCCTAGAAATGTTAATGTGAATCGCCGGTTACGCCTCGGTTGACATTACCATTCTCGGGATGACAATACGTTGTATTACTCTCTACGGGTGTGATATTGTTATACTGCTATGTTCTTTGTTTGATTACGAACTAATGCCGTTTTTACCGTTGTAAGTAAAGTAAGACAAGTATTATGTATAATATTCATGAATTCCGAATGGTGTAAATTTAATTTAACATACATGTAATATAATATATTAGAATATTTACTTTGCTAAACATATGAAAGAACTTCCAATATAACGTAAAACGCATATTGTTGAAACCATATCCAATCAATACTTTTGTTATACTTTTACATTACCAAGCAAGGAGAATCGCCGTTACTACGAGCCCTGAATTTCCGTAAGTTTGATCTCGTTAACAATAACAATAATTGTGTCGCCCAGTTTGCGACAGTGTTACACGCTAACCGGTAGATAACAAATGTGAGCGGATAAAAATGTCTTACATACAAGGATTTGTATGTTGTATAACGCATGTTATTGAAATCACTGCCACTATTCTAATGATTGTTTTCGCCAAGTAGTGAGAATCGCCGTTTCTATGACCGTCTCTATTTTTGTAAGGGTGATCTCGTTTACAATAACATTAATTTTTTCGCCTTATTTGCGACAGTGTTACACGCTATCCGGTAGGTTGCAGATGTGAGTCGATGTAAATGGCTTACATACACATTTAATATAAATCCTTGTTTCAAGACCTAATATTTCTGTACTTAAAATGCATCCAATTCATTAGTCTTATTTGCATACTGTAATATTTAATTTCTGCTAGTATTTAACAATTTAACAAAGACGCAGAGAAAAGTAAAGAATAAAAAGTAATGAATAATGTTCAATTATTAAGAATTTTGTAAAGTATTACATACATGTAATCTTGTGCTGAATGAACAAAAATCGAAGTATAAGTGATTTGAAAACACGTATCTATATTCCGTACCGGGAATTTTTCCACAGAGAGTTATCATAAAACAATATTATTTCGATTCTAACACGATCTTTGTCTGCCTTTTAAAACTACTGAACGAGAACTATATTTTATCTATACTCCGCCCATCTTTTTACAAAGTACATTCACGCGCGCACTTCAGTGACATCAATTAATCATAGCAAAACAATATGACGCCGTCTACATTCATAATAAATGTGCGAAGTTCGTCAGATTCATTTTACAAATCAAACAACCAATATGACGTTATTTTTTGGATGCTGTAAGATGCCAACAAACACAAATACATTTTAATTTTCAATAACATGTACGCTTTGTGTAATTGTTATTAGAAAATGTATCATTAAATATATGTTTTTGTTACAATATATGATACAGAAACCGTATGTTTGTTACGACTTTGCGAGTGCGCGTTCAAGCACGTGCATTTTACTGTAAAATATCCGAGATTTCTACAGAACTATTAACGAAACATTAGGCTCCGCCCATAATTATTGCAAAATAACCCATACATTGTACTTGGTTTGCTTGTTTGCCTATGGAAATCATGCCGCATGTCGTGTTAGAATCATGTTTTTAAAATCTCTTCCACGCAATATTCTTCATATCGTATTACATATTATGTAATAAATTCGTAGTTTGTCTCAAAACCTTTATTCTATTTTCAATATTGCCGTCCAAAATACTTTTAGACATCGCCGATGCATGGTTTCTTTGAGTGTTAGGCTGGTACTTAAAACAAACTAATGCGCCCCAACGCAATTATAGGATACGATGTGAATCAAGTGAAAACTTGTTTGTGTCGTCACTGCTTATACTATTAACAGATTATGCCACACATTTATCACGTTTTGTGCTCGAATATCCAATAAACACTTTCCAGCAGCTATATACTATTCCTTTTTGTGTCACACGATGACTTTTGCCACACGATGACGTCTGGCACTGCAGTTTTATTATGGAGGAACCAAAATTGTTTTATTTTGAAAACAGGAACACATTTTAAATGATTATTATAAGGCTGATCTTAAAGGGCATTTGACAAGAAAATTATCTTGCCTGTGTTCACTTGTTTTTATTGTTCGGTATAATAAAATGTATATCACACCCCACATAGTGTGATTCAATCGCAATTAGTTGCATTAAATGCGTTAAAATTATAAAAACGAAATCCTTCCAGATAAGGAAGGAGTTTACTTGTGATCACAGTGGATACTGTTTTTTTATCACTTACATTCAGTAAATAACCCGTCAGTATATACATCGGAATTGCCGAGAGGTTTGCATGTTTAACTTGCAAGTTTTTTTTCTGAATTTTGAACCACGGTTATTTGTTATGCTTTTTTTGTTATTCTACTTGATCCTTTTAGTTCAGATGTTTATTTGTCATGTTAAGACGGTTTATGGCATATTTCAAAAACAATTACAAAAATCTGTGAACATGTCGTTTTTAAAGTTGTACATATTCTTATTTGCATAATATAATATTTTTTATTTTACATTTTTCAGCTCCACCGTCTAGGCCACGTAAGTAAAGTTTTAAATAAATAAATGGTGCTTATAAATTAAGACTAATGAAATTCAATATATCATACACGTGATAAGTGCTGTAGAACGTACAGGGTATTAAATTATAAATAATAAATAGGAACATGTTTTTCAAGAGAAGCTGTTTCTGTAGTTAAAATTTGCAATGAGTCATGTCTTATGTGTACAAGCTGGCAGTGTCTCTTATAATGGAAGCTATATGAAGCGATATAAATACAGACCACATTTGTTGCGAATTTACACAGGCCGTTTCATATGCTAGCGTTCTAAATACTCTGTTTACATAATTTTGTATATAATTCACTCAATAATATGATAATATAAATGCCATACGAAGTACTCTTAGGAATATTACCATCTATAAAAGGGAAATTAACAGTATCAAAATTGAAATTATCAGGTTTGTCATACATACTAGTTTGCGCTTTATTGTTACTAATATACGTAAATCTAGAAATTCAGCATCAGTACTGGAAGGACACGATTTATTTATTGTAAACTCTTTGGGGTAAATATTTTTTTATATTTTCATAAAAAATCGGATTATTTATATTTAACACGTTATCAATATATCAACTAGTTTAATTAAATCTTTTAATTAAATTTAAATGCCTTTCTTTAGACAAACTAAGCATAAAATCTCTGTCATACTATAATCTGCTATAAGGCTGTCAAGATAAATTTTGTTATTGAATGTGTCTTTGGAGCGACATTATGTGATCCGCCTTTATAGAAGAGCCAACCGTTGTTTTATAATGATCATAAGTGATGTTTTGATATCTCCGTAAGATTTACTTACCCAGTCGTCATGTACATCAAACTAGTTGTTTAAGTGTGAGAGTTTTATTTGTTTCGCCCAATTCCTTTTAATTAGTGCATGGTAATATCTTCCGCGTCGTTAAGCAGCAATGTATAATACTGTTATTTTTATGATACTATCTTTTGTTGTTGATTTTATCTTAAACTAGTAGCCACATGTAATACTTACTTCAAATAATTGTATTTATTATTTCTTACTCTTTTCTGAATTATAACCCTAGATTCAACGGAATAATCAAATAATAAAGTACGGATAAAGCTAATAAATGTACACATGCATGCATTAGGTGATAGTGTTGTATTCAGTATTTCGACTATTCAACCGTTCGTTCATGCATTCTAATTATAATCACGTTATATTCATGTATCCTTCTGTACATGCATGCGTGCATGCATGGGTCAATTTGTTCGTCCGTATGTCCGTCCATACTGATGAACTGATGGCCATTGATAGTAAGGAGATAATAATACATGACATATGCACGTTTTGCTACTACTTTCGTACAGGGAGGTAATTGTACGAACGGACGCATGTATACCTAATTATGTAATGCTGTAACGAAAACACACATACGCAATATCCTATTCAAGCGCGTGCTTGCATAATTATCTAAATGATTAGTAATAATTATGGAATATTATTTGGAAATCTGGTCAGTGGTTTTTGACAAGAGAATTTTCAAAGTGCCGTTAAGTTTTTTAATAGCAATATGAGGGCCCATATATATATCGCACATGATTCTATTTTGCAAAATATAATATTATTTCATTTGTACTAGCTAGAGTTGTCGTTACAAGTGCCTATTGCCAGTGCCAAGGCGTTATAACTTGCGTAAATGCACGAATTCGTAAAATCTGCGTAAGATTCAAATATATACGATATGTATAAATTAACAATTGTGGAAAAAGTCAACAACAACACGTGAAATCAGTCAATTCAATTTATCTTTCAACGTTTCGGCTTACGCCTTCATCAGGATAAAATGACAATTAAACAACGGACGTGACGTCATGCAATAACGTTACGTTATTTGGCGGAAAAACGTAAAGAAATAAGTATACATGTTTAAATTTATAAAGAATTTACAACATACAAGACAGTTTAGTACTTTATGGATATAAAATACAGATATTTCCTATAGCAATATAATATAAAAAATCAAAAATAGGAAAAACGCAATAGTACTAAACATATTATTTAATTTTACATGCACTTTAAGCCGTAAACAGTATTTTGGAATTAAGGCCATCTGGAGCTTGTGTTTTTAACTTATGTATCCAGAATGTTTCCTTTCATAAGCGATTAACATTACTATTTACAACATCAATAGGCATAAATGAAAAATCAGCCATACTATGGTAGCCTTCATTAAAGTGACTAGCTACAAGAGTAGAGAATGCAGGATCAGTAAAATTGGATATATCAAATTTATGACTATTCATTCGTCTTGAAACGGGTTGCATAGTTTGTCCAACATATTGAATATTACACCTTTTACATGATATTAAATATATAACATTTTTAGACTGGCAGTTTGTATTGTGCCGTAATGCAAATGTTTCTCCTGTTACATAACTGGTGAATGTCGACCCAGTACATATGCGTATACAATGTGAACAACGTTTTCTGTTACAGCTATTAGTGGAATAAACGTTATCAGTGTTTATTTTAAAATCCGAACTAACTAAATAATCATGCCAATTTTTTGGACGTCTGTAAGCCACGATTGGTTTAAATGTGTCATGTACATATTGTCTCTATTCTTAATAACTTGGCTGACAGAACGGCGGGAGTGTATATTATATGAAACATTTATCGGAAACGGAAAAAAACAACATTGGGTATGGTGTTTCCGGAGCATATAAGGGACTCCGATGTCTATCGGACGCCAGAGAGACCCCTAAAAGGGGGTCCGAGCTGGGATAAGTATACTGTTCGAGGAAATGCTGCAGGATGTACTTCTCGAATGTATTCATTATTGAACATTATCTTCGCTCTCGTAGATGGTTTGTTTTTTTCTCCTATGGGGATGTCGAACACGACGTTTGGGTTGGACTTTGACATTTTTTCGCAAATATTGCGTACTTTGTTTTTTTTTCGATGTTTTTGGACAATTTTTCAACAATTTCGGACTTGTGTTTTTTTTTCCCAACAAACACACGCGCACACAGGCGTGATTGTGTTTTTTATTGCCCTTCATTCGCGCATAGCTTTTATTTCTAGTTGGTGTTACTAATAAAGGTTAGATTTAAGTTATATTAAGAAAGACTAAAACCCGCGCTCGGGAGTCAAGCCCAAGCCGTGGCACACATTTGCGCCAGAACGGGGGCTTGACTCCCGAGCGCGGGTTTTCGATTTTGTTCATATAACTTAAATCTAACGTTAATATTGACCCTAACTGCAAATAAAAGCTAAAAATAGAGGTTAAAGAGCACCCCGGATGTCGTTACTGACCGTATAAATGTTTGCGCCATGGTAGGGTTAGGGTTAGGGTTAGAGGGTTAGGGTTAGGATTAGAGCTAGGGTTAACCCTAACTCTATTTCCTATTAAAATGTATATATCTGAGTAGGTCTGTGCTGCGAAAGCATGGATTTCTTGTATGCTCCCCGCTCCTAAGGCCCCAGGTAAAACGGCGGGGTGTCAGTCCCGCTGAAGAGATAATCGTTCCTATATATATATGGGACAGTTGGCGAGCGAGATGGTCTCGCGGGGACAGGCCCGAAGGCTTGCAGGCAGGCAGCCGGCTGTCGTCTAGGGAAGCTCGGTGGACAGCGCGGGCCAGGCCTGCCTATCAGGGACCTCGATTACAGGGCCCGATAGCGGGGTAGGCATTCAGCCGGCCGTCGTCTCGGAAGCCTCGTTGGGTAAGCGCGGTCCCGCTCTAGGGGAGTTCGGCGACAGGGGCCGAGAGCGGGCAGGCAGGCAGACGGTCGGCCGGCGTCTCGGCGAGCTCGGTGGATGGCTCGGGCCAGGCCTGCCTATCGGGGAGCTCGACAAAAGGCCTGCTGGCCGCCGTGGTCTGCGGAGAGCGCGGCTGGCAGCGGGGGCTGACAGAACGGCGGGAGTGTCAGTGCCGCTGAAGAGATAATCGTTCCTATATATAAGGGACAGTATGCGAGCGAGGCGGTCTCGCGGGGACAGTCCCGAAGGCTCGCAGGCAGGCAGCCGGCCGTCGTCTAGGGGAGCTCGGTGGATAGCGCGGGCCAGGCCTGCCTAGCGGGAAGCTCGATGACAGGGCCCGAGAGCGGGGTAGGCAGGCAGCCTCGCGTCGTCTCGGGGAGCTCGCTGGGTAAGCGCGGGCCCGGTCTAGGGGAGCTCGGCGACAGGGCCCGAAAGCGGGCAGGCAGGCAGACGGCCGGGCGTCGTCTCGGGGAGCTCGGTGGATAGTGCGGGCCAGGCCTGACTTGCGGGGAGCTCGATGACAGGGCCCGAGAGCGGGGTAGGCAGGCAGCCGCGCGTCGTCTCGGGGAGCTCACTGGGTAAGCGCGGGCCCGGTCTAGGGGAGCTCGGCGACAGGGCCCGAAAGCGGGCAGGCAGGCAGACGGCCGGGCGTCGTCTCGGGGAGCTCGGTGGATAGCGCGGGCCAGGCCTGACTATCGGGGAGCTCGACGAGGGGCCTGCTAGCCGCCGTGGTCTGCGAAGAGCGCGGCTGGCAGCCTTGGCTGATAGAACGGCGGGGTTGTCTATCCCGCTGAAGGGATAATCATTCCTATATATATATGGGACGATGTTAAGTATAGTGAAGAGCCCGTGTGTTATGTAAATTGAAAAATGCACTTATTCAATCAGTAAGCTTGAAATATGTGTTTGTTGGCAAAACAAATCCATGATATATGTTATTAGTATAATAAATTGAAATCTCATGACAATAACTGAAATACATTTTCTAATTTTGCATTTATAATGGTTAGTAAATCATCTTAATTGTTATCTAATAATGCATTTTAAACAAGACATGACTTAACGCTGTGGTAAACGTTCATTGTAAAAGTCGACGTTTGACATGAATTTATTTTTAGAATATTGTAAAAAAATAATATAATATACCACTCAAATATAGTAATTGGTATGTTTATAAACTATGCACATGTAGAAAGTGCATGATCAGATAATGATCAGGCCATAATAAATACTGTATTCCAGAAACATCACCGGTTTATCTTAGAATATTATGTTTAATTTCAGGTCAATTTCTTGTCAATTAACATTTCTAAAACTGCATACAATACAATATGTGCCCATTTCTTTACAGATTTAATAGTATAGCTGATAATTAGTAAACCATTGTAACAATGCCATAAATACGCTTGAAAAAAGTAAAGGAAAATGATGGTTTAAAGTGCAGTATAAAACATGATAGTAAATTTGAATATTTGACATGCTGTCTTCATATTACGTGTCTCCTACCACTCTATCACCCCCCCCCACACACACACAAGTACTCTAGAGCCTTACGGAAAAGATGCAGATATATATAGTCTCAATATCAATCTTGTCCGTTTGGTAGAATTTTACAACATTGACAAAGTATTTTCGATTTAATGTGACAGCCCTCGTAAAAGATCATGAAATATAATTAATATATGTGTCACCGTTGCATTTTAAAATGTAATAATGTAGAAAGAACAGACAAACATCTTAAATAAAAATTCTAACAAGACCATACAACATTACAATAAAAACCAGAATCTTACACAAACATACTATCCAATGAAATTCCTTAATTCATTAGTCACAACCATTCTCATTGGTTAATTCTTCGAATCGGGATACAATGAAGTTGAATGGCTTATGTAGTCATTGACTGTGGTCACTGTATACTAGATTTTCAATGGGTCATCCTAGTCGTTATGTGAATTGCATAAATGTATCGTATATATAAACACGAATAGTTTGTAACATGTATAATTATGAATATGATTACATACAGGTCATTTTAAAACCTATTAAACGAATGGCAAAATCATGGTAAACAATTTGGTTTTGCTTTGTGTCATGTAATATATATGTCACTTTATAAAAAGTATCTTAATTATATTTGTAAAAATCAGCTGTTTGTCATAATTTACTTGTATGAAACAATATTTATTTTTTTACCAAATATTATATGCATACGTACGAGGATATATAATATGTTTGTAATATCGCCTTTAAATAATGTGTTTATATATATCTGCAGTGAAACCTCGTTCAACCTCACAGCTGAGGCTCCCAAACAGGGATTTTATACTGATCTATTTTTTCGTCTCCTTTAATCGTTGTGCAAGGAATTATGGCAATATTAAACATAGTTGTATTGAATACATTGCATTAACTATGACAAGTATCTGATATAAGTTTGGTTATGAATTACATTTGAAATATTATTTCAATAATTTTGTTGTCTATGTTAATGTTGAGGAGGACGACTTAAATAATTGAAAAGTGAAGAGTGTAGTATATTTTACATTTACTACAATTTGGAACATCGTTTGAATTTATTCACATATTACAACTACATCATATAAAAATCAAATGTTTATCAGTTATCAAATTTTCTTTAAGAATGACAGTGTTTTTGGTAGTATTTAGATATTGAATTGATGTAATGTATCCATATGCAGTTTGGGTTTGACATGCAATGTTCATATTGTTTTGCTAAAATTAATTACGTATAGTTGACTGTAACATGTGATACGCCATTAAAAAATAAACTCTGTAACAAACTGTAGAATTATTGTGGTTTTGTCCATTTTTACAGAAACAGTTGTTGTGCATCTGACACGCAGTATTCACGTGAACTGTAAGCCAAAGATAGTCTGTTTCTATTAAATTAAAACAATTTATGGTAATTGCAGTTGTGTAGCTGATTTTCAGTGAATATAAAACGTAATTTTATGCCCCACTTGTTAGAGTTAGTTGTGTTTTTAAGATGAAAGCTTCGAAATTCACGAGTGTATATCACTAAAAAAGTAATGGTTTTGGCAAAGGCTTGTATAAGACATACATTATACAAGTATTATACGTATATGTAAATATATAGTCAGTTGCTCATGCGACCTATGCCAGTATATGTCTTCTTTACCTCTGATTCCTTAACGTTATCGCTATAAACGATGAGCAATGTAATGTCACATTTAAACGCAATTTAAAACAAGGAGAAATAATTCGACATCGATCATGACTAGTCTAGAAGGTAACCTAAACAACAATACCTGCTTATAAATGACAACGACTACATGAGTGTTGTTACTGAGGTATTCCTTACATAATTAATTTTTTTTTGAAATAAAATTGCCTTTCCGTTTGCTTCTACTTGTATCATGTGCATCATTTGTATAGAATATTTAACTTAATTAAGTAACGATTAATTAATATCCCACAAGTGATTTAATGTTACAGTTAACAATAGACGTTCAAAACTCAAATTAAAAACAAACAAAATCAACGTTTACATATATGTGGCGCCCGCGAGTTTGTGTACGAGAAAAACGTGCCGTCCATGCGCAGCGTCGGACTAACGGAGAAGGCGTGCCAGGGACAACCAGCCGAGAAAAACCGTCCATGACAAGCTGAACACGAATCTCGAAGTCCGCCATACTTAAACGATCGATTTTGAGTATCCCTGCCCGATAACGCCGTGGTCTGATTGGTCGCCGTGTAGTGTTTTGTGGGCGGGGCGTCCCAAAATGATGGCGCATATTTCTGCGGAAGTCCGCGCCAATGATGAATTGTGGGTATGAGATCATGGAACAAGACGTCTGCTATGGCATCGTCCCGAACTGTCGGAAAACTCATGACGTAGAACTTTACTGGTTATGTTTAATTAGCGGACCCGCGGTCGAGTGGTTACACAATGGCTTTATCACCCATTTACCCCGCTACAGCCTAAACTACTAACCGATTTTCGCTCAAGACGTTGAATCGAGGTGCAATGTACTCGGTGCTTCACATCAAGACTAAAAGATCCAGAGTGGCCTCTGGAACGGGGCGTTTCTTGTATCTTGCACTATCCCCCATTAACAAATCTTCTGGGGCCGATGACCATGAATGAATTCCGGTGCACCCCATAGAAAATCACAGCACACACAATCATATTCACATTTTCGTTTGAACAAGTCAGACTGATACAAACTGCGGTTGCAGCAAAGTTTCCGATTAATAAAGGTTAGCATTATGTTTGCAATTCTTTATTAGCCAATTAATGAACCAACGTGCATTAACATATGGAACGTAGCATATAAGGTAATTTAAGCCAATAAGTCTGAGCCGCATTTAGTTGTTTTTCTATCATCGTACGAGTTGTGAAGTTAAGTAATAGTTGTAGCATACTTTTACCGAAATATGTTAGTTATTTAACGAGCCCGCAGGACGAGATTAACTAGTTAACCTATTGAGGTCAAAGTGTGCTACAAGTGTTTTATACTATATTTACGTATCACATTGCAATTTTCCTCCATGGCCATCCCATATGCGTTTCCCAAACGTCACCTAATGTCTGACATGCTTGGCATGTATGTCAAGCATGTGTGTCGTTACCAAATTTAGCGCTGTCGAATGTGGAAGCTTACCGTGCAATAAGCAGCGTGCGTATAAATTAAAACTAAATTTCTATATACTGCACGCTACTACCCAGCATATTAGGCCCCTGCCTACCAGTTTCTGTTCTAATATCACAGTTATTGAATACCGCAGAACAAAGCAAACAAAGAAATATGCTACAAGTATAAGCCTGATAAGAGAACAGTACATTCAATGTGAGACTTTAGTATTATATGGCTGGTTACGAAATAATCGTTCAAAACGACAAATCGATCTATAAAATATCTACGAGATCAAAATGGATAATAGTACGTCAAAATTCTTTGTTGTAAAAACATCATGCGTTTGATGACAAAAATAACCTTTTTGATTATCGCCCATTTTCTCATTTTTAACGACATAAATAAAACAAAACAGTCTTTCATTTGTATGTATCATAGCTACTTTATGTTGAAGAGAATGCGGATCTATTTGCATTAAATGACACCCCTGTCGCATTTTTTGCATAATGCACTGGCGGAGATTAAGTAAGTTTAAATGATAGCAGTTAGCTCTCTGTTTGCTGTCAAATTATAAAAATGGCGCCCTTTCGTTTGATCTCAAATCGTCAAAATGGCGTAGGAGAAGTTTTTACAATTATGTTGTAAACGATTCATTCGAGGAATTATTATTTAACATTTAACGTCGCATAACAGCACAATCAAGTCGTTTCTCGTAAAAAAAACTATTCGTTTGGCTTTATGCGCATGCGTATTAGTTACAAATAGTGACAAATCCTTACATTATGGGGCGGATTTGATGGCCTATACAAACAACGTGTCATATCGTCTCAAAGCATGTACTAGAAATTGATAGTCTCCAACAGTATCGCATACAAAATACATAAGATACCGGCTCATAGTACCACCCACACTACCACCACTACCATCATCACTTCACCACAACTACTTTCGCCACTCACTACCTTCACCACAGCCACTGCAACCGCCTGCACCACTCTACTGCCATCACAACTATCACCACCATTACTGATTATTACCATCATCATCATTATTTCCTTCGACAGCACAACCACCCCTGCCCCCACTACTAGTACCATCATCACCACCACCGCTTCCACCACCACCCCCACCATCACCCCCACCACCCCAACCACCACCTCTGTTATGCAAGCACACAATGCTAGTTTACTCATCCAACGCACAGGGCAGCTTATTCGATATTACGAAGGAGACAACGTGTTTCAGAACAAGAACATGCGAATTTTATTTGTGGCTTGTCGTGGGAAAATCGGGCTTATTGCTTGTGCGTTAAGTGTCGTCCCGGATTAGCCTGTGCAGTCCGCACAGGCTAATCCGGGACGACACTTTTCGCCTACAGTGAATTTTTGTATAGAAGAGACTTCATTGAAACAGAAAATACCATAAAAGCGGAAAGTATCGTCCTGGATTGGTCTGTGCGGACTGCACGGGCTAATCCGGGATAACACTTTACGCACATGCATTAAGAACGGTTTTACGACGACACGCCTCCTTTAAACCGTCGATTTGGCAATGTACTTTTGTGCAGTGATCGATGTGATGAAATATTTGTCTTTCATTATATCGACGTTTGTGTAACCCTAACATGACTGTACAATGTAATGTACATTTTTGTTTTTTTTTATAAAAGATGCAATTTACATTAAACAAAACCATTTATAGCAATATTTATGTGGTATTTAAAGGCGCCACAAAGTGGATTTAGGTTCATTTTAACCACATCGTTAATATCGACTCCAATGTGATTGAACAGCAAAAATGTGATGCAGAACAATTAGCGGAATTTAATTAATGCATACGTTTGTTTGATCTTCCATTCATTTCAAAGAATCGGTGTTAAAGGTATGTATGATTCGACCATATATCAGTCTGTTGACGCTTATAAGTCACAGTTACTTAAGTTCAAATCATGTGTGTTTAAAGAAAATACTTATCTTATGATTGTTGGATCATTTTGATCGTGCCTTCCTGTAATCGATTACAGAAATATTGATGCCCAACGCACGTTTCAGAACATAATTTTGGTGTTTATTGTTAAATTACAGAAGCGACAGAGAAGCGTATAATTATACCTATTAATGATTGGCATTTATTTATTCGCTGTCGAATTGCTAGGAATATATGTCAGTAGCGAATCCATTTTTCTCCTTAGAAAAGTTGAACTATTTATATAGGACTATTTAACGTCTTCCTAACAAGCATGTTCAAGTTAAAGTGTGAATGTTTATTAATTAATCTATAGAATTCCGAAATACACGTACACCTATCAAAGTGTTATTTTTGCTTTCTTGTGTATGCTCGAGTTAAAAGTGTGATTTTTTTTATTACTGGAATAAATCCCTAGAAATAATATTCTCAGTATGCTCAAGTAAAGTGTGTAAATACTTAATTAACGAATTTATAAAAATAGCTTTTCTAACATAAACACGTACATCTAACAAAGTAAATGGTCATCTAATAAAATACACGTACATCTAATAAAATACACGTACATCTAACAAAATGCACGCACGTCTAACAAAAACACGTACATCTAATAAAATACACATACATCTAACAAAATGCACGTCCATTTAACAACATACAAGTATGTCTAACAAAATACACGCACGTCTATCAAAATACAAGTAAATATAACAAATACACGTTCGTCTAACAAAATACAAGTACATCCATTCAATCTGTTCCTTATTTCCTCCAGCGATCTGCTCCCTCCCGAAGAACGTCGGTGCGGCACAGCGGTACGGCGGTAGCCGGGCAATGACAACAAATTGGAAACCGAGGTTGAATGCCAAGCAGAATGCGCCAAATATATGGGTAGGTCGCCCATTGCAAGTGTTATGACCTGCAGTTGTATTGAGACGGCCAGCCTTCAAAATCACGGTGTTGTGTAAGGTTAAGGGATCATTATTATAGAACGCGACAATAAAAGTACATACTACATGTTTAATAATCAGCAAATATAGTTTAAAGTATTATGTTTGTGTTTATGCAAAGTTAACATAAAAATAATTTTATAACTTTAGTATAGTCAAAACAACTCGCATTAAAAATTGTATACAAAATATAAAATGATTTAAGAATTATATACTGAATCGTTACTGTATAGGATTAACAATATTTCGAGGATTGAAAACCAGAAAGTGCTAACTGCTATTGATTTCAATGGTTTTAATTGCTATTGATTTCAATGGTTTTAATTGCTATTGATTTCAATGGTTTTAATTGCTATTGATTTCAATGGTCTTAATTGCTATTGATTTCAATGGTTTTAATTGCTATTGATTTCAATGGCAGTTAGTACCTTCTGGTTTTCAACCGTCGATTTGTGTCTTTTTTAATAGATTCATGCTACTGTTTGTTACGTAAACTTTCATGCTGACGTCTCCTTACTGAACTGGATACAAAAATGAATTCGATTTAAATTTAATTATAGTAAATAATGCACGTGTAAACTTGCACCAACTCGTATAAATTAAATCAACAGCCAGTTCATACATTACTTTGGCACACCATACACTCATCCACACTAGTTAATGACAACTGTTGATAAAGCGCGTATATTGTTTCGTAGACTTTTATTTCACTTGTTGGCCTGGATGCCACTAAAACATTTCGAGTTAATCAGAGATAATAAATTACTCTACATAAATAATGTCTATCGCTAAAATCCTTATGCAATTAGTATATCTCTACCATGCATTGACGAATGGTATATCTCTACCATGCATTGACGAATGGTATATCTCTACCATGCATTGACGAATGGCATCTCTACCATGCATTGACAAATGGTATATCTCTACCATGCATCGACGAATGGTATATCTCTACCATGCATTGACGAATGTTGTAAATTTAGTTCTTTATTTTGCCTGTGGTATAGTCTTCAAAGGTGTTCGTTTGTTTTACGTGGCACATGGCGTTATGTTATGCACTTATTATTGGCATCTGCGACCAAAGATAGCGCATATATTTATAAGCATTTGTGCGTAGAAATCATTAACAACGTGGTGGCAAGCGACGTTGAGAGTTTACACAGGTTGAGAGATAACGTGTGTTGCACATTGCTGATGGCAACACATAACAGACAACAGGTGTGCTGGATGCATTGAACATGGTAGCCATTTAACAGACAACAGGTGTGCTGGATGCATTGAACATGGTAGCCATTGATAAGACTCACCGTGACATCCTTTAACAAAGACACTAAATTAGTATGAAGTGCTCAAATTACATATAGCTGTTACTCTTCTGATACCAGTTCTTAGCGGTATTTTATCAAGACATTTTATTCCGAAAAAGTACAAATATAAGTTCTACTCCTCCTCCGTTTCTGTTAATACTTTTGTTTCGTCTTTTTATTATTTTTTATTGTTATTAGCTATATTATTTATTTATGTACTAGCATGTAAACATATGGACATGTTAGGAGTTATTTTTGTTAAATATAAAACATGATAAAACCGCTTCCTTTTAAAGCTGTTCCTTACATTACTACTTTCCAGCATAACTAAGCTTTAATGATTCATACACATATTTTCAACTCATACACACAATTTCACACACAGAGACGCCTTTTTGTCTGGAACTGACATTTAAGATGTTAAAGTAATTTGTGTATAGCTAAATAAAGTGCCTTTTGTATTGTTGAAGCAATTTTTTCTATAACGTTGCATGACATGTTAGACCATTAAGACTTTGCATTGTTTTCTTTAACGTTGCAGTGACATGTTAGACCGTTAAGACTTAGCGATGTTTTCTTTAACGTTGCAGTGACATGTTAGACCGTTAAGACTTTGCATTGCTTTCTTTAACGTTGCAGTGACATATTAGACCGTTAAGACTAAGCATTGTTTTCTTTAACGTTGCAGTGACATGTTAGACCGTTAAGACTTTGCAAAGTTTTCAATAACGTTGCAGTGACATGGTAGACCGTTAAGACAAAGCATTGTTTTCTTTAACGTTGCAGTGACATGTTAGACCGTTAAGACTTAGCATTGTTTTCTTTAACGTTGCAGTGACATGTTAAACCGTTAAGACTAAGCATTGTTTTATTAGCGTTGCAGTGACATGTTTGACCGTTAAGACTTAGCAATGTTTTCTATAACGTTGCAGTGACATGTTTGACCGTTAAGACTTAGCATTGTTTTATTTAACGTTGCAGTGACATGTTAGACCGTTAAGACTAAGCATTGTTTTCTTTAACGTTGCAGTGACATGTTAGACCGTTAAGACTTTGCAAAGTTTTCTATAACGTTGCAGTGACATGTTAGACCGTTAAGACTGTGCATTGTTTTCTTTAACGTTGCAGTGACATGTTAGACCGTTAAGACTTAGCATTGTTTTCTTTAACGTTGCAGTGACATGTTAAACCGTTAAGACTAAGCATTGTTTTATTAGCGTTGCAGTGACATGTTTGACCGTTAAGACTTAGCAATGTTTTCTATAACGTTGCAGTGACATGTTTGACCGTTAAGACTTAGCATTGTTTTATTTAACGTTGCAGTGACATATTAGACCGTTAAGACTAAGCATTGTTTTCTTTAACGTTGCAGTGACATGTTAGACCGTTAAGACTTTGCAAAGTTTTCTATAACGTTGCAGTGACATGTTAGACCGTTAAGACTTTGCATTGTTTTCTTTAACGTTGCCTTGACATGTTAGACCGTTAAGACAAAGCAATGTTTTCTTTAACGTTGCAGTGACATGTTTGACCGTTAAGACTTAGCATTGTTTTCTTTAACGTTGCAGTGACATGTTTGACCGTTAAGACTAAGCAATGTTTTCTTTAACGTTGCAGTGACATGTTAGGCCGTTAAGACTTAGCATTGTTTCTTTAACGTTGCAGTGACATGTTAGACCGTTAAGACTTAGCATTGTTTTCTTTAATGTTGCAATGACATGTTTGACCGTTAAGACTTAGCAATATTTTCTTTAACGTTGCAGTGACATGTTAGACCGTTAAGACAAAGCAATGTTTTCTTTAACGTTGCAGTGACATGTTTGATCGTTAAGACTTAGCAATGTTTTCTTTAACGTTGCAGTGACATGTTTGACCGTTAAGACAAAGCAATGTTTTCTTTAACGTTGCAGTGACATGCTTGACCGTTAAGACAAAGCAATGTTTTCTTTAACGTTGCAGTGACATGTTAGACCGTTAAGACTTAGCAATGTTTTCTTTAACGTTGCAGTGACATGTTAGACTGATAAGACTTAGCAATGTTTTCTTTAAAGTTGCAGTGACATGTTAGACCGTTAATACTAAGCATTGTTTTCTTTAACGTTGCAGTGACATGTTAGACTGATAATACTTAGCAATGTTTTAATATAACGTGGCAGTGACTTCGACCCCCGAGACAAAACGATGCGTATGAAACGTGGCAGTGACATGTCCCACCATCAAAACTAACTTATGTTTTTATATAGAACGTGGCAGTGAAATGTTCGACCGTCAAGACTAGGAACTGCTTAAATAACGTGGCAATGGCATGTTTCGCATCCAAGACTACAAAATGCTTAAATAACGTGGCAATGACATGTTTCGCATCCGAGACTACAAAATGCTTAAATAAAGTGGAATGACATGTTTGGCATCCGAGAGTAAGCCGTATACTTATTCACGATTTAGACTACTGACGGAAGGACAGACTGTCCATTCTGACTAAAGATTTTGTTTCTGTGACGTTGATATTCTGCATAAATTTTTGGCCTCATCAACTTCAAACCAGTAATGTATAAACTGGTAGCAGTATTCTTGTTTATGTGCAATCTTCAACGCGTTTGTTGTCACAACAACAGGCGATAAGAATATAACAACGTGCATAATCTCCTCATTGCTCTCCATAACCGGACTAAGTTATATGACCCTAGCGTGTGTGCCTGTCGAGTATCAGTGGATCCAGATTTTCTCGGACACACAGCCAGATGTGCTGACGGACGGACAAACGGTCAATTACGAGTTCAGATTTCGTTACTACACTGTTGACAATGTTCATCAATGTTAAACCCATCAAAATCAAACCAGAAATAAAGTTTTTGTATGATACATATATTTGTGCAATTATTTAACACTGTTGTTGCCATAGCAACCACATATTTGACAAACTGTTAATTATGACTTCAGACTTTTAAAAAATTAGAATTTTTCATCCCATGAAAATCAAACAAAAAATAAATATGTAACATGATACATGGATCTGTGCAATTTTCAACGTTCTTGTGCATGAGTATCCACAACTTTTGTCCGACGGAAAAAAATAAAACAAAAATAACTCATACCAAGTTTCATGACCAAAGCGTGTGTGCTTGTTGAGTTATCCAGGATCAAAATTTTCTCGAACACACGGACAGAGGCAAATCCGTAGTAGGGGACTAACAAGAAGTAAGAATGTCTAACATTCAAAAGCTTTAATAGAAATCTTTAAACTAATCAGTGAACATATATAACAAACAGTGCGCGTGAGCAAACACAATTAATATGTGTTCATATACATGTAGTTAACAAGAGCTGTCAGAGGACAGCTTGCTCGACTATTCAAATTATTTCAGTTGGTACATATTTTGGATATTGGAAGTGGCATAAATTTGTTAAAATTAAAAACTTTTAAGTGAAGCCTTGTAAAGTTTATAAATTTTTGGAACAAAAACTTAAACCACAAAGTCTACGTAAAAAGTGGGCTAACTCTGTCAAAATACAAAACAGAGTTATGGGTAATGTTGCCCCTGATACTAGAGTTGACGACAACAGTTAGTTCCAATTTCAAGTGAATAACTTATGTATTTTTGAAGTTACAAAACTTTTGAATATAAACTTTAACCAGAAAATCTATGTGAAAAAGGGGCATAATTCTGTCAAAATACAAAATAGAGTTATGGGTAATGATGCCCCTGATACTAGAGTTGATGACAAAATTTAGTTCCAAGTTTCAATAACCTATGTAGTTTTAAAGTTACACAACTTATGAATATAAACTTTAACCAGAAAATCTATGTGAAAAAGGGCCATAACTCTGTCAAAATACAAAACAGAGTTTATGGAGAATGTTGCCCCTGACACTGGAGTTGATGACAAAGATATATTTTAAGTTTCAAGTGAATAACTTATGTAGGTTTGAAGTTACAAGACTTTTAAATAAAAAATTTAACCATATTCAGACCCGGACGCCTACGCTGGGGGTAGTAGGAAAGCTCACCTATTCTTCGAATAGTCGAGCTAAAAATGTTTTGGTTATAATAATCATCACAGTAATAAAAGAAATGTCGGGATACCAGAAAATAACTTCATTGTTTACACGTAAATGCATAAATATTTCACAAAATACGTAAATAAGTCCTCATGAAAATCAACTTTTTGTTTCGTTAGTAGTTCTAAATAATAAACTTTCTAGCAACAATTTTGTATAAAGTGACTTTGGTTTCCACAAAATGACAAACCATTGCATAGTTTACACTTCATTCTGTAAAAAACGTACTCTGACTTTGGTGTCGGACAATATTGCTAGTTTTCATTAATGTTTACTTACTCTATAATGCGTAATAGTTTTCCGAATGGATCCTTACAGAAAGACAAAAGAAGAAACAAACTACTTCAATCTTATTAAATTCTCCAATGAGTACATGTTCCTTATAATATCTTACAATCAAAACTGCTTTAAAGGAGTAAAATATCGAAGAAATAATTAGAACAAAACACTATTTCATTTTTTTTTTTACAAATAACTAATAAACAAATATCACAAACATTCAGCAAAGGGTATCCGGACAAAAGCCTCCCGGACAAAAGCCCCCTCAATGTTTTTTACATCCCCGACTAAAGCCCGCTCAATTTTTTAACACCCTGGACAAAAGCCCGCTCGTTAATAATAGGTGAATTCTTTAATTAATTTGTTGCAACATATATACATGCATATTTTAAACGTTACTACTACACGCATCCAAATACATTAAAACTAAACAAACTCTTCCAAACAAAAAATACAACGGAACTTATAAAACTTAGTAAATTTTTATAAGATATTTTAACAAACACTCGACTCTAATGTGTGATATTATTATATATTAAATGCTAGAAAAATATGTGTACACACGCTATGCTCTTGAAAGTTGTCTTAAAGATTGTAACACTAATTATGTTCTACTTTAGTTTAGCAATCATTACTTATGTACAACTGTATTAGTTCTATATTTTCCACTGTATAATAAAATTACTTAAAGCTGCATAATCCTCCCAAACTAAGATGGATAATAATATACGCTGGTTATAACTGTTTTATATTGCATTTTTCTTTCAAATATAGTTTGTTAGAAAAAAACTGTGTAATACCTGTGTAATTGTTTTAACTAAAACCAAATGTCTCAATATGTGACGTTTTAAAACAGTTGATGAACCAAATACGTTATGTATTACTGTATATGGTTTTGTTTTTCATTGCATTACAATTGTGTAAGTAACACTGATTAATAACCGACTAACTGTGGGCGATAATTGTAATTAAAGATTTATGTTTTTAACGAGCGGGCTTTTGTCCGGTTTATTAAAATAACGAGCGTGCTTATGTCAGGGGTGACAATAACATTGAGCGGGCTTTTTCCCGGGGGGCTTTTGTCCGTATTTCTATGCAAAGATTCCGCAATTGCTGATTTTTATGACAGAAATGCTGGCCTTCATTTAAATAGCACACAATATTGAAATAATACAAATTATTTATGACTTAATAACATGACAATACTTTAAATAAATAATCATTTTGTGCAATAAGACCTGAATTAAGGCACGTCTACAGAATAATTTATTAGCTACAGTTTAGTTAAGTATTAAATCCATATTTAAATAAAGGTTAGTGACCGAAAAAACAAAGTTCATACAAAAATTACACACTCATGATTAGCTTATAGGAAAACACATTCATATATATGCTTTAAACCCAACACTATTAACCTCTGTGATTAACATGGTAAGATATCCTTACATAGTTACTACGTTACCAAAGGGAAATGGTTGAACAATCTGGGACCAAAAAGTATATTTTAAATTGAATGTGCAAACACCTAATTTGAAATGCATATCTGTTTTACAAATTTTAAAACAGTAAATCGATACATCGAAACAAAAATCATTTTCATGCAAGAATGGTCCCAGGTTTAAAAAAAACAAACTGATTGATTTCCCTCATAGAGTCACACAGAATATGGATTGGTTCCCAGCAGGCATTTTTAGTGAGGGTCCCAGATCAGCTGACAGGCTGGGGTCGGGCACCTGTGCTGCTGATGCTGGAAACCGTAGTGTTCCGTGACTGTTGTGTAGACTGGTACCGGGATGCGCCAGACAGAGAAAACTCGTATGGGTCGGCGGTGCTCGTCAGTAATCTCAGCTTATCCTCTGTGGAAACAGTAACAAGAATGTTTTGAAATAGTTCCTTTTTAATGTAATAGGTGAACATATTAAAATATTTAAATAAATAATAAAATACAAACAAAAATCAGGCATATTATAAAGTAACTTTAACAGAGCGAAATTAAACAATAATCAGCTTTCATAGGAATCAAACAATTACAAATAAATCTTGATTTGATAGTTTTGAATACCATACATCCAAAATAGATGAAGCTCAAAGTACATATGAGGTGTATCATGGGAAAACCACTTTCCGCATAGAGTGGATTTATGTTTAGAAGAGACTTCCTTGATACAGAAAATACCATAAAAGTGGAAAGTGTTGTCCCAGATCAGCCGGTGCGGGCTGCACAGGCTAATCTGGGACGACCCTTGACGCACATGCGTTAAGCCTGGTTTTCCCATGACACGCCTCATTAGCAAAGCAAACATGGTAAACATAATGCTGAGAACTGGTTTTCACAAAAATAAAACATTATGAAAAGATTCTTTGTAATCCAGCACAGAGCCAATCGATACTGAAAATGCTCAGACAATTGGTATCATTACAGCAACAACTACAACATATACTGCTTGATGTGCAAGTGTGTTAAATGCAAAAAGCTGGTGATATGAAAACATACATCTATTAAGCGTGTGAATCTCAATCTACTATAAGATGCCACACTCGCTGAATAACAACAAATCCAACACAACCAGCATGTTTAACCTGCATTCAACCTTCAATGATGTAATTAAAACACAACCTGTACATTACATTATCATGTGTCAGTAACCTTGTTGCGTGAAACGAATAGAACTAGAATTGTCACATGAGTGACGGATATACCCCCACAATATGGCCTTGTCACAAAACTATGGCATCCATTCGAAAGATATGGACAGAGAGAATGCTTTAATTTGTGAATGGTCAATATTGTATTTGGAAAAAATTAATTTCAATAGGAGCCACAACTCTGTCAACATTTAGTGGTTTGTAACCAAAGTTGAACTTGATCTATATTTTATGATGTTACACCTATGTACGACAAATAAATTAAATATGTCAAGCCATTGTTGAGTTATCGTCAGGAAACCATGTTTTTAGGGAATTTAAGTCAAATAACTCTGTCAAAATTTAGTGGTTTGTACCCAAAGTCGAACTTGACCCGTATTTTATGACGTTACACATGTATACCAAGAATTATTAGAATACATAAAGTCTTTCTTGAGTTATCATCCGGAAACCATGTTTTTCGGGAATTTTAAGTCGGGCCATAACTCTGTCAAAATTTAGTGGTTTATAACCAATATCACACCTGACCTGTATACTATGATGTTACACATGTGTACCAAAAATTATTTAAATATGTCAAGCCTTTCTTGAGTTACCATCCGGAAACCAACAGACCGACAAGCTCACTCCTATATACCCCCCCCCCCTAAACTTCGTTTGTGGGGATGTAATTAATATTGAATACAGACACATAGACGCAATGAACATTTAAAATGTTAGTGCAAAGTATACATTCTGAGTACAATTGAAGATACAAACACAAATTAATACCTTGTTCTACATAAATGATCTCCTGGGCCCATATTCACAAAACTCCTTAGGGAAAACTTAAGTAAATTCCTTAAATTCATAAAATTCCTCAAGTCTCTGGCTGTTTCGTGTATAGGTCTTCTAACATTAAAATGTTGTAAACTTGTAAATATTGCTTATATGTTTAGAAATACAGCCTTCTTTGTACAGAAATCATTGGATTTCACAAAGAAAATTTGATCTAAAGTTTTCACATAAGTACAACTTAAGTTAAGATTTTTGTTAGCAACTTTGTGAATACCATGCAGAACTCTGTTAATTATTATTCACTTTTGTAAATGAATTTATATACCAGTTTCATTATTACACAACTGATCATGCAAAAACTAAGAGCACATTTGGTAATGAAGGGCAACAACTCGTTCAGAGATAGGATACTTTCCCTGTTCTGTCCGAGTAATGTAACTTCCCCTTAAAGTGACTGGTAGATATTAAATAAAATATACATCTGGCTATTTTGATAGCCTGTGTTCAAATGATATAATTATTAATTACAAAAAAGTCTCAATATGTAAAATTGGATATCAAGATACAAGTAGTTTGTTTGCAAAGAAAAATTAAGGTTTCTTTGCTAACTATTTTACTAAAATACACTTACTTCCAGTGCAATTTTGTTCACACATGTTTACATATGCAGTACGTATGTAGCCCATGTGTTTGTTAACCAACTCACATAAGAATGCTAGCTACAAGATAAGCCAGCAGGCTGTTACTGAGCAACATAGAACTTCAGAATTGTTTATGGAACACTATTCTTTTCAAAAAAATGAAAATCTTTAAGGAATACAATTAACTTTACAGATGCATTAATACTGACTGATGTTTATTAGAGGACACATGTTCTTCTTTTGCTTTGTGCTACTCAGAACCCAAGATGGACTCCCACCAAGACTCAAAATGTTACACACACAATATATTGATTAATAATTTCCAACATATTTTTGTCATGGAATGTAGGTTGGAAAGTAGGAGCCAATATAATTATGCTGACTTTTAAGAATTGAATTTAAATGATTTTTAAGAATTGAATTAAAAGCACTAATTGATTTAAAATTATTTTTTAAGAATTAAATTAAAAATACTATTGAATTCAAATGATTTTTAACAACTGAATTCAAGGTATTAACACTTAATGAACAACATGTTTCAATGGATATTTAAAGAATTAGTTTGAAAACATAACATATATCTATGCTACACATGTTAAAGACATATGAAGAACAAGTAACAGCTGGTCATATCATGTTGAAGTGACATCAATTCTGATAATTAAAATTTAGGTCATATTAGGCCAAATGTTTCCTTTGAAAGAAAAAATTAAACTACCGGTATTTACATCATATCTAGATTTTTACCAGAAATTTAACTTCAAAGTTAATCTTGATTTTTGCAAATACGGTAGATGCTTTCTTTTTACAAACCAAATTTTAACATTTTGCCTACTAATCAAATGTCTACCAAATAACTTGTTAAAAGTGCGAAAATTAATATTTAAACTGAATACATGTACTGGCTAAAAGATATGGATGCAAAATATATAAATAGGTGACGGAGTGATTTTTTGCATTACTGCACAATCTAAAACTTGGTATGACATGGCTAAAGAGTGGAAGATGTTTATACATTTATTGAGTGTTGTGTAATACCATCGCCCAAGTCAACTGACAGTGTATAACAAACCTGTGACAACAGTGTACGACCGTTGGAAGTAACCTTTGCAAAATACAGAATTTTCATCACAAACAGAACTGTGGTAATACAAAGATACGAGTATACCAGTATTTGATGTCAAGCTATAATGTTTTCATATAAACATTATTACGGTGTATTCTCTGTGTATAATTTTATTTGATGGATCTGAGATTTTTTCTTGTGAAAAGACGAGTGATGCAACTTCAAAACTGCAAAGAGCCATCGAAAACATATGCATTATTCATGTACATGCATGTTTATACACTTATGAAAGTATTTTTTTTAACTGGGTATATACAGAATTTTCACTTGACGGAAAACAAATACTTTAAAGCTTTATAGACAAAATTCAGCATACATTTATCACCCATGAAAACACTTTTATACAGCATAACGAAACATACGTTAATCAGTAACAAAAACTTATAAAACGTTTTTTATGGCTGCACATAGCTGTGACGTAAACAAAAACATTGCATGACAAACTTCATTCAGACTGGGTAACAGAAAGCAGCAATTTCAGGACAGTCTGCGATATGCAACATTCTGAATACACGAAGCATGGTCTCAAACCTCCAATCGGTGTCGTCGAATCGGTGGCCGTATGCATCCTATCCCATAGTTTACTGTGCGCTTTCGCTATGTATATCATAATAGGAAATTGTGTATCGTAGCTTCTCTGTGACGTTATGTACAACAGAAGTCTCATTTTGGTAATTAGGCGATACTTTTTTTTTATAACTTTTTTCTCATTTTGGTAATTAGGCGATACTTTTTAATCCGCTGGAGCTTAAGTCTTTGTTACTTCTGACTATGTATTATGTATATTTCACCACTAAATGAAATTCGACCATAAAATAGATAATATAAACTATTGATTTTTGGCATCATAAATATCCTGATATAGTATTAATTTAATATTGGATTGCAACACGGCATTGGAAAAACTTACCATACCATAGAAATAAAAGTTGCAAAATTACAAAAGGTGCTGAACAAAAAATTGGGAAAATGTAAATGCTAAACTGAATTTTTGTGGATTTTTGTGAACCACTGTGTAAAAATTTACCAGCTATATGTATATGGTATACAATAGTTAAGGCTAAAAAAGTTAATGAATTGTTTCTCAGGCACTTTTTCAAAAAATCAGGAGAGAGGGCAATTTTTTGTTGTTGAAGTATTTCTTTTGTTGTCTCCTACTCTATTCTATTTGCACTATGCAATGACTTATTAAAACAAGTAAATAAGTACAGATTAGAAACAATTTGAGGTTTTAATAGCAACATAGGCCCTTTTTATAAAATTCTAAATATAGATTTATTAATTTCTCATCTTACAAATGGTCCTTTATGCAAGCTGACATAAAAATGCAATAAATTTAAATGTTCATAATTAACCTTCAAATTGATATACCGTCAGCATTAAAGTACTTCTATTTAAAGAATTTAAACTTTTCGTAATTCTTATTTTATAACGGGTATGCAAGCTGACGTAAAAATGCAATAAATTTTAATGTTCATAATTAACCTTTAAAGTGATATACCATCAGCATTAAAGTACTTCTATTTATAGAATTTAACTTTTTGTAATTGTTATTTTATAACGGTAAAAATAGGAATTATTTTTGCAATAAATCACCAACAGTTTTTGGAAAGGAAAATCAACACTTGTCAATGCTGCTGGCATTTTCAATTGTTTCCATAGGACTTATATTGACACAGATTTTCTTAACAAAATATGGAATGCTATTACACAAGCAAAAGCATTTATGAAAGAAAAGTTTAAATCCACAAATAAGCGATATAAATAAAGGTTCCCAATCGAATATGACTTTTTTTTTCAACGTTGAGATTTACACTGTATTTCACAATTCATGTATATGCGATTTATATAATTAAATCAGACAGGAAGAAAGTTACTGGAAATACCGAACTCTCTGCCCGGTTACTCTTCTTGCGCTATGTTAAAATGCGGATTCGTTTAATTTTAAGCCGCTGTCCATGGAATCTAATTCAATACACCATAATTTATGAATGTTTATGGTGTTACAGTGATCGAAACTAGCACAAGCCCGAAGGCAAAAACCTGGTTAAATGGTTTTTGGGCTTGCTCATGTTTTTGGCTTTTATATAGCAGGGCTTGTTGAAAATATTTAATGCCAAACATGAAATAAGAGTTCGAGCTTGTTCGCTGAAAAGCCTAATTTTGAAGATTGGTGTAAATTTGTCCGAAATCTGTTTCTAATTTACGAAAGGCATTGTATACTGTTCTGGTCAAAAGCGCATGGTACGAACGGAATATACTAGAATGTACATGCTGGTTTACTCTAGAGTCATCAACAGTTATCGCATACAGAAAATAGACAATAGCAATTTACCAAAATGTTAATAATTCACAGCTTTCAATGCGTAGTTCTTGTATTTTGTTCGGTAACATGCCAATTAGAAACAATTTCTGTGAAGCTTTATTTTTATTAACACAATTCTGGACTGCTGCTTTGAAACCCTGGTGTGATCGTCAAAAAAAAAATATAAAAAAAATTTGGCATAAAATAAAAATCGTGGCAGGCCAGAAAAAAACGTTGCAGCACTGCCTTAGAAACAATTCATTAATTTGTTTTAGCCTAAATAAGCTTCACATTTCTAGAGTTAGTATTGTACATTGCGTGAAAATATGCTTCAGCTTTAAGATTCACATTTCTAGAGTTATTATTGTACATTGCATGAAAATATGCTTCAGCTTTTTCACATGATGTTTAAACGTAATAATTCTAGACTAAGAAGCTCTGAAAAAAAACATTATTAAAAAACATTGTATGATACAGTTACCAATGATGAAGTGTACACACAGTGTTGTGCTTAATCACAGAATAATTATCTAATATAAACACCTCTATATCCAAAAACAGCTAAAATAAAAGATCTTGATGTTTATAAAGATAAACTACATAAAAGAAACCCATTTGTGCTCCTCGAACCAAATATAAATTCTATAAATAATATATAGTGTTTCATAAAGTATTGAAAAAATGCTACAACAATTCTTTGCTTATAAAACGTGCTAAACAATATCTACAAAATATTGTTGCTAAAACGATATTCTTTTTAAAAGTTACCTTTATTAAAAGACAGTAAATAAATCTGCAACAAAGATCTAGCAAATTAGTCAGAAATATGTGTTTAAACTTTGAACATTCCAAATGCTGTGATGTTTTGCAGTTAGCAGACTTAGATTTAGAATTCTACAGTTATTACTGTGTACCATATCATATAGACAGCAATCAGGTGTTAGGAAAATACTTTAAAGGGAATAACACTACTTTCATACAGATCAAAAATGAAATAGATAAGCAATGCATTATTAGTTACACTGTTAGTAACTGAGGGTGTATGGGATATACACCCTCAGTGGTTTCATACCATACGAGTGTGCAGTATTCCACATACACCCTCAGTTACTAACAGTGTAACGAATATATCTCACCGACTACCTTTCACTGTTATCTTTTATTTGCTATCACTTGAAAATAAACGAAAGAAAACCTCACAAAATAACACGAAACACCTTCAATGACGTCACGAAAATAAACAAAATGACGTCATTAGACTGCGTCATTAGACTTCTATGGGGTATTGATATATACCCATTGTGTATTGAAAATACCCCATAGTAATGTGACCGCTCTTAGCCAATCGGATCGCTTCATTTATGTAGGAGGTGAGATATATAATCATACACATACAGTATAAATTTTCTTAGGTTACAATATGATATGTCTTATGATATTCATAAGCTGCAACGACCCGGCCAGTTTAAAAGAAATCCTGCAGATTTTGCGACTGGAAATGGTACAATGTCAGGCAGATCTTGTTGAACTATTATTCTAAGGGGAATACAAAGTACATGTACAGGGTAGCATGCGTATCAGGTATCTAGTGTGTTTCTTGTAGGTGGGCCATCGTATTTAGGGAAAGATCAAGGGACAGAAATCAGGGTGCTGTAGCCATGCTTTTCCATCCCCTATTGCTGCCTTTTTGGATATATATGAACAAGAATATTAAACATATGAAAAAATTATACACGTGTTTGCAGAGATAAACAACATATCATCCCTTGAAACCCAAAAGAAGCGAGAAGCCATCAGCATATGTGCAATGAAGGCTGATAGCCCCTTCTGGCTTTCAACGGAAGATTTAATATAAAGTGTGTGTACCCAGTCAAATGAATAACTATCAGATTAAGTAATCTATTTATTAATTATTATGTCCCCCTCTCCACTTTGAGTACTGACAGCTCCCATTTCTTGACTGACCCTAGATCTTGTCTTTAAATTGTCTATTTAGGTCAAGGAACTTGACACAACTTACCGATTTGTTTTTCTGAGTTCGCACTTGTTGCAAGTCCCTTCCAATTGCTCTGATAACTGCAAAGTATTAACATGTTAGAAAATCACTGTCCTTAAACACAAAATGTTTTCATCATGTGTCAAAAATGTGTCAAAAACCCCCAACAAACATATAAAAAGCTAAAGTTTATCTCATTCAAATCATTTGGAGAAGGATTGAAAAAATAAAACAACAATATATCTGAACTAAAATGAATAAAAAAGTATGAGGCCTGGAGAAGATTGTTCAAGAAGGCTTCAGGCTTGGCTTGCTCAGTTGGCAGAGCGCTGGATTGTCAATCCGGGGATCGTGAGTTCGAACCCCTGCACAGGTATGTGCCCATAGTACTGGTAAACCGCTTAGATCGGCTAAGCTTGCCCAGGAAATGTGTAAGTAGGCTAACTTACCGCCAGGATATGACTGAAACACTGTTAAAACGGCGAAAAATCTGAACAAACAAACAAATCAACAAGGCTTACTCAACTAAGTTAAAATTGAGGTTTAGCTTTGGGGTTAAATGACAATATTTAACAATAAGGCTTACTCAGCTCAGTTAAGACTCAAGGTTGATGCTTGCACAAAATAATTCAACAAGCTTTAATCATCAAAGTTGATGCTTATGTGCACAAGATTTTGCAACAAGACTTACTTATCAAGTTGTGGACCAGTCTAGGGAACAAATGACTAGATTTTCAATCAAAGCTTATAAAGTTGATGGTGCACAAGATATTTTAACAAGGCTTACTCATCAAAGATGATGCTTTGACAATAAATTACATTATAGCTTACTCATCAAAGATGATGCTTGGACAATAAATTACATTATAGCTTACTCATCAAAGTTAAGGCTCGTGATCCAGTCCAGCAACTCGTCCACTTCCCAGTCCTCGAGTGCATCTGGACCGTAGTTCTCTACCGTAGCCACCATACCTGGCAGGGGGAGAGAAATCAGTGAAATTGCTAGGCTTTATGTGCAAAAGATTTCACATAACTAGCAATATTATTTAATTCATATTTACGGTGTTACTGTAGTAACATGTAATGAATGGGAGAAACTGGTGAATATAACCTCTGTCATCTAAAACAACATCTTGTTCACATTAAAAAACCATTTAAATTTCTATAACGAGGCTAATCAAAAAGTACAAACTTTTTACTTAGCCTACACTAGATAAGTAACTGCCTGAAAGGTTACATTCTTGGTGCTTTTGTAGCATACCTGCTGCGGCTCCCTCTATAAGCTGTATTGTCTCCTTGTCGTCAGACTTGGCCTTCAGCATGCCATCCTTGTACCTGTAATATGCACAGAAACATGTCTTGTATGGCAACCGGTTTCAGGGATCTGACTGAATTAAAATAATGTTTAAATGTCTTATGAAGGAAATAATAACCTTTTTTTTTAAAATTCATTTAACACATGATAAAAAAATCATGTTACATCCACTATTAAAACACAAAATTGGTTATAGCAAAACTATTACTTGTTCTGCCACAAAAATGGTGCCAAAAGCAAGAAACCTTTTATATGTATCATAAAACTGTAATAGATTCTTGCTAAAGCACTACATTTCTTAGAAAGATCTTACATTTTCTTCATTCAGTCAATTTTTTTTTCTTCTTTCGCTTCTCGACATCTTGTTTTCGGACTAGCTGTAAAACCGTGTCATTTTAGTACTGGTATGAATGGAACTTTTATCATTTGTAAACACATTCAATCAATTACAAAACTAGACATGTGTCGTTGGTCCAAAGGACACAAGTGTCCCCCCATTATGCTGGTTGTCACAAAACCCTATGCAATTACTATACACAGGTGCACAAGTTCATATGCTGATGACCGATCATGTGCTTTTCTTTAACATTTGATGCCGTAGGCACGACGTGCACAAGGAAATTTTCTCGCCGTTTTTACAAGAAAAAAGCATGCATAATATACATGTATTTTAATCAAGATCCTTACAATTCACCAATTATCCAATCAGTACTACATTCAACAGCTGTAACATTTAACACAGTGTTAAAACACTTAATACATGCCCATATGAACATAATTAATCAAATAAAAAAAGGCTCCATAAATAGATCAAGTTTAACCAAAAGAGTTGCGAATGACGAGATTAGTGGGTTCGGACATGACGTCACTGCTTGAATGTGATGCGCACTGGACATAAACATCCCCAAAAAATAATTACTTTTAGTTTAGCAACAACAATGACGCTTTGCTTTTAAAAGGCTAGAGGTATACCGTTCAAACGGGAATGTTTCATTTATTTAATTTCGTTAAAACGTTTATACAAAATTGCAAATGTCTTAGCATTTATTTTAAGAGCTAAAACGCACCAGAAAATGTCCTTTGACACATGCCGCAAACAAAAAAATTAGATGTAGGGAGGGTATACCCCTCCCTAACCAGCCCTTTTTGGAAAATCCTGGGGAAGGCACTGATATGTCTATATGAGTGTCATCACTCTTGCAGTTATACTTTTTGAGTTACATGCAACATAAGTTCAACAATGTCATTTTTTGCTTTAAAAAAGGGCCATTACTCTGCTGATGTCAGAAAAAAAACTACACCAACATACCCAGGTGCACAAGTTCACATGCTGATGAATATTTTTATAAACTTTCATCACTCTGGCAGTTATACTTTTTGACTTACATTCAACACAAGTATAAAAATGCCATTTTTTGCTAAACAGGAGGGCCAAGATGGCCCTAGGTCGCTAAATGGCTTATAACGAGAGGGCAAAATGGCACTAAAAAGCACTTACCTGAGTATAAAGATCTGGGCCTTGCGGTTTCAAGAGATTTGTATAGTCTATATATACCATGTGACCCACAGTACGTGGCCAATTTCAACCCCAGGGGTATAATTTAAACAGTCTTTGTAGAGGACCACTATACAATGTTACATACCAAATATGAAACTTCTGGGCCTTGCAGTTTTAGATGAGAAGATTTTAAAGTCATTTTGCTATTGAAGTCTATATAAACCATGTGATCTGCTGGGTGTGTTCAGTTTTGACCCCAGGGGCATCATTTGAACAATCTTTGTAGAGGACAGAAACGATTTGAACAATTTTGAAAGAGGGTCACCCAAGGATCATTCCTGTGCAGTTTCGTGAAAATCTGCCCAGCGGTTTAGGGGGAGATGTTCTTTGAATGAAAATGTTGACACATGACGCACAACGGACAAAAGGCGATCCTAAAAGCTCACCATGAGCACGTTGTGCTCAGGTGAGCTTAAAAGGGCCATAACTCCACTGATGTCAGAAATTACCCAGGTGCACAAGTTCACATGCTGATAAATACGTTTATAGAGTTTCATCACTCTAGAAGTAATACTTTTTGAGTTACACGTGACACAAAAAACTGAGGGACAGAAGAACGGACGAAGGACGGACGGACAAGGGCAAATCTATATGCCCCCCTCTGAAAGTGGGGGCACAATTAATACAGCGTTAAAAAACACCAAAGCCTTCAATTAACATTGAGACACTTTCAGCAAAATAAAACATTCAACTGAAGTATTTGCATACATAACATTACGAAAGTAACCTTTACATGTTCAATATTCAAGTGTTGTTGTTTTTTATTTAAATGGATATTGAATTCTGCAGTGTGAACATACGTGTGAATACATAATTCATTTCTTTCTTTGTGAACAACAACAGACAGTGAGTTTCGTGTATAACATACTATCTTTTCTTACTTAACAATATCACACTACAGATATTGACAACATAAATACTTACTTACTTAACTTCAAGTTACTGTTACTGAATGAAAATAAATCTTGACACACAGATGTTATATTCTTGTTTAATACAAAACTTAGCAATACTGTTGCAGACCTTCCAGCACGGTTCAACCAAAATGTTGGAAAACAGCAGGAATATTTTCTGTCAAAAAGTAGGTGAAAGTAGGAAAAGTTGGTTCTAAAAAGTAGGATAATTTGGAAGAATAACATTAATAACACTAACAAAATTGCATGTTTTGAAGTCAATAAAAAAGATTTTGAAGAAAAATCATCCTTATTTTATGTGCTGTAGGACTTCACATATGCATCTATACAATAAAGTTTCTGAGGAAGAACTTGGGGGGTAAGCATTTTCCTGAAAATATCTGTAAACAAATACACTGCCACTGAAGCATCAGCTACAGCATTTTTCCAGATTAACAGGCAAAATGGTTCAAAATCACAAAATTACACATAAAAAGTAGGAATCTTAGGAGGTTTTTGCAGAAAAGTAGGAAAAGTAGGAACCTGTTAAAAAAGTAGGAAAAGTAGGAACCTGTTAAACTAGAACTCAGTGAGTCGGATGTGTCGCCTGAGGCCGGACGGATAGCTTACATGAAATATGAGCGATTATGTCACAAAGTACACCTTGCACACCTTAAGTTATTGTCTACACAAGCCTTATTACAACATTTTCTGAGAGAGATACGGTTGAGCCACGTTATGTCTGAGAGAGACACGGTTGAGCCACGTCATGTCTCAGATCGACATGGCTGGCTTCAGAGTTGCTGGCAGGTTATACAGGTAGTACGCGAAACGAAACAATTAAGCTTTGTGATACCTACATTTTCTTAAGTCAATGATCCGATATCTCTGAATATTCAAGCCTCATGCTTGAAGCTTCTATTGTACCTGGAATAAAACTTGGACAGACATTCAAAACAAATCCAAATGAAGAAGCACTAACGGTTAATGCTCAAACTTTTTAAAACATACTTATTGAAATCTTCAAAAGCACTGCATTCTGGCTATTTGCAAAGAAAAGACTAATCAAAACCAAAAATGCGATACAAAAATAAGTATGCATTACAACAGGCAATAATTACGAAAGTATGAGATGCAGAGTAACGGTTCTTATGCACTGCACTTCTACTCAATGAGATCTATCTACCTATGAAGTTTCAAGTTGATAGCTTTCATAGTCTTAGAGTTATGCTCCTGACAAAAATTAAGTATAAAAATAAACAAAGGGCAATAACTCCAAAAGTATGTGATGCAGAGTAACGGTTTTTATGCACTGCACTTCTCCTCAATGAGATCTATCTACCAATGAAGTTTCAAGTTGATAGCTTTCATAGTCTATGAGTTATGCTCCGGACAAAAATTAAGTATGAAAATAAACAAAGGGCAATAACTCCAAAAGTATGAGGTGCAGAGTAACAGTTCTTGTGCACTGCACTTCCCCTCAATAAGATCTATCTACCTATGAAGTTTCATGTTGATTGCTTTAATAGTCTAAGATTTATGCTCCGGACAAGCGAAAGGGGACACCGCCGCCGCCGCCACCGCCGCCGACATAAGTAACCCCTATATGTCGCCTAGTCACGCAAACACAAAAAGTAGGAAAAAGTAGGAACCTGTTAAAAAAGTAGGAAAAAGTAGGAAAAGTAGGAAAAAGTAGGAACGCTGGAAGGCCTGCTGCAATGAAACAAAATGATAATTCAAGAAGTACTGAAATGGTCTGATATTCGTTTCCTCACTCTGCTGTTATGATACTGCATGTGTAATTGTTGTCAAACACTTCTAATTATTTCATTAATATATTTGTAAGTATTTCACAGGCAGAAACATTGCATGTTACAAATGGAGATTATGTTAAGAAATTGATAATTTTGGTACCTAATTTGGCTAATCGAAAATCTATGTGTACCATGGTATTTATCAAAATAATCATGCCATTATTATACCCAAAATATTTAAGGGACTTTAATTTAATTCAAATGACTTAGTATAGCTCATTTCTATCATATAATATCATTTATACTTGCAATAGGAGGCCATTGTTTCATTGAACTAGTCCCTTTAAGCATCAATTAAGAAGGACAAACACATTGCAAACATTGTCTACAGTAAACAACCAATACAAATATCTCTGTTAATAACCAGAAGGGGGAATTCATTATCAACCAACCAAAATATGCATGTGGCGCGTCGTGAGAAAAACCAGACTTAATGCATGTGCGTAAAGTGTCGTCCCGGATTAGCCTGTGCAGTCCGCACAGGCTAATCCGGGATGGCACTTTCCGCTTTTGTGGTATTTTCTGTTTCAAGGAAGTCTCTTCTAAACATAAATTCACTGTAGGCGGAAAGTGCCGTCCTGGATTAGCCTGTGCGGACTGCACAGGCTAATCCGGGACGACACTTTACGCACATGCATTAAGACCGGTTTTCTCACGACGCGCCACGCATCTATTTCCTAGGGAGCAGACAAATAATTTTCTTTTTATTTTTAGGTTTGCACTAAGAAATAATTTTAGAAATGTCTATAGCCACTAGAGATTTTGGCTACTGCTAATGCTGACATAGCAAAAAAATACAGCAGTGCGACTTCTAAAAGACTTCAGGAGGGGAAGCTAAGGTACATTCTTCACCAAAAATCATCATTTTTAAACAGATCCACCAAATTAAAAAACTATTCATAATACAATCTGAAATTTAAATACATACCCCTGTAAAAGCTAACCAAAGTGATTCTTTGAAGTATAAGACACTCGCAGTTGTGTTATGGATATGGTTTACACTTTGTGATCGGGAGGTCATGTGTTTGATCCCTTCTCGGTGAGTGTTCCAATGATCTTTATCAAAAGACACCAAGTACTGGTTCTACCCAGGAAACAAACTTGAGAGTGTCTCAATAAGCCTCTGATTTTCAATACATTCAGGCAAAAATAAATGAGGCGCGTCGTGGGAAAACCGGTCTTAATCCACGTGCGTTAAGTGTCGTCCCTGATTAGCCTGTGCAGTCCGCACAGGCTAATCCGGGATGGCACTTTCCGCCTACAGTGGATTTATGTTTAGAAGAGACCTCCTTGCAACAGAAAATACCATAAAAGCGGAAAGTGCCGTCCTGGATTAGCCTGTGCGTATTGCACAGGCTAATCCGGGACGACACTTTACGCACATGCCTTAAGACCGGTTTTCTCACGAAGCGCCTCAAATGTGTTTAAGCTAAAGTGGTTCTTAAACAGGTAACCAAAAATGCTAAATGGCTGTTATGAACCTTGTCGTGATGGTACTGGTACTTCTTGTTAGACGTCTCCCAGGTGACGGGGTCTGCCATGATGTGGTGAATCAGACGGTCAGACACCAGACGCCACCCGTTGTTGTCCATACGCTGGTACCAACCAGTTGAATCTGCAACAAATTCATAATTTATATTAAAAAAATACCATACATACGCACATTCACTTAAAAACGTAATTAGCCACTGCAAAAAAAAAGTTGTAGCCACAAACATTCTTAACATTTAACAAGTTGGAGCCAATATTAATGTCCATGCACTGACATGATCCTAATGAACAGTATTTGTCTCTATTAAATAACATTCACTGCACTCTTACAATTAAAACTAAGCAGTATTAAACAAATTAACACCTTTTTTGGAAGATTTTATTTCATGCTAATTTTTCACATTGTCTTCAGACATATTTTCTGTCCACAGAATGTAGTAAACTGTGTTATTACCAAAATTTTACAACTTGTTTACAAGAAATAATTTTATGGTGTCTCGTGTATTTTGCGTATCGGTTTTCATTTAATATGGGTAAAATCCTAAAGTATACATGTATTTTGTATCAAGTGAGTATAAATCATGGAATAAAATTGATGAGCACATTTTAAATATTTCTTTCTTTTTTTCTGTCTACAGGGCATCATATACTGTGTTCTTACCAACATTGAATTGCTTCAAATACTTTTGTATTCAAATATGTTATTGTTCTGACAGTATAATCTGATTTAAAATATATTACCTTTTGTATTGACCTCCAGTCGCCCTCTGTTGTGCTGGTCTTTTGCCATTTTGAGTTTCACAGCAGGTCTTGTGTAATCTTTCGGGCTATTGGCACACATATCTTGGATAGGACGATGGGTAAATATTTTGTAGTAAGTATTGGGTGGGAACCGTTCCTGAAATACCGGTAAGTTTAACATAATATCAATCAGTTTATAACCAGAAATAATATCAACAACCAGCTACTGTATGTCGATATATTACCATTCTTAAATATTCATAAATATTTGCACTGTGGTATGTTTAACTAAAACACACAAAGATTTGATTGCAGAAATTTATTTTCATAACAAGTAAAACATAATATAATCCAAGAAGATCGAATTCAACCAAAATTGAAACATCATTTAGTTATTTTATGTGTCGTTTGGTAAAAGTAGGAACTGTCCCAAGGTGTCAGGAAAAATTATTGAATTATTGCGTGAGGTCAGTAGATGGTAGGTTATAAAATATAATATTTCTACACAGATATATTCAACTTGCACATACGCCTGCTAGCCTGAATTTCACGTGTATGCCTGAGGCAGCGTCCAGCATCTTGGCTTCCTGCGGGTCGATACATCGCAACATGAGGGATGGGTTACCTCGAGATTTGACGTTGATCAGGTCCCGGTAGTAACGGTACACCTGAATATCCTACAACACAATGATAGTAGGGAAACATCTTAGATTTAAAAAGGTACGGGGTGCTGCTGAAAAGATGCTGGCGGTTGGGGGGGGGGACAGATTTGTTTTTTTTGTATCATTTTATTTGCTTCTAATTAAGGTCTTAACCTTGGTCTCTTCATTGGTCATAGCAAAAATGAATAAAAAATGTCTACACTGATCTTCTACACTGCTCCATTACCATTACAGAATATATTTACAAATTTCAAACCAGGTATGCCAGAAAAAGGCCAGAATATATTCACAAGGTGACTTGACTCAAGCACTCACTATATGCCTTCTCCAGGCCTTCTGTATCTTTGAGGCTGCCTCCTGCAGGCTTAATGGACGTGACACCCTCTTTGGTATCACAATCTCAGGTTCTACCTTCCATGGTTTCTGTTGTTGCTGCTGCTGTTGCTGCTGCTGTAGCTGCTGATACTGGTGTTCTATGATGTGTTGCCTGCGCTCTTGTTGGTGTTGCCGCCGCTTCATTCGAATGTCCCGCCACCAGTCTTGGATGTATGTGGCACAAAAGTCTTCAAACATGCATGTGGAAAGTATTTACACATATATTATATTATATTACCGTCTATGCATCATATTCTGCATGCATGTTGGTGTATACAGGTATATTGTATTAATTTTCTATTAGATAATCCTTTATTAACTGAAGAGCAGTCATACTTATTTTTAATGTTTAAAAAAATAAAACAACACACAACTTAGTAAAACGACGCATAAAGAATCATTTGGTATTTGAGTATTGTGTGCCATTGGATCTAGTTGGACATGCAACAGAAAAAGTGAATTTTATTTGAAAAACATATCAAGTTTTAAATCTTTTTTAAAGATATTTCTTGTTAGCTATAACTAAAAGCTTTGTATGAAGTTTAGTTGTGATACAGAGAAATCCACACAAATTCCACACACCTGGGTATAACACTGGGCCTGTCCGGAAGACTCAAAAGAATGAAGTTTAGTTGTGATACAGAGAAATCCACACAAAATCCACACACCTGGGTATAACACTTGGCCTGTCCGGAAGACTCAAAAGATGACTTCTGAACTCCTGATAATAATCCTCCAGTCGTAAGCGGCCTGGCTTCTTTGGTTTACCACTCTGAGAAGTATAAACAAGGAGCAGTATTTTTGATTAATATGAACCATCTACCTTTAAAATCATACAAGTGAATATTTTATTTTTGTCATGCATTAGTACTGGCTCTCACAGTTAAAACAAGTTAACTAAATCATGTAAACGGACCCATTCCCAATGCCAAAAATCCCAAATGAGATGAAACAAAATGCTAAATATGTAATTCTAAGTTGTAAATCGTAAACTTAACTGTATGTGTATAGATAAACACCGTTAAAATACCAAATTCAAATAATAAAACACCAGTTTAAGTTGTTAAGAAATTAAATTTCTTTCTTAAATTTTTTCCAATTGCAAGTTTTCCACCACAAAATTACCAATTTAGGGGGTGCTGGACCCATTCCCAAAGCAGAGAAAAAAATCACTGTAATGATTGCACAATCTAGCTTCCATAATATTGATTACCAGTACTCTGCCATTCGAATAACTAGAGTTGTTACATGAGTGATGCATATACCCCCACAATATGGCCTTGTCACAAAACTGTGGCATCCATTCGAAAGAAATGGACATATAAAGAATTCTTTAATTTGTGAATGGTCAACAGTGTATTTGGAAAAATTTAATTTCAATAGGAGCCATAGCTCTGTCAACATTTAGTGGTTTGTAAGCAAAGTTGAACTTGATCTGTATTTTATGATGTTTCACCTATGTACCAAAAATAATTTAAATATGTGAAGCCTTTCATGAATTAATGTCCATGTTTTTCGGGAATTTAAGTCACAAAGGGGCCATAACTGTGTCAAAATTTAGTGGTTTGTAACCAAAGTCAAACTTGACCTGTATTTTATGATGCCACACATGTGTACCAATAATTATTTAAAATATGTCAAGCCATTGTTGAGTTATCAGGAAACCATGTTTTTAGGGAATTTAAGTCAACTAAAGGGCTATAACTGTGTCAAAATTAAGTGGTTTGTAACCAAAGTCGAACTTGACCCGTACTTTATGATGCTACACATGTATACCAATAATTATTTGAAGATGTCAAGCCATTTTTGAGTTATCGTCCGGAAATCATTTTTTTAGGGAATTTTAAGTCGAAAAGGGGCCATAACTCTGTCAAAATTTAGTGGTTTGTAACCAACATGGAACTTGACATGTATTCTATGATGTTAGACATGTGTACCAAAAATTATTTGAATATGTCAAGCCCCTATATTAACAAGATATGTTTGTAAAACATGTATGCCCCCTGACTTGCAGCCAAGTCGTCAATATTTGCAATTGTTAAAAGATTTTTTTAATAGTGTATGTGCACATTAACACATGGGGAGGAAATTAAAGTTGATGCTTTAGAAAATAAATATAAAGCCGGAAGAAAGATAGAGTATAATTATGGATTTATTTTTACAGTCTATTATATACGGATACCTGTTTTCTGTTTGATTTAAACATCAAATAGGCCAAAACATCTCTAGATATCCTGCGGAAACAAAATGGTCTACGGAGAAAACAGTTTTCATGTTACGAGTCCCGGTGACCTTGACCTTTGACATGTTGACCTCAAAATTGATAGGCGTCTTCCTTTCCTCCCAAGTAACCAGCATACCAACTTAGATGATCGTAGGTCAAAGACTATTCTACATATCATGCGGAAACAAAATGGTCTACAGAGGAAACAGTTTTCATGTTACAAGCCTCCGTCACCTTGACCTGTTGACCTCAAAATTGATAGGTGTATTCCATTCCTCCCAAGTAACCAGTATACCAACTTAAATGATCGTAGGTCAAAGCATTCTCTAGATATCGTGCGCAAACAAATTTAATGTTACAAGCCACTGTGACCTTGACCTTTGACCTCACAATCAATAGGCGTCTTCCTTTCCTCACGCGTAACCAGCATACCAACTTAAATGATCGTAGGTCAAAGCGTTCTCTAGATATCGTCTGGAAACGAAATGGTCTACGGACAGACCCACCATCCGACCGACTGACGGACAGGTGCAAATAAGAGCACACAAAAATATCAATGAACTATCAAGCGCTCAGTGACAATATATAAATAACACATGGCTGAGAGGGTGATATGAAATATTATTACATCTCATGTGACCACTCTGAGTATTTTGTCCGTAGACCAAAAGTTATATCACAGGGGAATATTTTGTCATATCACCCTCGCACCTAGCTTAAAATAGAACAGCGATGTTTTTTTCAAACAAAACAAAATTGAACGGCTAGAGCTACATTTTACCTCCAAAGTGCTGACGTCGAATCACTGCATTTTACAATTAATATCCAGCTGCAAGCATTTACAATTCCATTCTGTATCCACAAAGTTTAACATTTTATATTTCAATTTTTCACTTGAACCGTGCTAATCAGAAAAGCGATGTGTTTTGGAAATGGCCATAACTGATCAGAACGCATCTTTAAATTCGTATTTTGTCTCCAAACCTGTGGCCGATTATCAATATTGGCTTCCAAAATAATTTAGACATAACCAATGCATGGTTTCTTTAAGTCTGTGTTTTAAAAACGACACAACACAACCCTATTATATAGGCTATGTAATAATATCAATCCATTGAAAACTGGTGTGTGTCGTCACTGCACAATTTGTTTACAGATTATGCCACACATTTAACCGTTATGTGAACGGAATATTCATTAAACACTTTCCATCAACTGTATATTATTCCTTTTTAAATCACATGATAACGTTCGCCCGTATTTCGCCATGTTTATTACCGATTTAATCAAATGCGCTGTAGAAACTTTGTATCGATCACGCCATCTTTAAAAATTACACGTCTAAATATAGCTGTACAGTAGTCATGCCGGTAAAAGGTTAAGGTCATGTCTGCAAAGTATTGGTAAGTACGGAAGGCTGATTCTGCAATGCTTTAACTAGATAGCTATTGTATTGTGAAAGGGTAATGTCAAGCCTGGGCTTACTTAGCATTTATTACTAGAGTCTACATTAAAGTAATGGTGACAAAAAATCACGAAGCTTATCATTTCAAGGTGTTATACGGACTGTTTGGTATAATAAAATAAATAACACATGGCTGAGAGGGTGATATAAATAATATCAACCCTTGAAAAGTCATATCAACCTCGGCTACCGCCCCAGTTGATCTGAGGTTCATGTGAGTGTTCAGGGTTAATACAGTCATTGAAGGAATTCCGTAACCACTGGTAGTTCCCAGTCACTTTAAGATTAATAGTTCTGAATCCACCCTCCCATTTTGATTTTTATTAACTGGTATTTTAACAGAAATATATTTGCAGTAAATCACCAAAGATTCATATCTGTATGCTGATCATGAACTGAAACGGGGTTTTATTAGTAATATATGTCGAAAAATCTACCTGAACACCGGTTGCAGAAACTAGGCTACGTTTTATTCATCGTGATAAAACATCGAAAATATCTGGTAAATGGGCACATTTATGGTATCAATTTGTAAATAAATGTACATTCTGTGTAATTTATACATAAGAAAGCACGTGAATTCCCAATTACTGCAGAAAACAACGCTTATATCAACACGTGTATTGCGGTGTTCTGGGTCACTTGAACGGACATCATTGTTTAAGGGGGATATGTCAAGCATTTTCTTGTGTATATGCTTTATGGAATATTCCCATGGGTTGGTTGGGTCAGTAGACTCATGAACTATGTAAGACAATTATTTATTGACCAATATGAATTATTTGTTACACAAAAAAGGGTATATTATAGGTATGCTTCTCATAGGTTTGATTTACCCTACTATTAGTAATAAATAACACAACAGCTTTTCGTGGTATTTCAAACTGAAGACTGGTGCTAGCTATTGGGCGAACACAGAAGACCCTTCAATGTTTTAATGTTTCAGATAGTTTATCTCATTACTATCATTATTACAGTTGATCAATGTAAGCAAGTATAGCATACGCGTATGTTATATGTATTGTATGTTTTCAAAAGTTGTCAGATTGTTAAATACTGTCTTTTTAATAGAAGCAGAGACTGTGAGTTCCATATTTATAATGTTTTTTTGTTTTTTTTTTACCTTCATATACAACGATCGATAGTGTCCTCCACATACTAGTCTAGAGTACCATTCAGATTTATGTTTATAGATGACATATCAACATTTTGCTGTAGTACTATGTGTTTCAGAGTGTTGAAGTTACCATTGGAATGGTACTGGTATATCTTATGCTATCATTATGTGTTTTGTTACTTTTGCATTCTTAGGTTGTTAATTTTATCAATATACTTATGATTGTTATCAAATTGTTGATCTGGTTGTTACTGGTGATACACGTATGTTTAGAAAATGTTAACAATTTACACCTTGCGTACGTGAATGAATTTTGGTATAGTTATCGCATTCCAGTTAATGTACATATTTAATTTATTTCGCGGATTATTTTAATTCTTTTAGTTGGTATTTATATGTATAATTTTACCAGTCAAAGGCATTGACAAACGTTGATAAATTATAAGATGATTTATTGTTGCAGTCTAACATCTGAATGACTATGTAAGCTATATTGACCCACATCCTACATGAAATATAAATAAGATGACAAACGTGGGAAAATCGTCAATATGCCGTAATGATTATGTTGTGATTATTTGTTGTCCGGTTTCCAGAAATGAATATATCTTTCCAGTGGTGTTGTTTGACAAGTACTGAAAGAGCGTCAAAATTGCTTTTAAAACAAACCATAAAGGAAACTATAGCAGAAGTGTCAAGTGACCAGGAACAGTCAGTGCATACAATTCAACAAAATATTTAACAATAATACTTAATGTTACCAAATATTTCAAACACACGCATACTGAACCTGAGATATATGTCTTCCAAAGTATATTTAGGTTTACGTAAGTACATTCAAAATGAAGAGAGCGGTTTTATCATTAGTGACCCAGAACTACCCAATTGATAGTATTATTTCATGTCATCCTCTCAGACATGTGTTATTTCATTATACCGAACAAACTGTTTGAGATATTTACACGATTAGTTTAACACTGATGGATAAAGTAAACATTCACAGTCAAATGACGTCATGTTGCTCATTTGTGTGTCATTTTATGTGTTCCACGATTCATATGAGTATTAAAGTTTTAACTATACTACAGAAGTTAAACATTGACAAATTTCATTCGGAACACTTAATTAACATAACCTATTTACTTTTGCTAACTTTTCAAAAGGCGCAATGACAATGCCGATTATAAAACGCGGAATCTATTTTTAGCAGGGTGATATGAAAAAATATCACCCTGTGATATTACTTTTGGTCTATGGACAAAATCAAAGAGCAGTCACGTGAGGTATATATAGGATATGACACGAGTTGTGATTTAATACCATAATTTATTAAACAAGTTCAGGAATTTTCTTAATAAGTGAGCATTTGGCGAGCTTACTAACAAATTTTTCTGGAAGAGTGAACTGACAACGAGTGTCAGATCTGCTTAATCACATGCTTTTAAATGAAAAAAACAAACTTATAATTTTAACAAAAGATGTTGATAAATTCTAAAAGTTGTGTACTGACGTGAGTGATGACATTTCATGTTGACAATGTTATTTCACCAAAATAACATCCTGCGATTGGTCAGTCAAAGTATATGTAGCCAATTAAAAAGCTCAAAATGTTACCTTACACATCTGTATGATAAAAAAATTTGTTATGGCTGTTTTACATGGAAAACAAGGTTTAGCATGTGATAAAATAATATTATTTATACCTGTGTATAGCCCTGGAAGTCATCCTGGCGCATGATTGCATGTTTGCTGCCGCTGTATACGGCAGTTTTGCTCACCCCTGGCTGGACTCGCTCATACAGATTGGACCTGTTAGAAAAAAAGCTTGTCAACACAACCGGTTATAAATTCTTTTTTATTAAAGGATTTGCAATTTGGAAACTTGGCTATTCTTTTTTGTAATAACTTCTTGTTAATTTACATAATATTTGAACATTTATTATTACGAACTAGGTAAATATTTGATTATGTTATCTGAATTTCTTGTGGTAAAACTGTCTACAAATGTAAAGAAGAGAATATATTATAATAAAAGCAGCTTTTTCTTGTATTATTGCTTTAAAATCATAAACTGTTCCCCAAATAATTAACCATATGTTTGCCCAATCTCATCCAAGCAGCCTACAACATCACCCCTTTACCAAACTGATTGCAATACATTTGAGGCATGTTGTGGGAAAACAGGGCTTACTGCATGTGCGTAGTGTCGTACCGGATTAGCCTGTGCAGTCCGCACAGGCTTATCCGCGACAACACTTTACGCAGATTCATTAAGCCCCGGTTTTCGCACGCCACGCCACATTTGTATTTTTCATGACACATAGGTTTATTGCCCTTAACACCCTTTGTTAACTGGACAGCAAGTTCTTACCTTGCTAAATACCCACGCCAGACCCGCTGTATTTCAATGGCAGCTGACACCTTGCCCTCATCTCCACCACCATTGCTCTTTATTAGCTCCTACGAACATTATATTTATATATACATATTGCAATAAAATTTATGAATTAAAAAAATGTATGTACGTTCTTACAACAGATATATTGACATAATTCAAAACAACAATAAAGGTAATGACCATATACTTCGATGTAAAATAGAAGAAAAGTAACTGTTGTAAAAGGCAGACTTTTTATTAACAAACTAGTTTTCAGCTGTACAGCCAGAAACTCCAATACATGTTTAAACGTTGACTCGACAGTTGTTTTAGGTTACACAGTACTAATAAACGATGTATAAGTCGACACTTGTATTTGTTGATTTTTTCTACATTTAAGAGTTGCCTTAAACATGGTTATGTTTATCTGTCTGCTGTCAAGTTATATTGTCATTTTATCTGCTTATTTTGAAAATATATTTGATATGAATGATCGTACATACACACTTTAACAAACAAATTAATTTCCTTTTAAAGGATGTTTTCCTGGAATTTAACAAATTTAAATTAAATTCTTTTTAATACAACGTAGACTAATACCCCGATTTACGACATCCCTGATTATACCACCTGATTTTTAGAGTGGGCATTTAAAAAGACCCAATTGATAATCCTGTGAATTTAAATGGTCACAAACCCTGATTACATGGGCACCCTGCTATTCCGTAATACAACCACTAATCCCAGACTGAGAGTACAAATTAACGCTCAAATTGACCGTTATTCCGACCAGTTTCATTTAGTTGTTAACACTTATGTCGTCAATGAACAACAAATGCCTTGGAGATTGCTTTGCAGAATAAAATGAGCATGCAAAAAACACTGTTAGATATGTCTTGATGAGAGCTTAGAACACTGCCTGTGTAATATTTAAACTTTAAACAACACAGTCATATGAATGAATTGACTTGGTGATTTGCTGTACCTCAATATTACGACCACCCGACAATTAAGACTACATGTATTAAGAACCCCAAGTTGTTATATTACTAGGGTTTTATATATGCATTACCAGTATTAGGGATAGATCCAGGGTGAAATAGCAGGGCGCTGCACCCTGCCACTTTTTGGTCCCCACCCCCCAACCCCCTGTTGCCACTCTGGGCTGGTCCACAATGGAATGTTGAATATCTTTTAAAATTTAATACATTCTTGCAAAATTTCAATTATATATAAAGAGAACATGTTCAAAAACCTTAGTTGTAGGTATTAAGTTCCCAAAATCCCAATATTCACCAATAGTTTCGAAAATTTCAAAGAACTTCTTTCCCAACTACTCCTTTTATGCATATACAGGACTTTAGGCTTAAAGCGATGCCCGACAGGTGGGAATTTGATACGCTAAATGATTCTGGGTCACAGGAATAAATAGACTTTGGTCGGATTTAAGACCCAGATTATATTGATCCCCAGAGGAAAAATATTGATAGGGACATTAGCAGCACCCTGTACCTTTTCTATTTCCAGCTCCTGCCCTACAGTATGCATACACTCGAAAACATACCCCAGTATTGTAAAATTTAGTTAACATATCCCATACCAAAATACAAATAAAAATGGAAACAAGAGGGCCATGGTGGCCCAAAGTTCTCACCTGAGAACTGGTACAGATGACGACCATACTGTGTGACAGGTATGAAAATTAAGGTATATAAACAATACGCAAAGGGGGATAGGATCGATTTGATTTTCAACACCGGTTAGTGCAATGGGCTAACTAAAGTACGAGTTGGGTAGTGGATGCGCGGTGTTTTTGCTAATAGTTCTCAAATAATTTTTCTCGAAATTCTAACCTGACCCTTTTTCATAAAGTTAGTTACAATTTTGGAAAATGCAGAAACAGTACATTTTGATGTATTTTTTGCACACAGTTTTAAAGAACTAGTTGCAATTCGATAATTGTGATTCTGTGCTATAAGGTCAAGTTTTGCTTTTTCTTTGATAATATTCTGTCCAATGATGATAAATGATGTTAATGCAGGCTCTAAAGACATCAATGTTACATGTACAAATAACTGCGTGAAAGGTTTGCAACTGTTGGAAATCAAATTTTATCAATCAATTTTTATGGTCATATGCAAACTGTTTAAGTTTGGTCAACATTGAATCAAAAATTGTGTGTGCAAGCCAATCATTGATAACTTGTTGATGTTTTTTTCAAAATATAAGGCGCAATAACTCCGGTGTTTCTATCCTGATCATGCTTATATTCGACTTTACCTGTAGTCTTACGTTCATAGACAAACTGTGCACAATTGGTGAAGATTGGATGAAACATGAAGTCTCTATCCTGAATAATGTCCATTTTTGTATATTTTGTTCACAAACAAAGGGCAATAACTCCAGTGTTTCTGGTCTGATCCTGCTTATATTAGACTTCAACTGTAATATCATGGTCATACACAAACTGTGCAAGATTGGTGAAGATTGGATGAGAATGAAGTCTCTATCCTGAATAATGTCCATTTTTGTATATTTTATTTATAAACAAAGGGCAATAACTCTGGTGTTTGAAAAATGATCTGGCCCATTTTTGGCATCTGCTGAAATCTGATGGTCATACACAAACTGTGAAAGTTTGGTTAAGATTGGATGGAAAATAAAGTCTATATGGTGGAAAAAGGCATTTTTGCACTTTTTTTGCATGAAAAAGGGCCAATAACTCTAGTGTTACTGGTGTGATCTGACTCAATAGCAATCCCATCCGAGATTTTATAGTCATACTCAAACTGTGCAAGTTTGGTAAAGATTGGATAAAAAGTGAAGTCTCCAGCATGAATACGAACCCAATTGTTGATGGCACACGGACGACGGACGATGCAGCAGAGGTCAGGTGAGCTAAAAACTAATTCAGCACAAATAATACTTTTGGAATGACCCACTTCAATTGTTCTACTTATTATCATGATATTCAAGAAAAAATGTTTACCTGACGCAGTAACTTTGGGACAGTTGCCAACTTTTTGCCCAATACATTCTGATTTTCTGAAACATATACGATCAACAAAGCTCTAAAACATGTGCAAATACACCTTCCAATATCGATCATACAAAGAAATAAACAATTTAATATGTAGAGGATTTTTTTTTTCTTTTTTCGAAGTGATAGCGCGTTTTATCATCAATGGAAAGAGAGACAATTATTATTTTCACGAGCATGAAAATTGTATCCCTTTCCAGTGATGAAACGTTTATCACACTGAAAACAAACACATTTTCATTTTATTTTATGCTATGGAGCATGTTTTTACATTTAACAAAAGTAGTCCAGAACAGTGAGTGATATAAGGATTTATCTCACTGATATGATTCTATATTTCATCACTATGCATAAAATAAAAACATCAATGTACGTCTTGTAATTTAGAGTTCTACTGATATACTTTATTTACATATTTATAAGCAAGCACTTTTCTTTGTAACCGAAACTCCAAGTATGTCAATTTATAATGTTTCTTTCAAATAAGGACAAGTATACACTACTAATAATTGAATAGATGTAGATCCAGACTATTACTGTTAAAAACGGCAAAAAATCGAAACAAACAAACAAACAAACAGATCTAGATTATATTGTCTGACACGTTGCTATGCTATCATTTCATGATTGTTTTAGTTGTGTCGGTGACTAATTTTCTGTTTGTACCCACTGCCTTTTAATCCAAAATTTGAATTCCTACTAAGATTATATTGCAAATGAAGTTTTAGATCTACTTCGATAAATGAGTTAAAAAGAGGTACCACAATCAATAGATGCTTCCACAAATGTCATTCATATTCAAATAATCTGCAATATTATCTGATCATCGCACTTGGATATGATATCACGTGTTTAACTATTTAAATACAAAAGAGCACATGCAGAATGTTTGTGCTATTTAAAAGAACATGTAATGTTCGTGATTTTGGATGAATGGAAATTAATTGATCAACAATAGCTGGGGAGGAGTTTAAACTAATGGTGGCAAAACCCTGATCGGTCTATTGTTTAAACACTGGTGTATTTTAGCTTGGTTATTTTTATGTCATTCTGGGATGTTTTCATTTTTATTGATCAATTGTATTAATTATTAGGCCTATAGTAAAATACCATGCAGTTTCCAAATCACGAGAAAAGTGCACGTAACCACTGTTTGAGTTACCTTAGGCGAAAAAAAAATAAATTGAGTGCTTCGGGCAACGGTCTCAAAAAAGTTAGGTAGGGTCGGGATTAGTTTAATTTTATTTTTTTTAAAGTCCAGCCATAAAAGCCAATTGAATGACTAGCACTTAACCGGCAATATTATTCATTCATGAAGAGATCCAGAACACTCAGTTAATAATAAAAAGCGCCTTTTCGACACTAATTATCTAGTTTATCACAATTATCTTCCTTGAAAAAATTAAATTCGGACAAATTTAGATTTCACGGAAAACAATCGTCTCTGAAAACTTTAGGGTCAGGGGGTGTTCGCTATGTAGGGTCAGGTTGCCCGAAACACAGAACTGTTTTGTTTTGGCCTTACCAGAAACAGTACCTAACTAGGCATGGTCTTGTTTGCGCCCTGACATGGATATGGGCGATCCTAAATCCTTCTACAGGTTCATGAGCGCTCATGTAACCGCGCAGGAATAGAAAGCAGGAATAAAAGGAACATTGTGTGCGAGAATCCCATAGCCTTCAACAGGCAGCCTGGGTGAGAGGGCCATTTATTCCTGCAGTGCATCATTACCACCAATGAGACTTAGCTTTGATTCCATGACCCCGAGACAAAGACACAGTTTGTAATCTGGAAGCTCAGTGGTTCCCCACCTCAGTTGGCGGCGAATACTTTGAAAAACTCTATGTTTGATTGCAGTATTTTTGCTTATCCTGTATAGCGGATAGATTCCACTTTGTTTTAGTGTGTTTGTTATGGACATGAATATTATTGAGTGTGTGACTAATTTCAGGGTTATTCTGGATCTTCCCTTGTGCATCAACATAATTACAGACGACATTTTGGTCCGCATTGTATTTACCACAAATTTACTTTCCCTTAAAAGTTCTTTAGGTTAAAGAAACAAGCACGAGGTGCACCAATGTAAGAATTAGGTTCCTTGTTAAAAAGTGTGCTTATCTTTACCGATTCATGGTTCGAATATAATGAAAAAATTGCGAGTGGCTTTTTAGCTTTTGAGCAAATACTTGCAAAATGAGAAATGAAATCCCAAAATGTATTGATTGTTGTATTCATTCAACATTGCATATCATAACTCATTTATATATTATAGTTATATATTTATCATATTTTGTTCCATTCATTAACAAAACACTGCATTCTAATTACCTTGCAGTATTATTTACAATCTGAACAAATAAATTAAAAACACATTCTAACACCCCCACCCCTCCCCCCACAAAAAACAAAATCGGCTCCACTTCTCCCCAAAACATTTCACCCAACCACCCCAAAATCTGATGCAACTCTCTACCCCACCTGCCCAAAATGTATATCAACGCGCGACCCCACCTGTCCGAAATAGGCCACAACGCCTGTAATCTGCAGCAATGCACAACCCCACCTGCCCAAAATCAGTCGCATGGATTGTCTCCACTATATCTCTACGTCTAAAATCGCAATAACCGGGTGTTACATACCTGAATGAAAACGTTTTAACCTAACTCCTTTAAAGGCAGTGTGCATAACAAATAATGCATTTTTTATTTATGGAATTAATTTAATTCATACATTGTATTCAGATTTGTTTCAAAGCTTAACTTTTTCTGCTCTGAAATTCTGTCATAACTGCTCTAGTTGTTTCAACAAGAGCTGTTGGAGGACACTTTACTAGAGTTACTAGTACTGGCATGTTTTCTAAAACAAACTGTTTAAATAGTAGAGGCCAATTAAATAAAGTTACTTTTGTTCTCAAGTTACTGAGTGGAAAGCATTTTTCTAATTTTCAGAACAGTGGCTGTGACCCCAACCCACCGCATATGCAATCCCATGCAATGTCTTAGTATTTATAAGTGAGTTTCATTAAAATATTTCAATTTATTAAGTTTTAGCAGAAACAATTTTTTTCTATTTTTAGTAAAAGTGACTATGACTCTGACCCCACCCAAACCACCCCAAATGCAATCTCAAGTAAAGTATTGCATTAGGGTTTCTATGAATGAATATTCATTCTAGAGTTAGAGAGTGGAACCTACCCACAGGAATTTAAAATTGCTAACTTTAAAAAGACCCATAATTTTGACAAATTTCAAATTAAAGTTATCAAAATTGGCCTATGGGCTCATTTTATTATAGGGAATAAGTGTTTAAAGTTTGAATGAAATCCCTCAAGCCATTCCTGAAAAACTAGCTTACTGAAAAACATTTCTGGTGCAGTGCCTACATCCGCCACATTTGAGAGGTATTTTTATAATATTTTCAAAAGTAGTAAATCAATCGACACAAAAATTCACATAAATCCAGTTAGGTTTAATGTGCATTTGCTGGTGTGTTTTGGTTAAATTTCGAATACTTGGCATAGGAAACATAATTGTCGAAAATAATGGCCTAAACAGAGTTAAACAATGCGCATGGGAATGCCTAAATCCGCCACCCCTCTTCAAACTGCTTGAACATTATTTAAAAAATTATTTAAATAGTTTCTCAAAGCAACTTCTTTAAAACAAAAAAAGCACCTTTGTTTATTCGGAGTTCATTTTTTAGTGTTAAAAAATCATAGTTTCCGAAAACACTTGGTGAAAAAACTTAGATCAGGAACCGTGTCATGCTTATCCTGCATTTACTATTGTTCTAATTCTAACTGTAATACTTGGCAGTTTATTGTTTGATGTTTATGGTGTTTCAATTTCGTGAAATAAGTCTTTATGTTTCTAAAATTAGATCATTTGTATAGATGTGAAACCAGAGATCTATTAACAAACAATTTTTTATTTATTGATAGATCTTTGATGAAACTGAGGCACAAGCAATGCACTTTTTGAACAAATACTTTGCATTTATTTTTAACGTCATTTTCCTTGGTTTTCTACGTGTATACACATTGTATTCGTATTAGGTGTAATGCTTACTAGCGTTGAATAACATACAAGTAGTCTGTACAGCATGCGGGGCCTCAAACTTGTGCATGTGCAGTATTCCCCATGTGCAGTTTGTTTACATTTAGGAATCACGATCAAAACAATTGGATTAAATATTGAATATCTCACCAGATCAAGAATAAAATTTGTCAGCACTGCTAAGGAAGGTGTCCGTATTTACTGAAATTAACAAAAACCACTTGCCATTATACAAATGCTTATTTGGATGGGTAGCGGATTTAGGACAGTGGCGGATTTAGTCACTGCGCCAGTAACCTATCCAAAAACCTTTTACGTAAAATTTCTAAGTGTAAAAAGGCACACAAGTTTGACAAATTTCAAACTAGAGTTACCCAACACAGCCTGTAGGTTCATTTTTATATGGAAAATAAATGTTTATGTTTGAATTAAATCCCTTAAGCTATTCTTGAGAAACTAGCGTCTGAAAAACTTAAACCTACCCCGGACGCCAAAACAGATGCCGGTGCTTGAATTGCTTGCCTTTTCTTCGAAAAGTCAAGCTTAAAACTTCTATTTCATGAATTGTTTTCGAACTCGAAAAAAAAAACATCAATCATTATCTGTTATACTACAAACAGACATTAAAAGCCAAAATAATTGCCTTGGTTATTAAATACTTGAATTTGTTGTTCTTAATCGCAATAAAATATGGTCAATAAAATATTGGGTTTACTGGTCACAGTACGCTGGATTGCATGCAGTGTTTATGTGAACAACGTGACGTTCGACCATGTCAAATTGTATTTTAAAAATGAGGCTCTATATTACATTATTTGTTTCAATATTCTTGATTGTCAATTTGTGAAATGGATTAGGGAAATATCCAGATAAAATTTAATGGTAAACACAATAATGAAATATTTTAAAATGCCTGTTCCCTTTTCCCTGGAAGTGCTTGTAGTTGCTGTCAAAACACATTTTAGTTGTTAATAAGGTATAAACTCCACCTATAATTTGATTGGCTAAGGGGAATTGTGGGCGGGACAGTTCAGTTACGTTGCAATCACATTGTTGAGAACTTATCGATCAACCATACAGTGTTCCTTTACGACCCTTCGATTAAAGAATTGTGTAATTAGGTATTAAGGGTGGTTGCTTTGAAAATCAAGGCATGTCAGTGTTATTTAAGCATGTTGCCAAATGATTTACTGCTTTGAAGGCATGTCCAGCCTGACAAGCAAAACAGGCCAGCGGTAAACCCTGTGTTAAGTGTCAAAAAGCATCAATCAAAACTACTGTACAATGCAAGCACTGTCGATAGAGCATTAATGAATTAGCGTTCTAGGGGAAATTTCAAGGGTGTAAAATGCATTGGATAAATCGGAGATTGAAATACAATTTAAATGGGGGTGAGGAAATATACTTTGTCTTGGAATTAAAATGGAGAGTGTGATAGGACAGAAAACTTACTGAATATTTACACAACTTTTTACATTGAATGTGGATTGTTATCTGTTTCGCGCTAAAAGTAATGATACTTTGAACATACATTTTTAGCTCGATCCTGCAAAAAACAAGTAAACGGGACGGGCGGTCCAGCATAGAAAGGTCTCTTGATAATTTTGATACCTGAAATTCCTAAAATTGTTCAGCCAATGATTCTTGATAACGCAAAAATAGGCTTATTTGGACACATACTTTTATAAAAAGGACAACATAAAATTCAATGTCAGTTTCCCAACCATTTCCGTACGCATGTTTTTCTACGACAAAGAACACCTACTCGGAAATAAACTTGCTCTCCTTCTGCATCAGCGTGTCAATTATCGATAAAATCTATACACAGGAGGAGCTACATTTACTATATCAACCAGTCAGCCAATGAGAATGCATGAAATTTCCCAGATGTAAATGAGCATATTTGATAGAATGTTTATCACATCGAACTCATTCTAATTTTAGTTGGTGAAGGAGAAGTAATTTGTAACACATTTTCTTAAGGTATGATATAATAGTTGATATAATATTATTTTGTTGCAAAATGAACAGTTTATTTAAAATCTGAAAAATGATGATGACAAAATACGTGCCTGGATCACATATCATTTGAGTGTGTAATGTCAAAGGTATGTCTTCATTCGTTTTAAAAAGAAAATATTGCTATAACTACAGAGTTTTCTAATAAACCAGCTTTCAAAAGCATTACTGTACACTGATTACAAGCAAAAACGTATGGTGCAACAACATTTTGACGAAAGTTAAGAGAAGGTAAATATGTTTAATTACTCAACAGTGGATTTTTAAAATAATTTTTGGACAGAAAGCATTTATTGTTAAAAGAGTGGGTGGGGGTGGAGTACTTTGGTGACAATTAACACCAACTCTTTAGGAGTAGTGAGTCCATGTTATGAAATCCTAGTGACCGGAGCAGATGCGATGCGATCTGCGCATTTGAGTCAATTCGGCCTTGATACTAACTCGACCATTTGTGCCAGTACTGAACTAAATAAAATCAAAATTAACACCCGATATTTGAATAGTGGCGATCATTTTGTTTAAATATCTTTTCGTCCAACTAATCTCGATATCGCGAAAACACATCATAACCAAACAACTCTTCAATTATCCATTTACGCATTTCATACAATAAACAGCACTTAATAAAAAAAAGGGTACCGCTCAATTCCGACTGAAATACAATGTCTCTGGCTTCTTTATCGGTTAACATGTTATAAAAATGCACAGGAACAAAATCAAAACATCCGGTTGTCAATTTCAACAAACATGGCCGACGCAGCAACAAATACTACCCAAAAGATAACAAATAAGTCCAAAGACGCAAGTGGAAGAAAGTTTCCTGACACGAATAACTCGCACAACATCGATCTACCGTACTGAAGTTAACGATGCAATATTATTTCAATAGTAACAATTTAGCGACAATACCACTGGACACTGGATTTGCAATTAATTGATTAAAGAAAAGTGATGTAGTAGATCTAGTAGTAGTGAGTCCCGCCTTTAACCGTGTGGAGAGAGGGGGGCGGGGGGAGACGCACTAGGGGCACGTCCCACCCCCAACTGACCTCAAAACTTATGAAATGTATGCATCTTAAACATGAACTTTTGAAGTAAACAAAGAAGACTGTAAAATATGCGGTGTACCTAAACTAATCAGTGTCGCTAATCAAAATGAATGAATGAATGATTGAATGAATGAATGAATGAATGAGTACTACTGCTGCTACTGATAGTGCTGCTACTACTAC